>BLSH010029916.1:2546099-2559025 GCA_018402905.1 Glandirana rugosa
GCCTTTACATAGAAAAATCGAGACGACATGTCGAGATGTTATCGTTAACATGATAAAATTTTCACTTTAACGTACAAGAAGGACCCGTTTCATTGACCAAGTGAATAATCTTCCCAAAGTTCACCGTATAGTAAATCTCGGAACACG
Source organism: Glandirana rugosa (assembly GCA_018402905.1). Classification (NCBI taxonomy): domain Eukaryota; kingdom Metazoa; phylum Chordata; class Amphibia; order Anura; family Ranidae; genus Glandirana; species Glandirana rugosa. The sequence goes on from BLSH010029916.1 coordinate 2,546,247, forward strand.
AGTGACCAGTGATATTTATTCAATCGACACGTATACGAAATTTCACCGAGATTTTCAGATTAAAACAATGGAATTGGTGGAGTTATGGTCCGTGAAAGTGGGGGAAGGACGGGTACGGTTAAAAGTCGTTAGCTCTAAATGATATGCCACTTGAAACCCTTCTAATAAGTGAACCAGTTACTTTGCCCAGGAAGAACATGCAATTTCACTTTTAAAATAGTACAATTGCTATTGTAGAGCTGTACAGCAGAGCTAAAAAGATACATTTCCGTCAGATTAATTTCCAGCAGTCTTTCATATAGTTTAATCTTTAATAGTTTTACCGGCCAAAGTATTTAAATTTAATCCAATCCTAAGGTTTGCACAGCCCTGCTATGCTGTACATCCATCATTGGTTTGTCCTTGGCATTAAGAAAAAAAGATTGTTCTATTTAATCGCTAAACAAGGGTGGTTGCATCATACTGTAGCATGCACCGCACCATAACTTATCCTTTGCTGGCTTAGGTAAAACTGGGTTTGGCATTATTCTAGGGTGGAGTAATGTTTGATTTTTAACGTTTATTTTAGGTGATTCCCTGCCCATCTCCTACCAATAGCCAGACAATAAAGCTCCTTTACCGTTTACATAGACTTCAATAGTATACTGAATGAAGCTCAATCAGCGCAGTTACTAAGAAGAAAAAACCTCTTTAGGCTTTGTAATCAAAGTTTGTGAGCAGCCACAGAATAAATATGCTAAGTGCTTGTTTTCCTTACATAATGTAGTTTGGTATGACTTGGGGTTCTTTCATGTTTGTCCTTGGTTAACTTGTTAAAAGGAACCTGTTTACAGTGTATAGTGGAGGCATCCATATTGTGGGTAGAACAGGGCAGCACAAATTCCAGTCACTTGGGGGACTAAAAAATACTGCCTTGCGACTTGGTCATTGAAATCTGTATTTGCAGTCACTTTTCACTGCACTTTCACCAGTCACTGTCAGGTGGCGCCTGTAACAAAATCCTATACCAATGAACAGTGCAAGTGCCTCTGTTTTGTGTCTCCATTTGAAAAGCGTATCTGTGTGTGCTAGGAGCCCAAGTATAAGTCTGTGGGGTTGATTTACTAAAACTAAAAAGTGCAAAATCTAGTGCAGCTCTGCATAGAAACTGATCGGCTTCCATTTATTTTTATTTATTTTGTCAAAGCTTAATTGATCAAGCTGAAGTTAGAAGCTGATTCACTACCATGCACAGCTGCACCAGATTTTGCACACTCCAGTTTTTGTAAATCAACCCCTGTGTGATGGCAGCCCTAGTGTATATCTGGGTGTTTCCAGCAAGACTAGGGGTATCTGTGTCAGTAGCCTAGTGTCTTTGTGAATAGGGATCAGTGAGGCTTCCCTCAGCTCAGCACATAAGCTGTTATGTTTTTGACTACACACATCCTTGATTTATAGCAGACGCATGTGATCTATACTGGTTTGAATGCTGCTGGTATACATTTGCAATTGGTTCAGTATTAAAATGAAAGCCTAGTGTGTTTTGATGAAGCATACATTTTAGAGAATTGTTGCAGTGTTTTCTCTAAAGGGGAGAAATATGCCTTAAATGTGTTTTACAAAAAAAAATATTATGGTGCAAGTCCACAACTGGTTAATTAGGACCCTACAGTGACAGGGTCACTTTAAGATTATTTAAAGCAAGTTGATTGCTTTTGGTTATATAGGTCTATTAAAAGAATGAAAAAAAACTTCATTGATGAGACTGTACTTTACTTTAAGCATCCCGTGCTTCCGAGATCTCTTAGCTGAAGTACCAGTGTATTGATTAGTCAAATGTGACCTTGATCTGACCAAGTGTCCTTGAATACATCTCTTTACTAGTGCAATGCTGAGAACCCATGCTGAAATTTTCTTTCCCACATTGTCTTGCCGGAGAAAGGAAGAACTGAAATTATGTCTCTTTTCTACAAATTGCATTCTCCTGTTTTGTTGGGTCCTGAATGGTTTTGCTCATCAAAAAATTTAAAACCCCGTTCCAGTCTTATTGTCAGTTGTATTTTTTTTAAAGAGTGGAAAAGGTTTGTGACTTATTGGTTAGGTTAAAGTTCTCCAATAGACAGAAAAAAAATTATTTGAATTCATTGTTTAGTGGCAATGTACTGATTTTTCTCTAAAGTGGAGCTTTAGTGAAAAATATAAAATGGGCGAGCAGGCAGGAATTTTAATGTAGAAGAAACATGCTTTGGCTCTTCTGCATTAAAGTTACATATCTGCCTGTCCACCCTTGTACAGTGAGCCACTCATGAGCAGCTCACTTTACAAATTCGGCAATGCCGAATCTTACTGAACTCCCACGCATGTCCGGGTGTGATGTAATGCAGGGAGCTCAGGCACGGTGCATCGCTGGAGCTGAGGCTATTATAGCTTCACTTTAAGTACAGTAAAAAAAAAAAATAAACCTTAGAATTTTTAGTCGTGTTAAAAAAAAAGTACAAAAAATACCGTAGTATACTATGTGACACCAACACTTCAAAGCAGTAGTAACACCGCTTGATCACTAGTATCTACAAGTAAGCTAACAATAAAGCTTATATATCTTATAAAGTGCAGCGCTATAAGTAGAGGAACATTTCACATAAAGTCCATACAAGTGTCCTTTAGATGGTAAAATCACTCCATGTGTATCACTTAAATCATAAACGACATGTGTTGCCGCTCACCTTATACCTACAGGTTAAAAGGCAGCCATAAAAGTACCTTCCCCTCTGGAGCAACAGTCTTTACATGAATCCTGCAGGTCAGCCATGTGTCCTCGGTATACATATAAAAGAAAAAATACGCATCTAATGCTCTCTGTATATGTGATGATCTTTAAGTAGTAATGAGATAGTCCCTCTGGTGCCACAGGGAAAGAAAACAGACACAAGTGTGCAAAGCGGGGTCCTCCACCAATCACAAACACACTGCCTCTCACCTTCCCTCCAGGACCACAAGTCCCATAATGCACCTTCCTCTACAGAGGACTTCAGATGGTATCCATCCCAGCTGGACTCCAGACTTGTGTCAACCAACGGTAAACTCGCACATTGAAAGAAATGCCACATCTAATGCTCTCTATTTTAACATTTATTTAATAAAAAAGATTTAAAATGCCTCTCACATGAGAAGCACTCAGTCCGAGTGCGGGAATCAGAGCGTGATAAAAACGGTGTATAGACATGCAGTGGTGACACCAAGATGGCCGTGGGTGACGTCAGATGCCGCTCCTCCACGTGCGCGTTACGTCCTAGGCGGGACTTCCTCAGCCTTTCTATCTATGTGCGAGTTTACCGTTGGTTGAAGCAAGTCTGGAGTCCAGCTGGGATTGATACCATCTGTAGTCCTCTGTAGAGGAAGATGCATTATGGGCCTTGTGGTCCTGGAGGGAAGGTGAGAGGCAGTGTGTTTGTGATTGGTGGAGGACCCCGCTTTGCACACCTGTGTCTGTTTTCTTTCCCTGTAGCACCAGAGGGACTATCTCTTTACTACTTAAAGATCATCACATATACAGAGAGCATTAGATGCGTATTCTTTTATATGTATACCGAGGACACACATCTGACCTGCAGGATTCATGTAAAGACTGTTGCTCCAGAGGGGAAGGTACTTTTATGGCTGCCTTTTTAACCTGTAGGTATAAGGTGAGTGGCAACACATGTCGTTTGATTTAAGAGATACACATGGAGTGATTTTACCATCTAAAGGACACTTGTATGGACTTTATGTGAAATGTTCATCTACTTATCATAGCGCTGCACTTTATAAGATATATATGTTATTGAATGGTGTTGTGGATTTCCCATTAGTGTTCAGCTTGCTGTGTGTTGTTATTAGTGTTTGAATTTTATTTTGCGCTGAATACTATTTTATGTATTTAACAATAAAGCTTACCTGTAGGTATAAGGAATATCTCCTAAACGTGCACCGTTTAGGAGATACAGTGCCTTGGAAAAGCATTCATGCCCTTTGAAATTTTCCACAACCAAAAACGTAAATGTATTTTCTCCTTACGTTCACTGACAGATGCAGCTCTTCATTCACTTTGTGGGGTTTTATGTTCGTCCCACTAGGAGTTAACTAGGCAGGGAAAAGAATCAGCTGGCCCCTCCCCTGGGGGCCGTCCTCTCTTCCTACATCAAACCCCCTCAGTGTAGCTCTTCAGTTTCAATGCCTAGTTCGCAAGGAGTTGACCTGGCTTCCCTGCTGTAGGGAACTGCGGTCCTATTATGACCATTTTTTATTTTTTATTCTTTATAATTTTTACTGCAATGAAGATGATCTGCTATCAAGAAGCCGGTCGGGGCATAGAGAGTCCTGGAGCTCTGTACTTTCCCAGACCTGGCCAACATGATGCGAAGCCAGTCCCGCTATGGGGGACCCGCCGCACCTTGCCCGTTCCGTGCGTGCGGCCCGGGGTGAAATTCCCCTGTTGGTCCCCTTTACCGATGCGATTCGGCAGGGCGACTTTGGGCCTGCAGCATACCGCCGTCAGGGGCGGAAAGTCTGTGTTCGGGTGGCTACCGTGGCGTCGGACTGGTAAGTGAGCGCCCTGCCTTCCCCCTTTTTAAGGGCGTGAAGAGGGCCCGACGACCGAAAACTTGTGATTTTCACATTGCCCGGGGTAGCCACCGGTGGGATCAGCTCCCCATCTTGCCCCCTGCCACCCCCCCCCCCCCCCCCAGCACCGTGCGATCGTTCGGCCGCCATTTTGCCGTAGCGGCGGACATTTTCAGTCTATGGGGCTTTCCCTCTAGCGCTCGGAGCGGCCATTTTCGGTACTGCACGTTGCCTGAGAGGTGTGTTCGGCCTCTAGTGTTTCCTGGCGGCCATTTTCACTGCATGCTCTGCACATTTCACACGTGGCTGCAGCTTCTCTCTCCTCTCAGAAAACGGCGGTGACAGCGGCTCTCACTGACGATCGGCGCTAACAAGGCGGAGGAACAGCAAGTATAGCTGGGCTCCCTCCGGGTGATGGTGGTGGAGGGGTGCTGTCCTCTGATACTGTGGGTGTGTGGCTGGGTGGGGGCGCCCCTTCCATCCCTGTGTCTTTTTCTGGGAATGCTATGGCTGATCTCCCTGCTGCACCTGCTGAGGTGGCACAGATCAAGGGCTTTTCTTCACCTGCTGCGGGCGGTGAGTTTTTTTCCCCGTGGGGACGCCGCTACGCGGGTCCCCAGGAAGCGTCCCCCTCATTTATCATCAGGGGAGAATTCTGAGCCGGATGTGGCCTCAGGGGTCTCAGGTGGTGACAGTGTTCTAACTGAGGGGGACCAGGGGCCAGCAGCTGCTGAGAAAAAAAAAAAAAGCAATTATCGCTGGCATTCGCACGGAGTTGCAGCTGGATCAAGAAGTTTGATCTGCTGCGTATGTGTGCGGATCTTTTGGGCCCCCAAGAATGAATTTTTTTTTTTTGACCATCTCCTATCGTGAGTGGCAGCACCTGCAGCGTTCCTCCTCACTGACAACACGCTTTGCGCTATCCCCTTGAGGAGAGGTTCCTGAACAAATGGGGATCACCTGTGGTGGATCCACCAAATTGCACGCCTTACCAAGGCGACTACTATTCCTATGGAAGGTACCCCTTCCTTCTAGGATTCCGCTGATAAAAAGACAGAGGCACTTTTGAAGTCCCTATTCTTGAACGCGGGCTCTGATGTGCGACTTTCTCTGGCTTCAGCCATGACGGCACAGCATCTAGCTGTATGCATGGAAGAACTCATGAAGGATCTAGTAGGCGGTCGCCTGATGGAGGCGCCGCAGAAGGCTGAGTTTACTCCAAGGGTTGTTAATACCTCTGTGATGCGATCATGGATATTCTGCCCTTGTTGTCCAGAATATCGACCTCGGCCGTCAGACTTCGACAAATTCCTTGGCTGCGTTCCTGGCACAGGGACCACGCTTCCAAAAGAGGTTCGAGGTTTTTTTTACTCTAATCTTTTTGTGGTACCCAAAAAGGGATTTCGGCCCATCCTGGACCTGATAGGCCCTAAACTGGTACGTCAGGGCGCGAATGTTCCGGATGGAGTCTGTTCGGTCGGTTGTGGCCGCCCTTCACCAGGGGGACCTTTTTGGCGTCGTTGGACAAAAGGGATGTACCCATCCATCTGCGACATCAGCCTTTCCTGCGGTTCGAGGTTGGGGATCGCCATTTTCAATTGTGGCTCTCCCCTTCGGCCTGACCTCTGCACCCCGGGTCTTCACAAAGTTTGCTAGCCCGGTGTTGGCGTTGCTGCGTCAGAGAGTCATTGCCATAGTGGCATACCTGGACGATCTGCTCATGCGAGCGGACTCTGCCTCGGATCTGGAGGAGAATGTGTGCATCACGATGGCATCCCTGCTGGACTTCGGCTGGTTACTGAACCTGAGGAAGTCGTCAGTGACCCCTTCCCGCCGTCTGCAGTATCTGAGTCTCATTCTGGACACAGAACAGGCGAAGGTGTTCCTCCCTCCGAAAACACTGCTGTGTTTACAGTCGGCTGTGCGCACCCTTCTGTCGCACCGTCGGTCTTCCTTATGGTGAGGGTGCTGGGGCTCATGGTCTCGTCGTTTGAGGCGATACCTTTTCCTCAGAGTCGCATGCGTTTTTCTCCAACGCGCAATCCTGGCTCAGTGGGACCAGTCCCACCAGTCGTTGGATCTTCCGATCCGGCTGAGCCCCCAGACCTACTCTGATCTGGTGGCTTCGGGACTCGGGACGTCGTTCCTGCCTCTTCAGTAGATGATAATCACCACAGACGCCAGCTTGACGGGCTGGGATGGAGTCCTGGGGCAGCTATCAGCCCAGGGTCGTTGGTCGGCCCAGGAGGCTCGCCTGTCCATCAACTTGCTTGGGGCCGAGAGCAATCAGACTGTGTTCTCTTCTTTGGACAAGGAGATTGCAAGGCCGTCCGATCCGAATTCTTTCGGACGATGCCACAGCGGTGGCGTATGTGAATCATAGGGCGGCACAAGTAGCCCGGCGGCGGCTGAGGAGGCAGCTCGGATACTGCGTTGGGTGGAACCTCACGTTCCGGCAATCTCGGCAATTTACATTCCAGATGTGGAGAACTGGCAGGCGGACTTTCTCAGTCGCCAGAAGCTGGACCAGGGGGAGTGGTCCCTCCACCCAGAGGTGTTCAATCTGATTTGCCACAGATGGGGGACGCCGGATGTGGATCTCATGGCGTCCCGGTTCAATCACAAAGTGAGAACTTTTGTGTCCAGAACGAAGGATCCGTTTGCAGTGGCCACGGACGCTTTGGTGGCCCCTTGGAGCCATTGTCGTCTCCTGTCCCTCCGATACGTCTGCTCCCAAGATTGGTGCGCAGAATAATGTTGGAGGGAATACCAACTATTCTAGTGGCCCCAGTTTGGCCCCGGCGCACCTGGTACGCCGACATGGTGCAAATGGTGGCAGACTCCCCCTGGCGGCTCCCGCTGAGAGACGATCTTCTGTCTCAAGGACCCATATTGCACCCTGCCTTACCCTCGCTGGCTTTGACGGCTTGGCTGTTGAGTCCCAGGTGCTGAGGGATAGGGGAGTCGCCGACTCCGTAATCCCTACTCTGTTGAAAGCTCGCAAGTGCACTTCTCGCAAGATTTATCTCCGCACCTGGAAGGCTTACATTGCTTGGTGCGAGGTGGAGGGCTATAATCCTCACTCGTTTGTCGTGTCCAGGGTCCTGACCTTTTTACAGCAGGGCCTGAATAAGCATTTGGCCTTGAGTACTCTCAAGGGCCAGATCTCGGCCTTAGCTATTCTCTTTCAGAGACCTTTGGCTTCGCATTCCCTGGTTCGTACCTTTTGTACAAGGGGTGCGACATGTGGCGCCTCGGGTGAGATCCCAGATGGCTCCGTGGGATCTGAATCTGGTGCTTTCTGTTCTTCAAAAACCACCTTATGAAAATATCAGGGAGATCCCCTTACAACTTCTGTCGCAGAAGGTGGCCTTTTTAGTCGCCATCACTTCTGCCATACAGGTGTCGGAATTGGCTGCCCTATCGTGCAAGTCTCCTTATTTGGTAATGCATAAGGATAAGGTGGTCTTGCGACCCTTTCCTTTTCTTCCGAAGGTAGTCTCTTCTTTTCATATCAATGAAGATATTGTCCTACCTTCGCTGTGCCCTCGTCCATCGCACCCAAAGGAGTTTGAGTTGCATGCCTTGGACGTGGTGAGGGCCTTACGGGTGTACTTGGCTGCTACAGCTCCCTTTCGTAAAGCTGATGCCTTGTTTGTTCTGCCAGAGGGCCCGCGCAAAGGATTGGCGGCCTCTTCGGCTACGATTTCTCATTGGATGTGAAAAACCGTGACTCATGCGTATTCTGTTCGGGGCAAGGTTCCCCCTTTTCCGGTCATGGCTCACTCTACCCGGGCGGTTAGTACTTCCTGGGCCTTTAGACACCAGGCTTCGTTGTCCCAGGTGTGCAAAGCGGCCACGTGGGCCTCGGTTCACACTTTCACTAGGTTTTTACAAAGTTGATGTGTTTGCATCTTCGGATGCTGTTTTTGGCCGCAAAGTTTTACAGGCGGCAGTGTAGGCGTGTCTGGCGCCTCCTCAGAGGTTCAGTTGGGTACAGTTGTTAGCGTTTACCCACCCCTCTTTTTTGACACAGCTTGGGGACGTCCCTACAAAGTCAATGAAGAGCTGTGTCTGTCAGTGAACGTAAGGAGAAAAAGGGATTTTATTAAAACTTACCGTAAACTCCTTTTCTCCGAGTTCACTGACAGACGCAGCACCCACCCCTCTGGGCTCTGTTTTGGTACGGCTTGTGTACGAACTGAAGAGCTACACTGTGAGGGGGTTTGATGTAGGAAGAGAAGGCGGCCCCCAGGGGAGGGGCCAGCTGATTCTTTTCCCTGCCTACTTAACTCCTAGTGGGACGAACATAAAACCCCACAAAGTCCATGAAGAGCTGTGTCTGTCAGTGAACTCGGAGAAAAGGATTTTACGGTAAGCTTTAATAAAATCCCTTTTTATTGGGATTTTATGTGAATGACCAATAGTGTTTTTTGTTTTTTTTGTTTTTTTGTTTTTTGTTTTTTTTACAAATCTCTGAAAAGTGTGGCGTACATTTGTATTCCGCCCCCGTACTCTGATACCCCTAACTAAAATCTAGTGGTACCAATTGCCTTCAGAAGTCACCTAATTAGTAAATTGAGTTCACCTGTGTGTAATTTAATCTCGGCATAAATACAGCTCTTCTGTGAAGACCTCAGAGGTTTGTTTGAGAACCTTAGTGAACAAACCGCATGAAGGTCAAAGAACACCCCAGACAGGTCAGGGATAAAGTTATAAAAAAATATTCCAGGCTTTGAACATCTGACGGAGCACTGTTCAATTAATCATCTGAAAATGGAAAGAGTATGGCACAACTGCAAACCTACCAAGACATGGCTGTCCACCTAAACTGACAGGCCGGGCAAGGAGAGCATTAATCAGAGTAGCGGCCAAGAGGCCCATGGTAACTCTGGAGGAGCTGCAGAGATCCACAGCTCAAGTGGGAGAATCTGTCCACAGGACAACTATTAGTCGTGCACTCCACAAATCTGGCCTTTATAGAAGAGTAGCAAGAAGAAAGCCATTGTTGAAAGAAAGCCATAAGAAGTCCAGTTTGCATGTGGGGGACACAGCAAACATGTGGAAGAAGGTGCTTTGGTCAGATGAGACAAAAATTTCACTTTTTGGCCTAAAAGTAAAACGCTATGTGTGGCGGAAAACTTAATACTGCACATCACCCTGAACACACCATCCTCACCGTGAAACATGGTGGCAGCAGCAGCATGCTGTGGGGATGCTTTTCTTCAGCAGGGACAGGAAAACTGGTCAGAGTTAATGGAAAGATGGATGGAGCCAAATACAGGGCAATATTAGAAGAAAAGCTATAAGAATCTGCAAGAGACTGGGGGTGAATGTTCTCCTTCCAGCACGACAACCCTAAATATACAGCCAGAGCTACAATGGAATGATTTCGATCAAAGTATATTCATGTGTTAGAATGGCCCAGTCAATGTCCAGACCTAAATCCAATTGAGAATCTGTGGTAAGACTTTAAAATTGCTGTTCATACTCTCTCCATCCAATCTGACAGAGCTTGAGCTGTTTTGTGTAGAATGGGCGAAAATATCACTCTCAAAGCTGGTAGAGACATACCAAAAAAGACTTACCGCTGTAATTGCAGCGAAAGGTGGTTCTACAAAGTATTGACTCGGGCTGAATTCAAATGCCCCCCACACTTTTCAGATAGATATTTGTAAAAATTTTGAAAACCATTTCCTTCCACTTCACAATTATGTGGCACTTTGTGTTTGTCTATCACATAAAATACATTTACGTTTTTCGTTCTAACATGACAAAATGTGGGACATTTCAAGGGGTATGAATACTTTTTCAAGGCACTGTATTCACTACTTTTGCAACTGGTGACATCACTGGTGAATATGCACTGGGGTCTGAAGGGATGGCATACTGATTATGCATCTCGTCAGAGCACTGTCACGTTATTGTGACAGTGTAGGGCTTCATTTAAGTCTTTCATATGCAGTGAGAGGATGAAGGGCACCTCTGGATAACAGCATCTGTACAGAGAGGGTGTCCCCAATAAGGTGGATATGGGTCTGGCTGATAAACGTCAACACCAATCACTAGGGCAGCGCTCCAAGAGGGAAGCAACAACTCGGAGGAAGAAAACACAAATAGAAAGGCGCCACTCTAAGTGCAGAAACACCATGACCTTATTGCCAAAGGATTAAATACACTTACTAGAAATCTGGTGTAAAAAGGCTCATCATATTTAAGAGTCCAGTGGGTGTGGTAGTCCTAGAAAGATCCAGTGTGCAGCAGGGTGCCGGTATCTCAACCATCCAGCAGAGGGAAGCTGCAGGGAGATGAACCAGGGAGGAAGCAGCCGTGCTGTAGAGGACCAGCATGGAACGCTTGACTTTTGGATGACATCAGCGAAAGTGCACCCGGAACCAGCGTGGAACACACAGGCAGGGAAGTGACCTCTATTAGGCGGGACGCGTTTCAGAACTTCTCATAGACTCCTTCTTCATGCTGTTGAGTCTGTTTGCGTTCTGAGATGGAGACAATGGGCGTGGCGGAACAATGGGTGGGAGCAGTGATATCAGCAGTTGTAATCCGGGAGTATGTAATACAAACAATGCTGGGAGCTGACTGTCGAGCAAATGGGGGTAAAAAGAAGGGTGTAAATTGACTGACATACCAAAATAAGGGAGGAATCTAGTTGACAAAAATAGGGGTAGGAAACAACAACATAGAGATAGGTATGGGTCTGTGGGACTACAGATCCCAGTGAGCAAAAACACACATATATCTAAAAACAAGTAATGAAAAGTGACAAGGATCGTCAGATATAGTATGAAGGTTTTTTTTTTTTTTAATGTCTTAAACTATGCATATTTTTACTATTAATACAATAGGGGTGCAGCGCTTCATAATTCATCAGAAATATTGTTCAAATAGTAAATCATAACAATCACAAATATTAAAAAATGTCCGGTATTCATTTAAATAACGGTAGAACCACAAAGTGTCCAAAAGTGTAAACAAAATCTTCAAAGTGCATCTGTGCAAGTTCTCCACCTCTTGAAAGTGCTAACGGCTTACTTCCACAAATGGACCCTTTTTAAGGATCAATGGCCCCCCGCCATTCCAGCCAAATTTGAGGGATTGGTGGAGACGCCCACCTCATTTGACAGCTCAAGGAAACGGTCAGTTACGCAAAAGAAAAAAAGACTAAGAGGGGGTAGGCGACTTCAAAAGGCCCAAGCCCCAATAGGAACTGGAATTTACAACTTAAGTGGTATTTCCCTAAATTATGATGATATGTGGGTTTTGGACAGAGGGCTGAAATTTGCTCCTGTCCGACATCTTAGCAAATTTCAAACACATGTGAATATACATAAGTATATTCGGAATCTCAATATTAAAACTTTTTGTTAAATCTAAGTAGGACTATTGGGGCTGATCAAAGTATACATCCCAACCTTCATAATCAATCTACATTCAACCTCCTCAATAAGTATCTGGAGGTTTTTAGGAATAAACTGTTCATGGACCTAGAAGGGCTTAAAGTGAGCAAAGTCTCTGATCGTCAATCAGTAAGAAATGGCATTCTTTCATTGGAGAAAAAAAGGAAATCATTATTCGACCTGCCAATAAGGGTGGAGGTTTGGTTGTACTCAGTAAAGCCTCCTACACATGGGACGACGATCGCATACAACAGGTCGTACTCACGACCGTTGTATGCGAAAGCGATCGTTCGTATGCGCGATTTGAACAGTCGAACATACGACTGTCGTACAAGGGAGTTGTATGAGCAGACTAGAAAACTCGGTCGTACCAACAAGCTCTCATACGACCGTTGTATCGTGTGTAAAGAGCAGTTGGTACAACAAAGTTGTATTGTGCAAAACACGCATGCTCCAAATTCAGGAATGGCTGGATGCTAATTACATGCACCTGAACGTTGTTCTGCGGTCGTACGATCGTGTAGTGCAATCAGTATGCAAGTTACATTATGCAACGTAAGATCGTCCCATGTGTAGGAGGCTTTAGTCTTATCAGTCGAAGATGGATCATTTATTAAGTGATCGGGACACCTATAAATTGTTGAATAAGGGTCCTATGTTGACATTCAAGGATGAATTGCACATGTTTGTGGAAAGGGGTAAGGCGAGTTGGATTCTAACCAAGGAGGCAGCCAGTTTGGATCCTTTTTTTTTTTTTTTTTTTTTTTTTTTTTTTTTTTTTTTTTT
>BLSH010029916.1:2559035-2573154 GCA_018402905.1 Glandirana rugosa
GTTAAATGTCGTACCAACAAGCTCTCATACGACCGTTGTATCGTGTGTAAAGAGCAGTTGGTACAACAAAGTTGTATTGTGCAAAACACGCATGCTCCAAATTCAGGAATGGCTGGATGCTAATTACATGCACCTGAACGTTGTTCTGCGGTCGTACGATCGTGTAGTGCAATCAGTATGCAAGTTACATTATGCAACGTAAGATCGTCCCATGTGTAGGAGGCTTTAGTCTTATCAGTCGAAGATGGATCATTTATTAAGTGATCGGGACACCTATAAATTGTTGAATAAGGGTCCTATGTTGACATTCAAGGATGAATTGCACATGTTTGTGGAAAGGGGTAAGGCGAGTTGGATTCTAACCAAGGAGGCAGCCAGTTTGGATCCTTTTTTTTTTTTTTTTTTTTTGTATTGCACCCATTATTTGTCCTATCCAAAATCCACAAAGACAGAAGAATTCTCCTTCAAATTTGAAATAATTGTGGGTAAGGAGGTGGCCTCCAAAATGAAGGAGGCCTGCCTGGGGTTCAGCATGGGATCCTCACATAAAAAGGTCTGTATGACATGCAACCCAACTTCATGAGGTATGGAGGTATAGAGTGACTGCACATCGAGAGATACCCAGGGATAGGATTCTTCCCAGGTGAGAGGCGTTCCAACAGATGTATGCCATCTCTTTATATAGGATTGCAAAGACTGTGCAAGGGGTTAGAGAAATTCATCTACATGTAGTGAGAAACCACTAGTGATCTCCATTGCTGCCACAATGGGACGACGGGGGGGAGGGGGGGGTTGTTGAGGTTTTTATGTACTTTGGGTAGGTGATAAAAATAGGGGGTATGATGGAATTGCCTAACCAAAAAGCAGGCTTCTTGTTTGGTGATATGATCCTTCAAAGCATTAGTGACCAGAAAGGTGGCCTCTACTGTAAATTAGGGTAATGGATCAGAACAGAGTTTGATGTGTTAGTGTCTGATAGTAACTGAAGTGCTTCTGTGACAGTCAGTTATATCCTGCATTACAATACCCCCTCCTTTGTCAGCCGATTTTAGAACTAGGTCAAAGTTGTTAGAGTCTCAAGTGATCTCTTCTTGGCTATGGTAAGATTGTGTGTGTTCTTGTGTTTGGCAGAGGCATACAGATCAAGGAGCTTGCCGTGTACTATATGATAAAAGGTTTCAATGCAAGGACCTTTAGATTGGGTAGGATGAAAAATGGATTTTGGTCTCAAATTAGTGTTTGACAGGTGGTGAACTCATGAGATGCTGAGTAAAGAGGATGTAGGTGTCATCAGGGTCAGTTTGTGAGGGGGCAACAGATTCATGATCGGTTAGCGTGGTAGAGCTCCTCCAACAGGGGTAGACAGTTGGAGTCATCAGGTATATTGCTGGGTAGGGCATCGGGCAAGGGATCTGCTTTGGTATCTGTTGCCCTGTTTTTGGTGGACTGGATGCTGTGTAATCTTTTCAGGGTCAAATGGCTGAACTTATTTAGATCCTTGAAAATAAGAAAGGGGTTGGGTGTGCAAAATTGAGGCCTCGGCTAAGCAGAGAGCTCTCGTCAGCCGTGAGATTATGGGAGGACAAATTGAAGAAATTTACTGTACTTTTTTTTTTTTCTGGGCACTCGCCGTGGATCTACCACCTCATCCCCGTGTTTTTTTTTTTTCGTGGATTTGTCAGAGGAAAGTCTAGCACTAAAAAAGGGACTGAGGAGGAGTTTATGGAATGGTTCCTAGGTGCTGATAGATTAGGAAGGGTATCAGAACCAAAGGAGATGGGTAATGTGGATGGTGGGTCATCTGTAGAGGTGAGGGGTGATGAGATGTTGGTGTTGACCCCAGTTTTGATGGTGTTGGAGCAGGATAACTGAGATATGGGGATGGTTGTGTCGGTCCCTGGGCAGAGTGTTTAGAACTGGGTTCATTGTGGGTCAGAGGAAATTGGACCTCTTGGTGGGTGCAGTTTGTCGCCGGGATTTCTTTTTTACTGAGTGTGATACCGCTGGGCCCAAAGGGACAGCAATGGGGGGGGGGGGGGTTGTACTGTGTTGTCATTTATGGTGGAATATGTTTGTGTGTGGTTCATTATCATGAAAATATCCTATCTTTATTATAATCCTCCAAGTTGTGGCGGGACTTGCCTAGCTTAGTCTTGATTAGGAGGTTCTCCTTCCTTTTTGTTTTTCTCCTTAACATTGCCAACCAAGTGGCTGGCAAATGAGAAGTCAATTCACTAATTTTGAGAGTACAAAATTTGTATCTGGTGTACCAATGTGTCGTATTTGATGTGTCTTTGGGCAACAATGATCTGAATCCGTTTGTTTTGAAAACTCAGAAATGGAGAACTTCTTTTTGTTGAACTGGATCTAGAAATGAACACGTTTTTAGGATTAGCCGATCAGATGCTCTGAAACGCGTCCCACCTAATAGACGTCACTTCCCGGCCTGTGCGTTCCACGGGCTGGTTCCGGGTGCACTTTCACTGACGTCATCCACAAGTCTAGCATTCCACACTGGTCCTCTACAGCACGGCTGCTTCCTCCCTGGTTCCTCTCCCTGCGGCTTCCCTCTGCTGGACGGTTGGGATACCTGGCAACCTGCTGCACACTGGATCTTTCTAGGACTACCACACCCGCTGGACTCCTTTTAAATATAATGAGCCTTTTTACACCAGATTTCTAGTGTGTTTTTAATCCTTTGGCAATAAAGTCGTGGTGTTTCTGCACTTAGAGGCACCTCCTTTTTGTCTTTTCAGTCATATGTGGTGCATACTAGCACATTGACTTTAAATTGCAGGGGAAAAGTTACTTGCCTTTACTTGATTTGTACCACAGTAAATATACAATTATTCCGTGTCCATAAATGGTGTATAGCCCTGAATAAGCCCAGTTCATTGTTTTTCTGTATATAGGGTGGGCATTATGCAGATTAAAGATAAGTGGGTAGGGTCTATGTTGGTTTGACCATTTCAATGCAGGTCATTGAGTGGTTAAAATTACATTCACCACTGTTCTCATTTTCAGGCTCAGTCAAGATTTAATGAGTCTAGTCAGAAGTTGGACCTCTTGAAGTATTCTTTAGAGCAAAGACTTAATGAACTCCCAAAAAACCATCCGAAAAGCAGTATTATTATTGAAGAGCTCTCACTTGTGTCATCTCCAACGCTAAGCCCAAGGCAAAGTATGATCTCCACGCAGAACCAGTACAGTACACTGTCCAAGCCAGCTGCTTTAACAGGTATGTCTTAAAAGAAAAAAAAAATCTGGTAGGGTTAAAATACAGCTTTAAAAGACTCATGTGCAACTCTTCTGTTGTTATGGTATTTGATACCATCGGTTGTAATGTTTGTTATCTAAGATGTTGTACCTTTTATGAAACTTTTACAGTTCAAAATGACCTATGGCAAAGCTTCTGTTATTGCACATTAACTTAAAGCGGAGTTCCACCCAAAAGTGAAACTTCCGCTGGTTGGATTCCTCCCCCCTCAGGTGTCACATTTTGGCACCTTTCGGGGGGTGGGGGAAGAGGACACCTGTCTTTAGACAGGTGTCCTTTTCCACACATCCGGGAGCTCTGGCTGGCTGCTGCGGCCGCTGACGTCAGCAGCCTGGCTCCCTCCTTCCTGCTCGCTCTGCTACTGGCCAATAGCAGAACGTGGCAGAGCCTCGCGCATGCACAGTAAGGTGCCCGGCGTGAAGGTGTAACGCTACACGTCCGGGTTCCCTTACCCGCAATGGAGGTGGCTGCACCCGTCCCCCGGCGGTGGGTGCAGACATCGCTGGACTCCAGGACAGGTAAGTGTCCTATTATTAAAAGTCAGCAGCTACTGTATGTGTAGCTGCTGACTTTTAATTTTTTTTTTTTTTTCCCTCGGACCTCCGCTTTAACGGATTGAATTTTACCTGTGTAGATTAAAATATTGCAAAATATTTTGTGTGTGTAAACTTTTAACATGCTTGAATTGAGTTAGTGCTTTGGATTTCTGCAAGAGCCAGCTGTAAAGTTGCCCCTGCATTATCTTTTCTATCGCTTACATGGCCTTTTCTCCAGATTCTCCGCTAAAGCTTAGTACACACCACACTTGGGTCGAAGCCGCTGTACTAACAATCCGATGTTAGTACAACGATCTCCCCCACTGAGCTATTGTGTTCTGACAGGGAGACGATGTAGCAGTATCCTGCTTCCTTTTTTTTTTTTCCTTTTTTTACCTATGCAGAGAATCTACTTAAGTATAAGCAGCCTGTGTTTTTTAGACTAACCATTAGATCATAATTTGGCTTGTTAGTCACTTTTCTTGTGGCTTGAAGTGAAAGTTTGTCTGCTGTCTGTAAGTTTACTCATTGACTGCATTCCACAGGTACCTTGGAAGTCCGACTCATGGGATGCCAAGATATTCTGGAGAATGTCCCCGGCAGGTCCAAAGCCACTACCACCACCCTTCCAGGCTGGAGCCCAAGTGAAACCAGATCATCTTTCATGAGCAGGACAAGTAAAAATAAAAGTGTCAGCAGTCGGAATCTCCTGAAGACAGATGACTTTTCCAGTTCAGTAACTTTCTACTTGTTATTGGCTGCTTCAATTTACACTAGCTTGGCACTCAATGTCTTATGAAGGTTGTGTTTATGGAAACGTTTTTAACACTTGCTCTTTAAGATACCATGTTCTTTAACAAGGGATATGGTATTGAAAAGTTTTGGATAAAAGTAAGAATTTTCATTTTGGTGTGATAGGTCTTTATAATGTCGCTCTGTATAGGTAGGTAGCTTCACAAAAATGCCTCGGCTTGGTTCCTGTAGTATGTTTTGCGTAGTGTAAACACTTGGTGTTTTCCATGCTAGGAACCTGGACTGCTGTTTCGAGGCATTTTGTAACAGCAAAAACAAATACCCCCTCCACAGTGTCTGCATGTCATTTTAATTCTGAAGATGGATGTGTGTGTGCGTGTGTGTGTGCGTGTGTGCGTGTGTGCGTGCGTGCGTGCGTGCGTGTGTGCGTGCGTGCGTGCGTGTGTGTGTGTGTATATATATGTGTGTGTGTATGTATAATGCTAAATAGTTATTTAATTATATTACATTTAAGAGAGGTTCAGGGATCTCAAAGTTTAAATCATGTACTTAAGCAGACTAGAGGTTTTAACAACATCTAGTGAGTCTTGCGTAAAACCCCACATAATTAGTAATGAAACCCAGAGACTATTTCATCTGTTCATGCACCAGGCTCTTTACAAAAAAATGCATCTAATCTTTCCTTAAGCAGATATTTTGTTGTGGGTTTAACAGTGAAGCTTTTTGTTTCCTGCAATCCTCTTAGCCTTTTAAGCTCAGTTGCAGTAATTTCCTTACAGATGAGGTCTGTGCTGTTCTGAAGCTTGACAATACTGTAGTTGGGCAGACCAACTGGAAACCTATTTCAAACCAGTCATGGGACCAGAAGTTTACGTTGGAGCTGGACAGAGTGCGTATAACATTGACAAATCCCATACCTCTTAGTTACTTTTAGTGGCATTTTATTAGAATTGTTATTTTTTTATATATTACCTTGTTTAAATTCTAACACATTGCACCTTTCATAAAATGTATAATATTAAAGTGCCTAAGGTGGTTCACATTACTTGAAGGCTATAAAGGTCAGTCTGATATGACAATTATAAACTGGTTACTGTAACACATCTAATCACTACTGTGCAAACATTTTAGGCAGGTGTAAAAAAAAAAGCTGTAAATTGAGAATCCTTTCAGAAAAGTGTTAATAGCTTATTTTTATCAATTAACAAAATGGAAAGTAAATTAACAGAAATTAAATCCAAATCAAATCAATATTTGGTGTGTCATTACTTTTGCCTTCAAAACATCATTGATTCTTCTTGGTACACTTGCACACAGTTTTTGAAGGAACTTGGCAGGTAGGTTGTTCCAAACATCTTGGAGAACTAACCACAGATCTTGTGTGGATGTAGGCTGCATCAAATCTGTGTCTCAATATAACCCAGACACTCGATGTGGGGCCAAACTACTTCCAGGACTCCTTGTTCTTTTCACGCTGAAGATGCTGTTGTTTTTAATTACATTGGCTGTATTTTTGGGGTCGTTTTTCTGCCACAGAATAAATTTGGGGCCAAACACACGCCTCCCTGATGATATGACTTGATGGACAACTATCTGCCTGTATTTCTCAGCTTTGAGGACACCATTAATTGGACGTTAAATACCATAGATGCAGTAGTTGGCCAAGGAATCTTAATGCAGCAGATGAAAGACGCATTATGCTTGTTTCCTTTCGATATTGGAAGATGGCCGCAGTTCTTCCGTGAAGACCACTACTGGCCAGACTTCTCCGGACAGTAGATGGGTGTACCTGGCTCCCATTGGTTTCCGCCAGTTTTGTGCTGATGTCACTGCTAGACCTCTTTGGATGTTGAAGGGAAGTAAGCATGATATGTCTTTCATCGGCTGTATGAAGTTTCTTTGGCTGACCACTGCATCTATGGTCCTCAGTGTTGCCCGTTTCTTTGCTGCTTCAAAAGAGCTTGAACAGTACATCTATAAACCCCAGTCTGTTTTGAAATCTTTGCCTGGGACAGACCTTACTGATCCAGTAGGAACTATCTTGTCTTGTTGCTATGCTCAGTCATACCATGGTGTATGAACTGAAACTGTCTTTCACAAGCTGACCTTAGTAGCAGAGTTTGGCTGTTACTCACCCAGTTCTAAGCCTCCTATACAGTTGCTTCTGTTTCAGGTAAGGATGGTTTCTACCTAAATATGAAATTGATGATCATTAGCACCTACTTGGTATAATTGATTAATCATACACCTGACTCTAAACCTACAAAATCCCAAACTGTGTGCAAAGTGTTCAAGTGTAAGAATTGATGCTGGTTTGAAGTCAAAGGGTAGTCACACTAAATATTTAATTAAAATGTTTCTTCTGTTCACTTACCTTGCATTTTGTAAATTAATAAAAAATAAACCATGAAAATATATATTTTGGGAAGTATTCTTTACAGCATTTCCTCACACCTGCCAATACCTTTGCACAGTACTGTATATGCATTGCCATTCATTGTGGGTGGTGTCCTAACGTGCTTTATAGTAGAGGCTGACGCACTGCAGCACTATACAGTACGCATACTGTGTTGTGGTATGCAGTATTGCTATCTTTTTTTTTTTTTTTTTATCTGCTGCGGTACATTGGTAACCCATTTTTAAAGGAATGGGATGCTTTAATACAACAAATGTTAACACATTGACAGTGGCTTAAAGCAGTATTAAACCCAAAAGTTAATAATAATTATATTGCAGCTTACCAATTAGATGTGATGACTGCTTTGGTTTTCTTTTTTAGACTTTCTTTCCTTTATTTTCACCTGATGACCTAGCCAGAGTATGTCTGTTGTTTTTCAACAGTGCAAGCTCTTCCACAAATGTATGATTTAGAGGATTAAGAGAAATCATTTACAACTGATGGGGTGCTAACAATGATCAGCTTTGGGTGGGGCGTGTCCAAGATGGCGACCAGGCCTGACGTCTAGATGCAGAGCTCTGCAGCCACGGAGGGGGAAAAACATCCTATGTCCTTTTATCCTGGGTGCTCCTAATCCTGATCATGGTCTCTACTGAGCTCCCCAACGGATGGGCCTCATTAGGAAGGCCATTGACAAGATTCATCACTGGATGACTGAGGCCGGGGCGGTGACACAGAGGATTCGGTGAGGGTTCACACAGCTGCTCTACACTCCGACCAGGTGCGGCTGAAACACCTCAAATCCAGGGCTGAGGACACAGAATCGGAACTGGAGCAACAATCTCCAGATCTTTGGCCTGCCAGAGGGAGTGGAAGGCCCGAGCCTACACGGAACGACTTCTGTGCAATCTTTCCCCAAGTGAACTCACCCCACTTTGTAGTGCAAACGACCCACAGAATGCCACCTACCTGTGGTTCTCCGGGAGCACCTCCCCGCACCTTCATCTTCAGGCTGATGAATTTCAGGGATCACGACCTGGTCCTGAGAGAGGCGCCCGGAAAATTGATGTCATCCGCCATGAGGCCGCAAGGCTTATGTTCTTCCTCTACTTCTCGGTGGACACCCAGAAACTCTGTAAATCCTTTGATTTGGTCAAGCAGTCCCTTTGCTCCAGAGGTATCAAATACAGTATGCTGTTCCCTGCCTGCTTGAGGGTGATCGATGGAGAAACGGCTCGGTTTTTTACATCGCCTAAGGAGGCCACACAATGGGTCAATAATTTCCCCCACCAGTGATACCTGATTGCCCTGTTTTTAGGACGCAAAGTGAGTACTGTTATGAGGTTTATCCTTTCCTCTGAGCTGGGGCAGGCATGGCATGCTACCATGTTTGAATGCCCGTTGACCCCTCTGTTAAGCCATAGACTGCTTTGGAGATGTTCGCATCCCAATTTACCATCAACCTGTGCGGCTGGTTAAGCTAGCTTTGGATGCTAAACGTCCCATTACCCGGATGGACTGTCGGATGACTCTCCTGGTTACCCAAAGCTATTGGAACAAGACTGCCATTTATGCTGGATTATACCTACATACATGTGATCGGTTGTAGCTATGGTACACTCCTTTCCGGCACACTTGCTGGCTAGGTTTCTCTCTTCAAAATGGTTGCCCCTGATTATGTTCCCCAGTTTACATGCTGTAATATCTTTACTTTGTGCCCCCTGTCTTCGGCTGGGTGATAACTCTTTGCATTCCACCCCGTTGACGCAAACTCTGCCTTACACCTAATTTGTGCCTGGACCAATTTCGCCAAATTGACTGTTGTTCATGACCCCAAGTGGTTCTCAACCATGTTTAGTTCGGGGATCCAAGTGCATTAAAGTTGGAATGGATGCACAGGCGGTTCGGGGTAATTCTTTGACAACTGTTTTTTTTTTCATTATTATTTTTTGTATCAGTTTTGGAAGGAATGTCTGATATGTTATTGGCAGGTATTGCAGCAGAAGCCTATTCTTTCACTTACCACCATGGCCCCACTGACACTGATTTCCTGGAATGTTAGGGGGTTGAACTCCAAAATTAAACGGTCTCTGATTTTTAATTTTCTTAAAGCCTACAGCCCTGACATTTGCATTTTGCAAAAAACAAATTTAATTGGGACCGGAAAACTTACTCTTAAAAAGCCGTGGGTGGGGTACTACTACCACACCCACCTATACCACCCATGCCAGGGTGGTTAGCGTAATTGTTCATAAAACCTTGCCTTTTGTTCTTCTAGACCTGCATCTGGATACCCAGGGTAAATTTGTGGTGATACATGCGGTTATTGATAGTGGTCCTTTATATTCCTCCCCTGGCCACGGTTCATCTCCTCACTAAGGTGACACAGCGAGTGGCTACCTACCCTGTTACTATGGTCATCTTGGCTGAGAATTTTAACATGGTCCCTTGCCCCAATATGGACAAAGCTGACCCTGGATACAGCCACAGATTCCCAGCTTTCTCGTTGGGCCTCCACATTTGGTCGTCTTATAGATGTTTGGCGGTGGTAACACCCCCAGACCCGTGGTTATACTTGTAACTCTGCCACATACGCAGCTATGTCACGCATTAATCTCATTTATGTCAGCAACCCTGTTTTGACTAAGGTGTGGGAAGTATCTATCCTTCCTAGAGGTATCTCAGATCACGCTCCTGTTCTTTTACGCTTACAGACTACTGTGACCCCCGACTGACTGCTTATGGCGACTCTCGAGGCATTGTGTCTCTGACGAAGGGGTTGAGCCAATTGTAGAATCGGCCATTTTTACAGTACTGGTCATCTGATCTCCCTTCACCCTTTTAGAGACCTTGGCTTTTCTTTGGGAAAGTTTCAAAACACATATACGGGGACAGTACCAGTCTGTTATTGGCTTGGCTCCTCGGTCTTCCCGGGCATCACTTGTCCGGACGGAGGCTACCACTCAGATGTTGGAGGCTCGGTACACGGCGACCAGAGCAGAGGGTCGGAGGATGGATTGATTTGCAGCATTGAGGGAGGTTCAGCTTCTCAGTGTTACGGCTGCTAAAAAACAATTGCTTCACCAATCGCAGAGGGTGTTTGAACAGGGTCAGTGGACCGGACACCTTCAGGCCTGGCTCTCCAGAGAGCAAACCGTTTCTGCACATGTGGCAAATATTGGGGACAGTGGGTTAGATTATTATCTGACTCTGAGGAAATCCATTCCTGTTTTGCTTCATATTGTGCAAATATTATATTCCTCCAGAGTCAGATATACCCCAGCTAAATTACTCCTTTTTGGAGACTATCCAGTTCCCTGTGCTCTGAGGAGGGGGTGGGGGGGGGTGGCGCATACAGGTCTTAATGCTTCATTAACACTGAAGGAAATCCAAGGTGCTATAGCCTCAATAAAGGTAGGTAAAACCCCCGGTGAGGACTGCCTCCCAGCTGATTTTTTTAAAGAATCATAACGCTTCTATAGCTACTAAATTCCTGGAGGTACTCTTTAACGTCTCTTAAAGACTCTTTGCTGCCATCCTCAATGTCGCAAGCTATTATTATTGTGGTCATACCCAAGCCAGGGAAGGACCCAGAACTTTGCTCGCCCTACAGACCCATCTCTCTGCTAAATGTTGATGCCAAAATTCTTACTTGCTTTTGGCCAACCGACTTAGCAAAGTGATACTTTCACTGATACATGGGGATCAGACGGGTTTTATGCCAGGGCACCGATATCAACCTGAGACTGCTATTTACAGTGGTTGACCAGGTTGGTGGAGGAGGTGGCTCGGAGGTGGTGGCTTCCCTAGATGCTGAAAAAGCCTTTGACTTGATGGAGTGGGACTATCTGTTGATATTGCACAAATTCAGTTTCAGACCAGTTTTTAGTGTCATGGATGCAACTGTTCTACCCAAGCCCGACTGCTAGGGGTCCGTACAAATGGAATCCTTTCACCTTCCTTCCCACTCCACCAAGTTACTAGGCAGGGTTGTCCCCTCTCCCCATCCTCTTTTTTTTTTTTTTTGCTTTAGCCATTGAGCCTCTGGCACTGATGCTTCGGGCTTCCTCTGCAGTTGTTGGTATATCGGCGCCCCCCTTGTGGAAAAGGTGTCAATGTACGCAGACAATACTCTCCTCTACCTCAATGATGCCCACCGATCTCTGACAGCTGCCCTGGAGGTTATTCACTCTTTTGGCAGGTTCTGTGGTATTAAAATCAACTGAGACAAATCTGTGCGATTCCCTTTGACAGACGCCCCCCACCACTCTACCCGCCCCTCTCCAATGTGTTAATAGGTTCAGTTACCTTGGCATTTATATCCAGAGGGACTTAAACAAATATTTGGAGGATAACTTGCGTCCGGTCCTTCAACGTTTCCTTCAGAAATTCACCATATGGAAAAATGGGCAGAGTAAATTTAATCAAAATGTCCTTTCTGTATATCTTTAGACACACTCCGATTTAGTTTACCTAACTCCTTTTTCAACAAACTGGACCAAGCCATTCGTTTTTTTTTTTTTATGGAGTGGTTCAGTCCCTAGAGTGGCAAGGTCCACACTCTGGCTTCCCTTGTCTGAGGGGGGCCTGTCGTTGCCTAATGTCAAGAAATACTAGTGGGGTGGTGGTTTACACAGGATCAATCTAATCCCACAGTAAACCTTGAGGGGGCAATACTGGGGTCTTATGCCGAACTTAGCAATTTAGTACACGGGACCTAGGTGTAACCCACAGGTTACTTCTCCTATGAAGAGGAGCTGGGGAAAAAACAGGAGCGCCAGATCAGATCTAGTGCAGCATGGTTTATTGAAAGGTTTGGAATGTTTAAAAACGGTATAAAATCCACTCACACAGTGCTGTATCAATAAGGCTTATCTGTAGGAGGACTGACGGTGGCGGCATGGCCTAAGCCTCTGAAACACATTCTGATTGGCCAAAACTCAAGACAGGCGTCATTCCTAGCTGACTGCTCAGATTTCTGGCGGAAGATTCACCCCTTCCCCACACGTTCGGGTCAACTCCGCAGACCGTTGGAATCTCCGGCGGCTCAGCTGAGCGCCGCTATAGATAAGCCTCTTTGATACAGCACTGTGTGAGTGCATTTTATACCATTTTTAATTATTCCAAACCATTCAATAAACCATGCTGCACTAGATATGGTCTGGCGCTCCTGTTCTTTTTCCCCAGCTCCTCTATTGGTTCCGGGTTCCCAGCCCTTGCCAGAAGCAGCCTCACCATAATCTGAACAGTGGAAGCAACAACTGGAGACATTGTCACTAAAAGACTTTATATGCAAATTGCTATCTGCTTGCTAGCAATCGTTACCCCACTGCTCAAGAGAGACTGAATCCCAGGTCATTGTTCTTTTTTATGATATTTTTTTTTTTTATGCTTTCTTTATATATTTTGATACACAAATAATTATGTATTTTATATCCTCCCAGGCAGGGGTTTTAGTGTTGATTTGCACTCCCCTCAGGGGTGCTTTTTTTGTCTTTACGTCTCCTATGAAGACCACGGCATTGCTATCGAGACAGGTTTCGGGGTCTCTGGAGGGAACTGCACATGTTCTCCCGCTAAATCACTCTGTTGGGTAATCCGATCCGGTCTCATCTGCGGACTGTGCCTGACCCATAACTATGGGCTCCACATGGGGTTAGAACTCTGCGGGATATTATTCCTGAAGATCATTTACTCTCTTGCTGACATGAAGAATAGATTTCGCCTTCCTCCTTGGATGTATTTCAGATTCGTGTAGCTTCGGCATGCTGTTTGTGCGCAGTTTCCTGATTCCATTGTTCTTGCACCACACTCAGTTGAGGCTTCTTAACATAGACAGGACATTATCATACATTTACCTTAGGCTTACCTGTACAGGTAACACTGGGGCACAGGGCGTTTCAGGCTTGGCAGCGTGACATACCTACCCTGATGGATGAGGACTTGACTCAGAGCCTCCAACAATACACACCCCTTATGACAGGCCTCGACAAACCCCGGGCGCCAGGTCGCCATGGCGACCAGAAATCGCGTCCTGGCGAGTGACTGCCGTTCCTTCTCTCCCCATGTTAAAACAGCGTGTCAGATTCAGCGAGAGCCTAGAGTTCTCTGCTTCATCTAACAGCTGTTAAACTTGGTGGCTGCCCGGGATATTTGTTACTTTTCTTCATTCTAAGTAGAAACAAACAATGTATCTTCTTTCAAAGCAATGATCTCCGGGCTATCAGGAAAGTTTAACCATTTAAAGACACAAACCCCGGGCGCCAGGTCGCCATGGCGACCAGAAATCGCGTCCTGGCGAGTGACTGCCGTTCCTTCTCTCCCCATGTTAAAACAGCGTGTCAGATTCAGCGAGAGCCTAGAGTTCTCTGCTTCATCTAACAGCTGTTAAACTTGGTGGCTGCCCGGGATATTTGTTACTTTTCTTCATTAGAATCTAAGTAGAAACAAACAATGTATCATCTTCTTTCAAAGCAATGATCTCCGGGCTATCAGGAAAGTTTAACCATTTAAAGACTAAACCCTCTCTCACATTAGTGGCTTACAATTAAATATCCAGTATTTTCTGCTAGAAAACGACTTGGAACCCCCAAACATTATATATTATTTTTTAGCAGAGACCCTAGAGAATAAAATGGCGGTTGCTGCAATATTTTATGTCCCATGGTATTTGCGCAGCGGTCTTTCAAGCACAATTTTTTGGAAAAAAATACACTTTTAATAAATAAAAAAAAACTAAACAGTAAAGTTAGCCCATTATTTTTTTTGTATAATATGAAAGATGATGTCACACCGCGAGAAACGTGACCTTTATGCTAAGCAACAAAATTGTGATAAAGCCCTGTGTACCATCAACAATTACCACTCTATGTGCAGCTGGGCTCCAGTATTTCATGGTGACCGGAAACCCACCAGAGCAATGAAAAGTCACAGTGGTGGGGGACACACATGTAGGCAGGAAGTGGCTGCAAAGAGGTAGCAGAAGATCAGCAGCGCTGGAATACTTTTCACCTTTTTTTTTGTATTTTATTTACAATGTCACTAAGAGAAACGTCGGTGAAGGACGGATGTACACACAGGGGGTGGTGACACTGAAAAGTAACGAGACCACCCAAAGGCCAGTGGTACTTTATGACCTCGGGTCGACGTGTATCT
>BLSH010029916.1:2580486-2594677 GCA_018402905.1 Glandirana rugosa
CGTCTGTACCATGGTCTCTACCAGTCTGACGTCTGTACCATGGTCTCTACCAGTCTGACGTCTGTACCATGTTCTCTACCAGTCTGACGTCTTTACCATGTTCTCTACTCTTGTACCATGTCTGCAGTCTGACCGTCTCTGGTACCATGTCTGCAGTCTGACCATCTCTGGTACCATGTCTGCAGTCTGACCATCTCTGGTACCATGTCTGCAGTCTGACCATCTCTGGTACCATGTCTGCAGTCTGACCATCTCTGGTACCATGTGTGGAGTCTCTGACCATCTCTTGTATCATGTGTGGAGTCTCTGACCATCTCTTGTATCATGTGTGGAGTCTCTGACCATCTCTTGTATCATGTCTGCTAGAGAGGCACCAAATGGAAATGTTGCTAATACTATTAGCAGTGTGTTTAAGTAAGAGATTGCAGACATGATACAAGAGATGGTCAGAGACTGCGGACTGCATTTTCTTTTTAGCTTTTCTTGCATTAACCCGTTCCCGACCAGCTTGCGTACATTTACTGCTGCAGAGTGGCGCTGTCCTGCGAATCACCATTTATAAAAGGCAGCTTGCGTGGGCGCTGTAGCAGGCGGGAGTGTGCCGGCGGCGCACACTCGTGGCCACCACACTTTGCAGGAGTGTGGCTGCGGCTCGGGCAGACTCTATCTCCGCCGGCGAGCCACGATTGCCTAGCAGAGAGGAAGAACGGGGAACCACCGATGTAAACACGGCAGTTCCCCACTCTGTCAGTGGGCATGTGCGAGATCTACTGATCCCTGTCACTGGGATCAGTTAGATCTCTTATGCCCCTGGTAGCCCAGCCCCCTCAGAACATGCCTAGGGAACACACTTAACCCCTAGATCGCCCCCTGCAGGTTAGCCCCTTCACTACCAATGACATTTACACAGTAATCGGTGGATATTTAAATTTCTGATCGCTGTATAACTGACATTGGTCCCAAAAAGTGGCAAAAATGTCCGTGTCCGCTGTAATATCACAGTCCCAATAAAAATTGTATATCGCTGCTATTACTAGTAAAAAAAAAAAAAATGAATTCTCATGGTTTGCAAACGCGGCAACTTTTGCCCACACCAGTCAAACGACTGATTTTTACCAAAAATATGAGGAAGAATATAAATCAGCCAAAACCGATGAATACATTTGTGTGTGTGTGTGTGTATTTTAGCAAAAAGTAAGACTTTTTTTTTTTTTTTTTTTTTTTTTTGTTTATAGCGGTAATCAGAAATGACACAGAGGGGATCAAATACCGCCAAAAGAAAGCTCTATTTGTGGGGGAAAAAAGGATGCAAATTTTGCTTGGGCACGACCGCACGATTGTCAGTTAAAGCGACGCAGTGCTCAATCGCAAAAAGTGCTCTGGTCCTAACATGGGAAATCCTTCCGGGGCTGAAGTGGTTGCCAATAATGGCAAACAATAAATTCATATTAATTTAAATTGATAATATTAATTAAAACGTTGAATATAATACAATTGGGGAAAAAAATATATAAATATTTTTTAAAAACAGTAATTTTCGGTTTCTGCTAAGTGCATCCTGCATTTTCGGTTTCGGCACCAAAATTTCCATTCTGTGCATTCCTATCCTAAAAGAATTTTAGAAAAAAAAGCAAATGACTGATGCACGTAAACGAACCACGGTGTGAGGGCTCAGCGGCCATCATAAACTGTGGTCAGTTTACCAGGGTGGAGCGCAGTATCAATCAGCCAGTTATTTCAGGTGATACGGGTGCCAAATTACATAGCACAAGCACTGTGCTGCTGTTCATGCTCTTCTTTTTTTTTTTTTTTTTTTTTCCTTAATTACAAACGCTTTAAGGGATATCTCCCCTTAGGGACACGTGGCCAAAAAAAACACTGACAGGTGTTATATAACCCTCCTTACTCTGTCTTACTCTATCTGAAATGGGGAAAAAAAGGTTTTGTCTTTTAGTTTACCTATTTTTTTTGCTCATCCCATTAGTATTGTTTTTGCACCCTTCAGAATGACTGCCTACTTACTGCTTGCTGTAGTAAATGTGTGGCTTCCTTCATTGGATGTTGGGGGTTGAGAGTAAAATGATTATGGGACAAAGTGGACTGTATATATAGCTGTTACTGTAACTTTTTTTGCAATGCCCTGCTACATGAATTCAGTCAATATCTAAGTAAATGAAATACCTCGGTCCTCCTTGCCAAATATGCTTATCAACAGTGGTGTTGGAGATCGGTCAGTGTATTAAACCTGTTCATAGAATGTTAATTTAGTGCTCTTTTTCTCTGGTAAATGTATCATTTGCTTAAAAAGGTTCCAGACAGTTGATCTGTTTTTCTTTATGTACAGGTAACCTTTTTCAATCCCGTTATTGAAAGAAGACCAAAACTCCAGAGACAAAAAAAGATTTTTTCAAAGCAACAAGGTAATGTTCTGCTTTTAAACTTGCAGACAAGTACTTGTCATTAGTAGATATTGATGGCCTTCAGTGATGTAGTTCTCTACTTTTACTGCTTATTCATTGTTAACAGGAAAAACATTCCTCAGAGCGCCACAGATGAACATTAACATCGCAACATGGGGACGACTCGTCAGACGAGCAATTCCCACAGTTAATCACTCTGGCACTTACAGCCCTCAGGTTTCTGTTCCTGCTGCGGTGCCGGTTGTGGACCCACAGAGCGTGGAGCTATCTCCGACAGTGAGGTATGTGCATTATCTCAAATGCAATTCTAAACTTCACAGCACCTACCATTGAAGTATGTTTGTAGTTACATTTATAAAGGTCCTTCATGCCCTTCTATATCGCTAAATTATTGTCCTTAAACAATTACTTGAGCTAATGCCTATTCTCCTGTTTGGAACGTGACTGACTTTCATATTTTTATTTTCAAATATATAAAAATGATCTAGGGAATGCAATAACGTAAATTTAATAAGAGGTTTTTCTTTCTTAAAGCGAATCTCCTATAGGCAAGCTGGACTTTGAAATAGAACCAGAAGCACCTAGTGTTCCACCCCGGGCGTCATCACTAGACCTTGATGTCTATCAGGCTTCAATAGACATTAAAGCACCAAGCATACCACCAGCTCAGGTAAAGGTTTTTGCATATGTTTCCAGTTTTGGTTCTAGATTCTATAATGTTGTTCCAATGCTGCTTCTTGTAGAATCGAATGGTCTTTCTTTTTTTTTTCTATTTTCTGATCACCCTTACATCACAATTTTACAATTGAAAGAAAAATACAGGAACCAATAGGTTCCAAGCCTGTGCAAATCAATAACCAAAAAACAAGCAAACTACAATAAGGAGCTGCGTGTTCTAAAGCGTAAAACACCTAGAATGTGAAAAGAAACAAAGGTACCACGCTCTTATATCATAAATTACATATCACCATAGTGAATAAACAAATATATCCTCATTTAAATTATAACAGATAAAAATTTTGACATCCATGTATAAATTCTACACGTGAATAACGTCAGTGAGTATAGGAAAGGTTCCTCTCCACCAGCATGCAGATACGCTGTGCACTCGCCAGACTTAATTGACCCCTATTACAGGGAGTTAAATTAAGCATATGGGAAAATCCGAAGATGTCATACATGAGGTCACAGAAATTCAAACCGCTGCTGTCATCCATTCAATATATATATGCAGATAACTTATTCAAACCTCTAGTGTTGCCATATAGAGAGAGAGAGGAAAGAACACTCTCATGGCACAGTATTTCAAACCGGAAATGACGTATCTCAAACACCGCTCAATGCCGTTTCGTCAGCCTACGTCTGATGTCTTCACCCCCCGCTGGAATGCAGGTGGAGTGCAAACCAGCCATTCCTATACAATACATGCTGATCCCTGTCTTCTTTGACATAAGTGCAATACAACCATCTTTTTTAAATAAATTATTTGAAATCCTGCACCATGAGTGTTCTTTCCTCTCCCTCTCTATATGGCAACACTGGAGCTTTGAATACGTTATATATTGAATGGATGACAGCAGCGGTTTGAATTCATTCCTATGACCTTATGTATGACATCTTGGCTTTTCCCATATGCGCAATTTGACTCCCTGTAGTAGGGGGTCAGTTAAGTCTGGCAGTGCATAGTGTGCATGCTGGTGCAGAGGAACCTTTCCTACACTCACTGAGGACATTATTCATGTGTGTGATTTATACATGGACTCCACAATTTTTATGCATCTGTTATAATTTAAACACTTGCCGACCACCAACCGCAGGTTGACGACGACAAGGTGGCTCGATATCGCAAACCGCCGTCATATGACGGCGACTGCGAGATTGTGCACTGTGAGCGCGCAAATCCTGTGTCCGGGGGGTGCCAGGGAGTGGGTAGGGCGGACTCTATCTCCGCCGGCTACCCACGATCCCCCCCGCAGTGAAAGCACGGAGACCCGTGCATGTAAACACGGATCTCCGTTCTGTGAGAGGGGGATGGGCTATGATCACAGCCTTCCTCTATATCAAAGATATGCAATTAGCAGACCTCCAGATGTTGCAGAACTACAAGTCCCATGATGCATAGCAAGACTCTGACGGCCACAAGCATCACACCCAGAAGCAGAGGCATGGTGGGACTTGTAGTTATGTAACATCTGGAGGCCCGCTAATTGCATATCCCTGCTCTATATGGAAGCCGTGATCACTCCCCTTTCGCTGCCAGTCAAACACTAATACAGTTAGAACACGCCCAGGGAACACAGTTAACCCTTAGAGCGCCCCCCCCCAGGTTAACCCCTTCACTGCCAATGGCATTTACACAGTAATCAATGCATTTTTATAGCACTGATCGCTGTATAAATGCCAGTGGTCCCAAAAAAGTGTCAAAATGGTCCGACAATATCGCAGTAGCACTAAAAATCGCAGTTCACCGTCATTGCTAGTAAAAAATAAAATTAAAAATAAAAACCCCAGAAATGAATTCTCATCTGTAAAAGCGGCAACTTTTGCGCAAACCAATGAACGCTGATTGCTATTTTTTTTTTTTTTTTATCACAAATATGAGGAAGAATATAAATCGGCCAAAACCGTTGAAAAAAAAATGTTTTTTTTATATATTTTTTTTGGATATGTATTTTAGCAAAAAGTAAGAAATTTGGGGGGTTTTTTTTGCAAAATTGTCGCTCTTCTTTTGTTTATAGCGGCGATCAGAAATGACGCAGCGGTGATCAAATACCACCAAAAGAAAGCTCTATTTGTGGGAAAAAAAGGACGCAAATTTTGTTTGGGTATAGCGTCGCACGACCACGCAATTGTCAGTTAAAGCGACGCAGTGCTGAATCGCAAAAAGTGCTCAGGTCCTAAAGTGTGAAATCGTTCCGGGGCTGAAGTGGTTAAATGAAGATGTATTTATTTAGTTGTTATTCACTATGGTGATATGGTGGATTTAAAAAGTCTACACACCGCTGTTAAAATGTCAGGTTTCTGTAATGTCAAAAAAATGAGACAAAGATAAATAATTTCCAACATTTTTCCACCTTTAATGTGACCTATAAACTGTACAACTATACAAAAAACAAAAAAATATGGTTGCAGAAGTGTGCACTCCCTTAAACGAATACGTCATTAAAACATCTTTTGATTTTATTACAGCACTCAATCTTTCTGGGTATGAGTCTGTCAGCATGGCACATCTTGACTTGGCAATATTTGCCCTCTTTTCTTTGCAAGAACACTCCAAATCTGTCAGATTGTGAGGGCATCTCCTGTGCACAGCCCTCTTCAGATCACCCCACAGATTTTCAATTGGATTCAGGTCTAGGCTCTGGCTAGGCCATTCCAAAACTCTAATCTTCTTCTGGTGAAGCCATTCCTTTGTTGATTTGGTTGTATGCTTTGGGTCGTTGTCATGCTGAAAGATGAAGTTCCTCTTCATGTTCAGCTTTCTAGCAGAAGCCTGAAGGTTTTGTACCAATATTGACTGGTATTTGGAACTGATCATAATTGCCTCTACCTTGACTAAGGTCCCTGTTCCAGCTGAAGAATAACTGCCCCAAATCATTTGCTGCCACCACCATGTTTCACTGTGGGTATGGAGTTATTTTGGTGATATGCAGTGGTGTTTTTGCGCCAAACATATCTTTTGGAATTATGACCAAAAAGTTCAACCTTGGTTTCATCAGACCAGAACACATTTTCCCACATTCATTTGGGAGACTTTAGATGTGTTTTTGCAATATTTAGCTGGGCTTGGATGTTTTTTTCTTTGTAAGAAAAGGCTTCCTTCCGTCTTGCCACTCTACCCCATAGCCCAGACACGTGAAGAACACGGGAGATTGTTGTCACATGTACCACACAGCCAGTACTTGCTACATATTCCTACAGCTCCTTTAACCACTTCCAGACCGCCCGCCGTCATAATACGGCGGCAGTTTGAAGTGGAATACCGTTGTTATGGTAGCAGATAGCTACCATAACCCCGGTATCTCTCTTTTTCTGCAGGTGATTCCGTGTCTGATAAAAGTGGTCTTAGCGGCGGATTTGCCGCAAGATCACTTTTATCAGTGGCGGGAGAGGTGCCCCCCCCGCCGCTTTCCAGTCATCTCTGCCGCTTACCGGACCCGCCGGCGGAGATGATCGCCCCCCCCAGTGCCCTGAAGCCGCTCACTCGGCTCCATAACATGGCTGGGCGGAAGCGACATCACAAGTCCCTTCCGCCCAATGCTCTTAAAGGGGACTTTTTTTTTTTTTTTTGAGATGTCATTTTTTTCAAACATTTTTTTTTTTTGCATTTGTGTAAATATGAGATCTGAGGTCTTTTTGGGAGGTCCTGGCATGCTTTTTTCGATTACAAGGAATGTCTTGTAATAGGAATAAAAGTGATTAAAAAATTTAAAGCGCACCCTCCTTGCAAGCTCGCCCTCAGAAGCGAACGCATACATAAGTCCCGCCCACATATGAAAACGGTGTGCAAACCACACATGTGAGGTATTGCCGCGATCATTAGAGCGAGAGCAATAATTCTAGCACTAGATCTCCTCTGACTCAAAACTGCTAACCTGTAGAATTTTTTTTAAACGTCACCAAAGGAGATTTTTATGTTGCAAAGTTTGTCGCCATTCCGCGAATGGACGCAATTTTGAAGCATGACATGTTGGGTATCATTTTACTCGGCGTAACATTATCTTTCACAATATGGAAAAAAAATTGGCCTAAATTTACTGTTGTCTTATTTTTTAACTCAAAAAACTGAACTTTTAAAAAAAAAAAAAATCACGCTTGCAAGACCGCTGCGCAAATACGCTGTGACATAGTTTTGCAATGGCCACCATTTTATTCTATAGGGTGTTGGAAAAAAATATAGAATGTTTGGGGTTTCTTTGTAATTTTATAGCAAAAAAAAAAAACTGATTTGAACTCGTAACCACCGAACACCAAAAAGAGGCCCGGTGTTAAAGTGGTTAATGGAGGTTTCTTCTCGTCTCCATCAATTCTGTAGGGACGTCCAGTTCTTGGTAATGTTACTGTTGTGCCATATGTTCTCCACTTGATGACTGTCTTCACTGTGTGACATGGTATATCTAATGCCTTAGAAATTCTTTTGTACCCTTCTCCTGACTGATACCTTTTAACAATGAGATCCCTCTGATGCTTTAATAACTCTCTGCGGACCATGGCTTTTGCTGTAGGATGCGACTAAGAAAATATCAGGAAAGACCTACTAGAACAGTGGAACTTTATTTTGGGTTACTCAGAGGCACTTTAAATGATGGCGGTTGTGTACTGACTCCTATTTAACAGGAGTTTGAATGTGATTGCTTAATTCTGAACACCTCTACTTCACCAGTTATAAGAGGGTGTGCACACTTATGCAACCGCTATTTTAGTTTTTTTATTTTTACTTCCGCCCTCCAAAAGATCTGTTTGTTTTTCAAATGAGTTGTGCAATTTAAAGGTCACATTAAAGGTGGAAAAACTTCTGAAATTATTTATCTTTGTCTAATTTTTTTACATCACAGAAACCTGACATTTTAACAGCGGTGTGTAGACTTTTTATATCCACTGTATCACCATAGTGAATAACAAATAAATCTTCCGTTAATTTATAACATATATATAAAAATTGTGAAGTCCATGTATAAATGCCACACGTGAATAACGTCCTCAGTGAGTATAGGAAAGGTTCCTCTCCACCAGCATGCAGACACACTATGCACTCGCCAGACTTAATTGACCCCTATTATAGGGAGTCAAATTATGCATATGGGAAAACCCAAGATGTCATACATGAGGTCACAGGAATGAATTCAAACTGCTGCTGTCATCCATTCAATATATATATGTAGATAATGTATTCAAAGCTCCAGTGTTGCCATATAGAGATGTAAAACAAAGGAGTAAAATCTGTGCTAAAACCACAAAAATCTTAGTATACAGCTGCTAGCATGATTTGATTGATCTTCTTCAAATAAAGATATAGCAGTCCATATGCAGCGCTGAAATCCAGTACAGTCTTTAAATGAAAGGTAAAAGGAATCTCAGCACCAGCTTCAGTGTGAATCAAAAACAAACACACACACCACCGTGCACAGCAAGTCTCCTTACCAGATCCAAAAAGGAAAAGAGCATGACATCAGCCGCTCTGCTATCCACGGATAAGTTTCCTCATTCCTGTATTCCATAACGGGTCATTCACTAATATGTCACTCGAACACTCTTCACAGCAGTTAACCACATGTCATAAGAGATAAAAAGGAATGGCCAATAGTGAAGCCCACAAGTACATCAAAAAGCCTTTATTAAAAGGCTACTTAAAATGCAAAAGATATAATGAGCATAATCGATAAAAACTTCATATGCCATGGTTTCAGGGCGTGCTGGGCATGACGTGATACCACCTGATGCGTTTCATCCAATAGAATGTCATCAGAGGCGTGATAATATTGCTATATAGAGAGGGAGAGGAAAGAACGCTCTCTTGGTGCAGTATTTCAAATCATTTATTTAAAAAAGAAGGTTGCATTGCACTTACATTAAGGAAGATATGGATCAGCATGTATAGTTGTACAGTTTATGGGTCACATTAACCACTTCAAGATCGAGCCTCTTTTTTTCGGGTTCGGTGTTTCGGTTAAAACCAATTTTTTTTTTTTTTTTTTTGCTATAAAATTATTTAGAACCCCCAAACATTATATATATTTTCTCTTCCGTTCACTGACAGACGCAGCATTCTTATGACACATGGGGTTATGCTCATCCTACTAGGAGTAACCTAGGCAAAACAAACAAAAGCATAGGCTGGCCCCTCCAAAGGGGCCGTCCTTACCTTAGCATATAATCCCCCTGCCCTGTACAGCACATCCGTTTTTGTTTGCCTAGTGCAAGGAGTAGACCTGGTTCCCTATGGGATCAGCGGTCTCCTGAAGATTCGTCTGATGAAGACTGCTATCAAGAAGCTGGCTGGTGGTATAGAGGATATCTCGAATCCTAATCTTTCCCCAGTCCGGCCGACACTATGCGAACACTCTTAGGGGTGCCCACCGCATAGCGCCCGTTCCGTGCGGGCGGCCAGTGGCTAAGACCCACTAGAGCCCAGTGACTGGTTCGCCTGGCCAGCAGCATGCCTCTCCGCGGGGAGGTAGGTCTGCTCCGGGTGGCTACCCGCGGCGCCCATCGGAGTGGTGAGTAGAACCCTCTTCCGCCTTTAGGGGCATGAAGAGTGGCACCTGGGCAGCTTTGGCGGTGGCCAGCCGGTGGGGGTCCATTAGAGGCCCCCCCAACCCCCGCAAGCACCTTTTGCACTTACCGTTCGAATCTGCACCGACCTACCGGAGCACTGTGTAAGGCGGGTCGCCGCCATTGGAAAGTGGAGCACCGCTCGTTCGTGGCCGACCGCGCGTGCATAATGGCAGCGGCCATTGTTTGCTAACCATGCGGTTCCCAGCCTGCTCTCTGGCGGCCCCCAGTGGTCGTTTGGGAGAAGTGCAGTCCTTGTGCAGGAAGTGCTTAAAAACAGAAGTGGGTTTTCGCTTGGACAGCGTGGCTGACACACAGTAACAAGCTCCTGGCGTGCAGTAGTTCGTGGGCATTGCTCTTTCGGTCGGAGTGCTGAGGCATCAAACAGCAAGTATAGCTGGCGCTTCCTGGGTGCTGGTAGCGGTGGGTGCAATCCTCCCGAGTCCCCCTGGCTGATTGGTGGGGTAGAGGTGGTGGTCACACAGTGGGGATGCTGGAAGGCTGAGATGTCAGAGGCCGGCAATACTATGGCAGGGGTACCTGCAGATCTACAGTCCACCCGAGGAACAGGTGGGTCCTTGGAACAGCTGAGGGCGGTGTTTGGGGAGTTTTTTCCCCGGGCAGGGGTGCCCGTTCCTAGAGGCCCCCAGAAGCGCCCACCTCCCCCTCTTTCCTCAGGGAGGATTCAGATCTAGAAAGTGCCTCAGCGGTCACACCTGCGGGTCTTTCAGAAGATGAGCCGCCCTCAGAGGGCGAAGAGGATCAGGAGGCTCCTTGTTCGCGGGATAAAGCGATAGTGGAAGCACTGGTCACTGATATTCGCAACTCTATGCCACTGGACCGTACAGGGGAGTCGCATGAGTCCGCATATGTTTGTGGATCGCTTAGCCCCCCTAGGTCCCCTAGGGATTACCCTTATCAGGTGTCTGAACAGGCAGTGTTCAAGGAATGGCGTAGGCCACCAAGTTCCTTGGCTTTGCCTAAAAGCTTTGCTGTTCGTTACCCCTTTGAGGAGAGCTTTACTAAGAGATGGGCTTCCCCGGTGGTGGACCCGGCCGTGGCTCGGGTGAATAAGACAACCACCATCCCCCTCGAGGGGTCTCCATCCTTTAAGGAGGCGGCCGATCGCCTCACAGAGACAGTGTCTAAAGCACTATTCTTGTTGGCTGGGTCAGCCATGCGGCCGGCGCTAGCAACTGCTATGGCGGCACAGTCTCTTCGCGAGCACGCTGCCGCACTGCGCACTAGTTTGTCTAGTGAATGTGCACAGGCTGAAGTACAGCGGGCACAACATTTGGAAGAAGGTCTCCGCTACATATGCCATGCTGCTTTGGATCTCCTTCCCATATTGTCAAAAATGTCTGTTTTTTCAATTGTTATCAGGCGGGTGCTGTGGCTCTGCTCTTGGTCAGGCGACCAGGCTTCAAAGAAAGCTCTTGCAGATCTGCCCTTTCAAGGAGGGCGTCTGTTCGGTCCACAGTTGGATAAAATCATTAAGGATTTCACGGGAGGGAAGAGTACCTTCCTTCCAGAGCCGAAGCGACGAGATGGTCGGCGTAGGCAGGGCCCTGTCTCGTCAGGCCAGAAGAAGTTTTTTTCGGGCGCCCGGCCCAGCAGGCAAGGCCGGGAAGGCGTTCACAGGGCACAGCAAGAGGCCCTGGCAGCGTAAGCCCGAAAAAGCGGAGAACAAGTCTGCCTCCGCATGATGGGTGCCCCCCACCCGCCTCACGGGTGGGGGGCCGGTTTCTGGGGGCTGCAGGCAGCTCTCTGCCCCCAGAAAAGTCCTTCCCCTCAAAATTGAGGCTCCCGCAGGAGCGTCGGGAGACGCTTCTAGGCGCCGGTCAGGCGCTCAGCGGACAGAAGTCACTATTAACGCCGGCTGGAGTACCTGGGTCTGATTCCGGACACAGTACAGACAGGGGTGTTCCTAACACCGAGCAAGCTTCTAGCGCCTTAGGCAGGGCGAACCCTGTGATAAAGCCAGTGATTCTCTTTACGGTTCTGTATACGGGTGTTGGGGCGCAGGGTGTCGATTTGCGGGCAGCATTATCCTGCAAGTCACCTTACTTGGTCCTCCATAAGGACAAGGCAGTTTTGCGACCTCCCCCTTCGTTTCTTCCGAATGTGATTTCTTCCTTTCATTTAAATGAGGATATTGTTCTTCCCTCATTTTGCCCACGCCCGTCACATCCCAAAGAAGTTGAGCTGCATTCTTTGGATGTGGTGAGGTCTTTGCGGGTGTATTTAAGTTCTACAGCTTCCTTTCGGAAGTCTGATTCTTTATTTTTGCTGACGGAAGGGTCGCGCAGAGGTATGGCGGCCTCGTCAGCTGCCGTGTCACGTTGGATACGGAAGACCGTGACTCATGCATATGAGATTCGGGGCAAGGTTCCCCTGTTTCCGGTCACGGCGCATTCCACCAGGGCAGTTAGTACTTCCTGGGCGTTTACACACCAAGCCTCTGTGTCTCAGGTGTTCAAGGCAGCTACTTGGGCCCCAGTGCACACGTTTACTAAGTTTTACAAAATTGATGTTTCAGCATCCTCGGATGCTACTTTTGGCCGCAAAGCGGCAGTATAGGCGCGGTTAGCGCCGCCTCAGAGGGCGTTTTTCTGTTTGGTACAGTTTTTATGGTTTTGCCCACCCCTCTTGATTGGCACAGCTTTGGGACGTCCCCATGTGTCATAAGAATGCTGCGTCTGCCAGTGAACGGCAGAGAAAAAGGGATTTTTTGTATAACTTACCGTAAAATCCTTTTCTCTGAGTTCACTGACAGACGCAGCACCCACCCCTCTGCGTTGGTTTTGTACAGCTTGTTACGAACTGATGTGCTGTACAGGGCAGGGGGATTATATGCTAAGGTAAGGACGCCCCCCTGGGAGGGGCCAACCTATGCTTTTGTTTGTTTTGCCTAGGTTACTCCTAGTAGGAAGAGCATAACCCCATGTGTCATAAGAATGCTGCGTCTGTCAGTGAACTCAGAGAAAAGGATTTTATGGCAAGTTATACAAAAAATCCCTTTTTTTCAAATACCATAGAGAATAAAATGGCAGTCGTTGCAAAACTTTGTCACACCGTATTTGTGCAGCAGTCTTACAAGCGCAATTTATTTATTTATTTTTTTAATTCACTCTTGAGTTAAAAAAAACATTAAAGTTAGCCCAATTTTTTTCCATATTGTGAAAGCTAATGTTACGCCGAGTAAATTGATACCCAACATGTCATGCTCCAAAATTGCGCCCGCTCACAGAATGGTGACAAACTTTGCAACTTAAAAATCTCCATTGGCGACGTTTAAAAATGTTCACAGGTTACCAGTTTTGAGTTAGAGATCTAGTGCTAGAATTATTGCTGTCTTGTTTTACCTGCCTGATGCCTCGGGGTCTCTCACAGCTGCTCTGCAAATGATTGACCTCTTTGGGAAATTCTCGGGCATTCGCTTCTGCGCGCAAGGACGGGGCACTTTAAATTTTTTTTTAATTATTTATTTTACTTTTTGTTTTTACACTGTCCTTTTAAAAAAAAATAAAAATGTTTAACTTTTATTCCTGGAAATGGGTAAATGTTCCGCGCAATCGGATCAAAGTATACTCTAAGAGCTGCTGCCGCCACCGAACTGCCCACACGTGGGTAGTAAATAATATAAGCGGGATTAAGATGGATATGGCGCTGCTCTTTTGTAAATGTGGTGAATTTGCAATTGGTGGAAAATTTCCCGCGTGCTGCTAATTTATAATAAAATTATTAAAAATTGTTGAAATTGTTGCTGGTGGGTCTTATTGTTGTACATCAGGAGAATCTACTTCTATTTGTTGTATAATAAGGTGATAAACAGGTGT
This sequence comes from Glandirana rugosa, assembly GCA_018402905.1. Taxonomy (NCBI): domain Eukaryota; kingdom Metazoa; phylum Chordata; class Amphibia; order Anura; family Ranidae; genus Glandirana; species Glandirana rugosa. The sequence continues at coordinate 2,594,018 of BLSH010029916.1, forward strand.
GGGATGTCAGACAACAAATTTACATTAATAAGCGTGCGACGGCACATATGGAGTAGCAATTATACACATGCGGGATCTGTACAAACAATATAATGACTTTGGGACCAATGTCTCTTGCACCCCAGTGATCTAAAATACAGTATACAATCTTAAGGTGCTAAGTGCTTAAATATGCCAAAACAGTTCAAAATTCTTTGGTCCAAAAGTAAGGTGATTTAGTGCATGACTCTTCCAATAAATATTCTGTGCAAACTTGTGAGATCTTCAAGTGGTGCGCCGAGTGGTTCTTCTTAAAAAAAGAGAGTGCCTGCTTACCAGAGAAACGTTCCCCACTCAAGGGGTCCACGTTTTAGAAGGAGTGCACAGCTCCCGCTGCGCTCACAGGGTGTGGTGCTCCTTGGTCTCCACGGTCCACAGGGCTCTTTATCCTTTTCCTCGCCGTCTCCCCCGGATTAGATCATGCGGAAGCAAAAAAGACTAGATCTTGTGCTAATAACGTTTGGTTTATTGATACTAAAAGTTTGTTTAAAAACATCCAATCTTAGAACATCCAGTTAAAAACGATCCTTAAAACTTGACAAAACCGTATAAATTCGTGAATCGTGGAATTCTAACATATGACATAAAATCTAGTGACCCCACGTTCTCTGTAACCAGGGT
>BLSH010029916.1:2616218-2626698 GCA_018402905.1 Glandirana rugosa
GGCAAACTCCTACGAGGAAACCATGAATGCCATCATGTACTGTGACATATTGAAGCAGAGCATGATCCCCTCCCTTCGGAGACTGGGCCACAGGGCAGTATTCGAACAGAATGACCCCAAACACACCTCCAAGACGACCACTGCCTTGCTAAAGAAGCTTAAGGTAAAGGTGATTGACTGGCCAAGCATGTCTCCAGACCTAAACCCTATTGAGCATCTGTGGGGCATCCTCAAACGGAAAGTGGAGGAGCGCAAGGTCTCGAACATCCAGCAGCTCTGTGATGATGTCATGGAGGAGTGGAAGGGAACTTCAGTGGCAAACTGTGAAGCTCTGGTGAGCTCCATGCCCAAGAGGGTTAAGGCAGTGCTGGAAAATAATGGTGGCCACACAAAATATTGACACTTTGGGCCCAATTTGGACATTTACTCTTAGGGGTGTACTCACGTTTGTTGCCAGCGGTTTAGACATTAATGGCTGTGTGTTGAATTATTTTGAGGGGACAGCAAATTTACACTGTTATACAAGCTGTACACTCACTACTTTACGTTGTAGCAAAGTGTCATTTCTTCAGTGTTGTCACATGAAAAGATATAATAAAATATTTACAAAAATGTGAGGGGTTACTCACTTTTGTGGAATACTGTATCTAGGGAGATTTGTTTCATCTGTGTATCATCTGAGGCTGTTCACTTGACTGGGTGTATGAGCGGGTTTACATCCACTTGAACTACTGTTCATGTCCCGGTTGCTGATTTTCCTTGCTTTTCTGTTAGGTGAAACATGTTTTACCTTTACAGCATGTGCTCTTTTTCAAAAGTAAAAAAAAAAAGTGTCTGGATTTGAGAACCCATCTTAGCTACTCTTCTGGTAACATCTATAAATTGCTGTGCCATTAAGTATTTATAAGCATTACTTGACTGGACCTTCCTAATTTCGTTTAATATCAAACTGGTTTAATGGCATTTTTGTTAACTTTTATTAAGAACTTGCATGCAAGTGCAAAGAACTGCTGGCTGGTTCCTCAGACATAAAGCAGCGTGTCCTCTCTCTCTGTCTCCTATCCAGGAATGGGTTTTGGCGATAGAACCAGCACTTTCTGCGGCACCCCAGAATTTCTGGCTCCAGAAGTCCTCACTGAAACCTCCTATACCAGAGCAGTGGACTGGTGGGGGCTGGGAGTCCTTATTTATGAGATGCTTGTTGGTGAGGTATGTATATATGTACTGTATGCTGTATAGGAGTGTGGACTTAAAGGTTTAATTGTGTTTACATTCACTTTCATGTTGTGAGGAGTGAGAGAGTACATTTGAACTGGTTGTAAAAGTTTATGGCTTATTAAAGGGTCCCAAGAGACCATTGCAGCTTTAGAGACTGTATACCCTATGTTTGGATCTTCAGGATGTGCTCTTAACATTGCAGTGTATTATTTATTAAAGAACTATGTGGTAGGGCATCTGCACTATTGCAATACATTGACCTTTTTGTTTCATTGTGTCTTTTGATGACTTAAGCACATTAGTAATTGTTTTTCATTAGCTTTAATATTTTATGTATGGCCGTTTGCATGCTTATGATGAGCAAGGTGGGCGCTTCCCCTAAGTGCTTATCAGACTAGTGATCTGATGGCATTCACATACAGACTGGTATTTTTCAGCCTTGCTAGTAGTTGTGCAAAAAAAAAAAGGTCCAACTGCTGTCCTACAGTAGTTGTATGGACAATTGTACTTGTTGCTTTACATAACTAAGTCGGAGCCAATATATTGTATGTTTTGTTTTGATCAGTCCCCATTTCCTGGAGATGATGAAGAGGAAGTATTTGACAGCATAGTCAATGATGAAGTCAGATATCCACGGTTCCTATCCACAGAGGCCATTTCTATCATGAGAAGAGTAAGTTGTGTGTGTTTATCATAAGTGAGTGAAGAGTATTTGGTCTTTTTTTTTTTTTTTCATTGACAGCTTCTTACAGTTTTCGACGATAGGGTTTATATCACCACCTACAACAGGAGGATACTAGAACAAAAAACTGAGCACTGCCTATGGGTAGTCCTATCTGGTATTAACCCCCTCTCTGCTATAGACAAACAAGTTAATTCTGCCTAGTGCCTCATCCAGGAACGGGGCGGGCGGTTAAACATCTCATGGGTGGCACATATGACCAGGCATCAAACGTCCATTTCGCAGGCGGCGGATCTGTTTGTATAGAGTGTCACCCATATCCTCTATGGCAGTGTTTCTCAACCCTGTCCTCAAGTACCCCCAACAGTCCAGGTTTTGTGAATTTCTCTTAGATAAAATAGCTGTCCAAAATTCCAAGCCATTGACTATGATTTAAAGTACCTGTGCAAGGAAAACCTGAAAACGTGGCCTGTTGGGGGTACGGAGGACAGGGTTGAGAACCACTGCTCTATGGGTTCAGTAAGTAGTAGCCCTCCCAGGCGCCATGCGAAGTGTAGGTGCTCTTTGGCATGGTCGGCCCTGCACGATTCCCCTCCCTTTCCGGCCTCCTGGCCTGACAGTTTTCCTATCTGGACCCCTCTCCTCCGGCCCCCATTGGGCAACCCTGTTCTGCTTGCTGGCTGGGCTGCTTTACCTGCAGTGTTGTGCTGACTGGAGCTAGGGCCTTTTTGCCCCATCTGTGGGCATGGCGGGTTTACTGGCTGTTATGTATTCAATCTTGTACCTTGCTGCTGGCATAAAACTTTTCATGGCGGGCACCATTTTTCCAGGGGCCCATTTTGCGGTGGACCATTCTGAAGGCTCCAGGCACGCTTTTCCGGTGGTCCTTACTAAAGCTCTGGGTGCGTGGTTTCCTCCCTGATGAACAGTAAAGCAGAAGCCATTTTGTTTTAGCCATACAGCAGGGGCCATCCTGGGGATTCCCCTGGTGCCTTCCCTGCTTATGTCGGGTTCAGGTTTTACTGTCTCTTGGGGATCGACTAGTGTGTTTCCCACATGGTCTCTCTCCTGGTGCAATGTGGACAGTTCCCAGGCTCCTCTTTCAGTGCTTGGTTTGGGTCATGCTGGAATACTCGCTCTCTGTTTTTGCCTGCTAGGGGGTGATTAGTAGTCCTGTTCACCTAGTGGATTTCCCTGGGGGGTGCCTTATTGGTGTTTTTTTTTCCTTTTATGGAGTCTCAGGATCATACCTCCATACCTGTCCCCTCCTGGAGGCAACAGGTTCCTCTGGGCCTCTATCCCTTTTGATGCACTGTTGGCCTTTTTCTTCGGCTTCGTCTGAGCATGATTTTGGTTCTGCCGCTGCAGACCCGGCCCTGTCTGAGGGCTTTGACGATCTGAACCCTGAACCTTGAGACTGCATTGAGTCCTTTGCTTCTGTCACCACACATGAGAAGCTGGTGGCTGTGCTTATTGACGATACCTTTGGGGCTACTGGGGAAGTGGCAGTCCTTTTGATACTCATAAGCAGCCTTGTGCACCTAAGCTTTTCCCCTATCCCACTTATTTTGATAAATTTATTTACAAGAATTAGAAAGCTATCAAAGCACCCTTTTGTGGTCCCAAAATGTTTCAGGGCATTACCCCTTTAAAAAAACCCTTTCTGAAGTGAACCCAGTCAACCATGGTACAGGAGGGTCTTCTAAGGATTTGACCTTCAGGAAGGCAGAATCGGTCACATGCACAATATTTACTGTTGGTTTGGTTCTGCGTCCAGTTTTGTCAACGGCCCAGGTGTCTCAGATGCCACTGAGTGGGCTAAGCTCCTATGCCATGGACATAGGTGGGGAGCACGCGCCCTGGGCCCATGTAGAACTGGCAGACCAATTGATCCAGGGTCTCGAGTACGTGTGATGCATCCTTGGATGCAGCTTCTCTGCTTTTACAAGCTCCCATTTTCAGTTAGTGGTGCTTTGGTGTGTGCTGTGGCTCAAGTAATGGGCTGCAAACATCCAAAAAAGCACTAGTAGATTTGCCCTTCCAGGGTGAACGCCTTTTGGTGATACCCTGGATGACGACATAAAGAACCTTACTGGGATTCCAGGACAGGAATCAAAATCCTTGAATAAATGGATCTAAGCCCTTCGAGGCCCCCGCGGAGGTACTACGCGGTCCTGGCCCATCAAGCCTATGGACAAATCCTCCTCGGCATGAAGACACCCCCCCCCCCCCCCACGTGTTTTTGGGGTGGAGAGATGTCTTTACTAGTTTGCTGACCCGTGGACCTCACTGCTTTCTGACATGTTTTTCAAACAAAACAAAGTTTGAAACAAAAACTGATTTTGTCCAGCTACAAAATAGATTTCCTTTCTGTTCACCAGAGAGTTTCTTTCCTTCCAATCTTCATCTCTCTCCCCCTCGCACCTGCAGGGTCCCTACAGAGCGGTGCAGGACCTGCTGCTCCAGGGGGCGATTCCCCGCTTCAGAGTTTTTTTTTACTCAAACCTGTTTACGACTCCAAAGAAAGAAGGAAAGGTCCGTCTAATCTTGGATCTCAAGGCCCCGAATTGTTTTGTGAGGGTGCAGACATTCAGGATGGAATCTATCCAGTCAGTTATGGCCTCCCGTCATTGAGGATTTCCTGGCCTCCATAGAAATCAAGGATGCATACCTGCTCATTCCCATCTGCGATTGGACACCAGTTTTTCCTACAATTTGCGATCAAAGGCACGCATTATCGGTTTGTGGGCCCTCTCGGGGGTGTTTACCAAGCTGCTTGCTCTGGTACTGGCCTTCCTGAGATGACGAGATTGTCATGATTGGTTATTTGGACAACTTGCGTCTGCTGGCGGAGACTCATTCGGCATTTTCCACTCTTGCATGCAGGATCTGGGCATTATAGTATTTACCCATTTGAGGCGGTTCCATCCATGCAATTCCATACGAGGTTCCTGAAGAGGGAAAGCCTGCCTAAGTGGGACAAGTCACCTACGTCCCTGGGCACCTGGGTCCTAAGACCAGAGTATCTCTGATTATGGTCCAGCTGGGGAGTAGGTCTGGGTATAAGCTTGGCCCAGGGTTGCTGGATGCATCTTGCCTGGAATTGTGGACAAGAGCTTCTTTGGGGGCGCCTGGTCAGGATTCAGTCATGCAATGCCTGGGTGGTGGTGTATGTCAACAACCAAGGCAGGACGTGGAGTGCAGCAGCAGAGCTGGAGGCCTCACGCATTCTCCAATGGGTGGAACGTGACCTGCTGGCTTTATCCCAGTGCATATTGCAGGCGCGGACTACCTCGGTCGCCAGACCTTGGATCAAGTAGAGTATTCTCTACATCCGGACATATTTCATCATCTTTGTCTGCAGTTGGGCTCTCGGGACGTGGACCTTCTGGTGTCCTGTCCCAACAGGAAGTTGCCGAGGTTTGTGGCAAGAGTGAGGGATCATCTGATTACTAACTGGTTTGCCTACAGCAGAGGAGCATGTTTATACCAACTAGGGCTACCCATTGGTGGTGCCAAGTTTCTTTTGTGCCTGGTGTCCTACTCCTGTAGGTGGCGCTATAAACCTTATGGTCAAGAATTAGAAAAAGACGTGTCTGTCAATGAACTCAAAAGGAGTTTTACGGTAAAAATCCAGCTTTCTGGTTGAAAGCCATACCATGTACATATGTGCAAAGCAATAGATATATACAAGAAAAATAAACTGTAAATACAAACATTGTGTTTTTAAAGGCTAAAGGTTTTTTACCTTAAAAAAAACAAAACTAAAACACCTTTAGTATGCAGCTCCTCCCCCGTCCCTCCTAATACCTGAGCCCTTTCTCAATCCAACGATGTTGCTGCTTATTGCCTAAGACACAGCAGCGGGGGAGCCATTGTCTCCAGCTGCTGTGATTCACAGCCAGTGAGGAGGAAATGGAGGGCGGGGTCTTATGGACATACAGAGCTGGGTTTTGGAGCGAGCACGCACAAGTGCCCCATAGCAAACGGCTTGCTATGGGGGCACTCAGCAGGGGAAAGGAGCCAGGAGCGCCGGCGTGGGACCCAAAAAAGAGGAGTATCGGGGGATGCTCTGTGAAAAATCATTGCACAGAGCAGGTAAGTATGACATGACCATGTTTGTTTAAAAAAAAAAATACACTAACCTTTTTAGTGTCCTTTTTTTATATTTTAGTCTATTGCAGCACAAAAGACACATTTTCCAAGTACGGTACAACCGGAATAATATGTCCAAAAAATCTTCTAGAATTGTATAGCAAAAAATAATTAGCATCATTCCTCTCATGTAAAAGTAGTTAGTGAACAAGCATACAATGGATGCTTATATCCATATAAACCTTACAAGAAGAACGAAGAAAAAAAAAGTGATAAGACTGTCCAAAAAACTTGTGTGAGGATATCCGATACAATGTGGTGTAAATTAACACAGCTACTATATACATTAAATCATGAATGTATTGGGAATAAGGAGTTCATGTCTTATCAGATTTTAATGCCCTGTGAGATAATGGTCTTAACCACTAAATTCTATACTCCTTGAAATTCATGGATGTTAAATGGGCTTTGGTGAACAGGAACACTAAATGCCGGTTCACACTCGTGTGATGCGGATCCACCTCGTGTTCTCGCATCGCACCTGACTCTCATGGCACTTCACACTGCCATATGTGAACTGCTGAGAGTGTCAATACATTGTTAGTGACACCCCTATTTCAGCTCGCATATCGCACTGCGAACTGACAGTTCGGACATGATTTGGATTGCGTGGGTGTGAACCGGTATTGTAAGCAAAAGGCGGCACTCCAAAACCCTTATGAAAAATTTATTGGGATAAAGTGCATGAAGGTACAGACAGCTGATGCGTTTCGGCAGGTAAGTGCCTTGTTCACACCCATGCGATCCAATTCTTGTGCGGGCCGCAAAAAAAGGGTCTTGTGTGAGTTTGGTCCGAATGCGATGCAAATTCAGCCATACTATCTGGCTGAAACCCTATCACATGGACATCACATGTGATTTGCACAGCGCAGCAGTGTGAACCAGCACTAAAAGAAAATGGTCATTGAGGATAATGACCATTTGTTGCAAAGAGATGGAAGCAGTGCTTTTCAAAATTCGGACAATGGATAAGCTGGTGGCTATCAAGACACAAGTTACAAGTGTATATAGTGGCTTGGGTCAATCCCTATTTCCCAGTAGGGTGGTTTGAGGTAAGACACATACCAGTGAGAGAAGCAATGCATAAAGTCACAACATCCCATATTATGGTAGTGATGCACGGACCACAAATCTTTTCCCAATGTTCTTTTGAGTGTAGTTTTTTTCCGAGGTTGAGATTGTATGAGCAGCTTGTATATAAAAGAAAATCCTTTTTAATGTTGGTTTATGGTGGTTATAAAAGCGCAGTAGATGTCAGTTGACTAAAGAAAGAGCGTGACGGGTGTGAAGATTATATGTAGAAACACTTAATATTGTTAACAAAGTTCATAGAGAGATCATGGAATGAGGCAATGTGAGAAAACCTGCATAGAGTTCTCCAACACTTTGGAAACTGGTCAGGATCCAATGGGGGAGAGAGATCCGGGCTCATGAGTTTCGAAGCGGAGAGGGGCAGGATTCGGCTTTTTTTTTTTTTTTTAATATACAGTCTTCGATTAACTCATGACCATTGTTTATATGGATAATAATAAAAATGGTTAATTCTTGCATAAAATTGCATAAATCTGTATATTACTTTGCTCATCTGCTGATTATAAAAATATTTGGTTCCCCTTGTTCAACACACGCATTGCACTCAGAGTGGATAAAGATGTCATTGCAACTAGTATTCTTATAGTCTTTGTGTTTGCAATCACTGTATTTGTCCGTATAGGTTTCCATAATTTCTCCTCTTTTGCAGCTATTAAGAAGAAATCCAGAGCGCCGCTTAGGAGCAAGTGACAAGGACGCAGAAGATGTAAAAAAGCATCCATTCTTTAGAGTAAGTACCCGTATTTTTTTCGCACCATAAGACGCACTTTTTTCCCCCCAAAAAGTGGGGGAAAGTCTCCCTGCGTCTTATGGTGTGAATACCTGGGAAAAAAACCCCGCCCCCCTCATCGCCGCCGGGAGCCCGCATTACCCTGCGGGCTCCCGGACACCATAGAGCGCTGCTCTGATCTCACACAGTGAGAAGACAGAGCAGCCCCAGTGGCTGAATGAAGTACTGCGGCGGCTGGAGCTGCTCTGTCTTCTATCTGAATGGGATCTGGCTGCAGAGTGGAGCTCTACTAGGCGCATCACAGCGCGGCGGTGGCGGGAGATATGAATCTCCCTCTCAGCTCTGTCAGGCTGTATTTCATGGATTCTGGTATATGCTGTATTTTATGGACTCTGGTATATGCTGTATTTCATGGACTCTGGTATATGGCTGCACTGGTAAATATTTTAGTATACCATTTGGTTCAGAATATATTTTTTTCTTGTTTTCTTCCTCTTAAACCTAGGTGCGTCTTATGGTCAGGTGCGTTTTATGGTGCGAAAAATACGGTACTTTTAAAGTGGCTGAGTAAAATTTTACATCCGTAATTTATGAAAAGCCTAGTAACCTACCAGTATGTTCCTTGAACAAGTCTGGATCTTCAAGAGGAAACCTGCACAGAGTATGAACATACATGGTTATCCCTGGCCAAAACTTGGGACTTTGGTGCTAAACTTTTGTTTCACTGTATTGATGGCACGCTAGAAAAAGCACTGCTATGCTGTCATAGATCGCAAAAAGCCTCTGTTCGTGTTGAGTGTTAAAACACACTATATTGGATGGCTTTATTGCCTGGCTCTCATGACCCTCTGGCTTCAATATATTAAATCCTTCACCTGGAACAAATATACAGTTAGCGTTTGGATCCTGACTTTTCTGATCTTCATTGACTTGAAGTATTAAAGTCAAAGGGACAGTGTAGTTGCCAAGCACTTTCAGAAAGATCAGAAATGGTAGCATCCTTGTTGCTCTCAAGAACACGCTGCAAGCTACGTGGGCAATTTTTAATCTCTTGTTCCTGAGAGATTTAAAGGAGGATATTCCATCTATTGAAAGAAATGCACCCATATTGCAAAAACAAAAATTGCAGTGCCCTGGCTCCTGCAGACTCGTCTTGCAGCTCAGGTCTGAACCAAGATATAGACCTTCAGTTACAAAGATTATTAATCGGAAACCTTGAGTAAATGGGGTAGTGGAGGCTCTGGTTAGAGAGAAGTATGCAGCCTTTAGGTAGATAAGATTGCATATAGTGTTGCAAGCAGGCAAAAGTTGGGCATTAGGGAAGCAAAGCACAAGTACCAGCACACATTAAAGAGGGCTTGAATTAAATAATACTGGAGCTATGTGGTAGGTTTATTCAGTCACAGGCTTTTGTGGAAACAGGCTTCTCTTAATGCCATTTTTGAACACCAATATAGCGATGTGATTGCTAAGTCAATCACACCATTGGGAGACATGCCTTTTGAGGTATCTCCCTGGAAAGCTAGACAGAGTTTGTTAGGTGTAAATGACAGGAAAGATGTAGGGCCTGTTAATATTTCAAAAGAACTGCACTCTTCAGCTCGCTCATGTCTTTACTGATCTAACATCTTCCTTAACCACTTCCCGACCGCCGTATGCAAAATGACGGCCGGAAAGTGGCTTAGTTATCATGACTGGACGTCATATGACGTCCTTAAGATAACAAGCCCCGCAATACCGATCACGGTAAAGTGCTTCCAACCGGTTGGAAGCACTTTACCATGTGATCAGCCGTGACCAATCACGGCTGGTCACAGTGTAACACAGGAAAGCCGTTAATCGGCTTTCCTGTACTCAGGTCTGCAGACCTGAGGAGTGGAGAGCCGATCGGCTGCTCTCCTGACAGGGAGGGTTTGTGCTGATGATTTATCAGCACAGCCCTCCCTCGGATCGCCACCCTAGACCACCAGGGATGTGCCCACCCAGGACCACCAGGGAGCCAATCTGGACCACCAGGGAGACCCCCCTAGACCACCAGGTAAGAGACAATAGTGCCCAATGTGGATGCCACCTTCAGATGCCACCCTAGACCACCAGGGAATGAGCTCCTATCATTCTATATGCTTACCAGTGCCCCTATCAGTGCTTACCAGTGCCCCTATCAATGCATACCAGTGCCACATATCAGTGCCCACCTACCAGTGCCACCTATCAGTGCCGCCTATGAGTGCCAATCAGTGCCGCGCTTTTAAAACTTTTTTTTTTTTTTAAGAGATAAAAACAGTGTTTTGAAACATTTATTCATTTAAAAGAGGTAGTGACCACCCGTGACTACTCAGATGTGACTGCCCGTGACTACACCGTCATGACTAACCGTGACTACTCCACCGTGAATATACGTCGTTACTACTCGTGACAATCCGCCGTGACTATTCGTCGTGACTGCCCATGACTATCCACCGTGACTATATGTCGTGACTGCCTGTGACGATTCGCCGTGACTAACCGTGAGTATCCGCCGTGACTATCCACCGTGACCATCCACCCGTGACTATACACCGTGACCATACGTAACTATCCCCGTGACCATTCGTGACTATCCC
>BLSH010029916.1:2643464-2656630 GCA_018402905.1 Glandirana rugosa
ACTCGTCATCTCCCGCAGTCGCAAGCACTCGCCAAAGATCTTGCGTCCTGGTCACGCAAGACTCCGACATCGCAAAGCCGCAAAAAACGGTGATTAGACGTTTTGTGAGTGATTGCGGTATGGCCGCCAAAAAACTGCGGCTGCAAAAATCAAACTTTTTATCGTCTAAAAAAAGTTTTGCAGTCTGGGATACAAAATGAAAAAAAAGTCTACGGGCACACATACTCCGGAATTCTTATGTTAAGTTTAAAATAAGTTTGTTTGGTGGGTTTTTGTCATAAAAATTGATTTCAGTAAGTATGCTGCAAACACAACCAATGACAATTTTCAGTTCTTTACAACCTATAAAGTGTTTTGAAACTTACTGTGCGTAATAATTTGGAACAGTGCATTGTGAGTTTTTTTTATTTTGTAAAAAAATACTGTTTTTGGGTGGTTTGTTTGAATAAAATTTGAATTGTATTCTTAAGGCCTCATACACACGGGCATCTGAAAAAAAAGTAAAACATAGGGTCTGACGTTTTGAAAAAAATCTGCTATTTTTCAAACTAAAAACGTCGGCGTCAAAAAACCGCCGGTATGGCGTTAGTGAGTGTTTTGCAGATTAGTGGCAAAAAACGCCGAAACGCTACAGCCTCAGAACGCACTGGTCCTGCGTTCTAGAAACCGCTCACGAACGCTGACGCCCTCTACTGCTCAAAAACACAGATGTTTTTAGAGGGCCATTGAATAACATGGAGAGCTGCAAAAACGTCCCTTAACGTGGCGTCAAAAAACGCACGTATATGAGGCCTAATAGTTGATAAGATGAGAATTATGCTGACTGTTGTTTACATCAATTATTTAGGTAAATGAGAAAAATATCATTGGCATAATAATTTGGAACAGGGTGTAAATCTTTGAAGACATTTCCTTTCATGAACAGATAGAATGTGCAATAATTGGATCACTCCAGAAAGTGTTTTCACTCCGCCCAAAATCTTTGAATTCTGTCCAGTGGTTTATTCATGTACACTGTACCTATTGAAGATGTTCCCTTTTTATTTTTCAAAGATTCTACAGATGAAAGTTTGAGATGCATTTAAAGGCTCCTTTCACAATGAGTCCACCTGCTCAGCAGGGGATCTCTCCACTGGTCCCCGCTGAGCAGGTGGATGACAGGTGTGTTTCCACGCCGCTGATAGTGGACAGAGACACAGCCCGCTGTTTTCTATGGGCTGTCCGATGGAAGCGGGCCGCATGACTGTCATCTGATCTGATCCGTCAAACAGATGGGGAACGGATCCCTATCTGTCTGCTTTTAGCGGACATGGTCGGATGTCGGCAGGTGTCAACTAACACGTGTCCATTTGACATCCGCTACTCCGTAGAGAGCAATGGATGATCTGATCGGGTCTGCCTGAAAAACTGACAGGTGGACCCCATTGAGATTCGTCAGCCTGAAAGGCACCAAAGGCTCTCTATACTCTTGCAGGCCCAGCCCTGCAACCGGCTCATTTTGCTACTTCAGTATTGCAAACTGCTGCTGACCGGACCCAAATTTTCCAGGATTGTGCTTTAACACAGCAATTACAGCAGTTTTCTTCTGTCCTGCTTTTTTGTGTGGATGCCATAGAACAGTGGTTCGAACAGGTCATGAGACAAATTTCCAGAATGGCCCTAATCTCCATTCACATGGGCAGAATATTGTGGCTAAAAGCCTGGACAGCTGAAACTGCCTGTAAAAGATGCCGCTTTTTCAAGGAAGATTTCTGTTTGGGGAGGCACTTGACCAATTCATAATGTCACAGGAGGGAATGTCTTACCTTGACGGCGAAAGTTCCCAAAACCCCTCTCTTCAGGTGCCTCTACCTTCTCAACACGTTACAAGACTTGGTCCACAAAGCCCTCTTCCCAATGAAGGGGAGTCCTTATCCGTTAGATAGTGGGGTCGTCTGTTTGCCCCAAGCAACACAAAAAAATATTCTTTCTCAGAGCCCACGCTCAAGAATTGAGGTCAAAGATATTCCACAGTGAGGAGATTCTTGGCAGTTTCGGGCTCATTTCAGGCCCCCCTTCTTTGAGGCTGTACCATTTGCCAAATTTCATCCAAGACCTATCGAACACATCTTGTGAACCTGGAACAAGCGTGCTCCATATTTACCCATGTTCCTGTCCAGCCAAGCAAGGAATTCTCGAACATGGTAGATCTCCAGTCGAGCGCTATCAAATGGGAAGTCTTTCCTTCCTTATCACTGGAAAGTGATGACCAATGCCCAGCCTTTCAGGCAGAAGAAGATTGCTTCATTCCCTCATGGTCCATGATGCTGTAACCTGTGGAAGCCAAGCTCCCGATCAACATTCTGGAGCTCAGAGCAGTTTGGATGGTTCTGCAACACTGGATCCTCCCTTCAAGGACACCCAGTCAGGGAACAGTCAGACAATGCCATGGCTGTGGCTTACATCATCCACCAAGGGGTTCACAGGTAGTATTGCAGCTCTGAAGAAAGCAAACCAGGTAATCTCATGAATGGAAACTTGCTGTCCAGTGATTTATGCTTTCCACATCACAGGAGTGGACAACTGGAAAGCAGAATACCCTAGCTGCCACCCTCTGGATTAAGGGCAATGAGCATTTCACCCAGATATCTTCAATCTGAAATGGGAGACTCCACATGTAGAATACCTTGATCATTCCCTGGTCTTGGTTCAGACTAGTCCTATGCCTTCCCTCTAGAGTGAATTATGCCTCATCTGTTCAAAAAGATCAAACAAGAGAGCAAAACTGATTCTTCTTGTACCAAACTGCCCCAGAAGAACCGGGTTTACAGACATGCTTAAGCTGGATACACACTATACAACTTCTGTTGTTTGATCTCCTTTAGATTAACCACTTCAGCCCCGGAAGAATTTCCCAGGTTAGGACCAGAGCACGTTTTGCGATTCGGCACTGCGTCGATTTAACTGACAATTGCGCGGTCGTGCGATGACGTACCCAAACAAAATTTGCGTCCTTTTTTTCCCACAAATAGAGCTTTATTTTGGTGGCATTTGATCCCCTCTGCGTCATTTCTGATCACCGCTATAAACAAAAGAGCGACCATTTTGCAAAAAAAACCCACATTTCTTACTTTTTGCTAAAATTCAAATCAAAAAAATATATAAAAAATTTTTTTCACCGGTTTTGGCCGATTTATATTCTTCCTCATATTTGTGATTAAAAAAAATCGCAATCGTCTATTGATTGGTTTGCGCAAAAGTGGCCGCGTTTACGGATGGTGAGAATTCATTTCTGAGGTATTTATTTATTTATTTTTTTACTAGTAATGGCGGTGATCTGCGATTTTTAGGGGTACTGAGATATTGCAGCAGACATGTTGGACATTTTTGACACTTTTTTTTGGGACCAATGACATTTATACAGCAATCAGAAATTTAAATGTCCACTGATTACTGTATAAATGTCATTGGCAGTGAAGGGGTTAACCTGCAGGGGGAGATCTAGGGGTTAACTGTGTTCCCTGGGTGTGTTCTTACTGTGGGGGGGGTTGGGCTACCATGGGCATGAGAGATCTAACTGATCCCAGTGACAGGGATCAGTAGATCTCCCATGCCCCCACTAACAGAGCGGGGAACCGCCGTGTTTACATCGGCAGTTCCCCGCACTTTGCCTGTGGCCGCTCATCGTGGCTTTCCGGCGGACATCGAGTCCGCCCGAGCCGCGGGCACACTCCTCAGGAGTGCGGCGAGCACGCGCCCCCTAGCGGCCATTCGCAGATCGCCACCTTTTTACGGCGATTCGCGGCCAGTGTCCACACTGCCGGCATAAATAGACGGTAGGCAGTGTGGAACTGGTTAACCAAAACCATGTAGTGCAAGGGCCTGCCTGGTTGCATACAAGTTGAAACTGTTAAGGCTTGACCTCCTATTATATGGTTTTAGTAAATCTAAAGGAAAAATCCTAAAGAGAATTGTATAGTGCGCATCCAGCTTTAGACTTAGAACAGACAGCCCCTTGTCTCTTCCCAATTGTCTCAGGGAACTCTATTCCATCTCGCTTCTCAGTCATTGACTTTAACAGCATGGGCTGAAGGTCAGGCCTTAAAGATGGTAGAAACAAAAAGGCACACAAGGGCGCACTGGCCTAGCGCATTATCCTTGATAAATGTATTTAAATAAAAATCATAAAAACCTACTCACAAACAAAATCGTATAACAAGCATTTCCAGTGCTGGAGCGGGTAAAGTCCAATCCGTCTCCTACTGGTATCCTGGATGGGCTGGCTAACGCGTTTCGAGGCCGTAGCCTCTTCCTCAGAGCCTAGCTTGTTATGTCAAGGCCCAGTTTTATATCACACAGCCAGCACTAATAGAGGGGTGGGGTCTCTGTGGTCCCACCTCATGACCCTTGGGGCGTGGGTCACCTTGTGACTGGTCATCCAAACTCCTACCTCCCTGTTGTCAAAACAAAAAATATGGGAAGTTTGAAAGGGACAGATCAGACTATCTACAGGGGCGGGAGTTCAATTAGAATGGAAGGGCTGAGAGTCAAAAGGGAAATAGATCAGCCCCTAGAAGGGAAAGGGGGAGGAGTATTTCCCAGCATAACCCACAGGAACCCAGGTCCAATACACCGAATGGTTTTAGACAAAAAAAATCGTAAATGGAGACACAAAGGACCGAGGAATAGGCCCATAGGGCAATCCTCCGAACCCAGCCCCTATAGGGTAAGTGCGCAACGACCTGAAACTAGGAATATCCTCCCCCCACAGAGTGTGGGGAGAGGAGATCCCAGGGTCCCCCCCCCCTTGAGGAATTCCTCCGACAAGGATGGAACCATCTCAGATGGGAAAGGGACCACAAGAGCACACATACAAGCTGGGAAGGATAAAGATACGAATGTAGGTACAGATCCTGTCCAATCGGCTGGGCTAACCCCGCAAACATCAGGAGGTATGTGTGCTCTAGAAAAGAGAAGTACTAACTCTACTTTTTTAGCGAAAGAGGCTGTGGGAAACACGAGTCCCACAGCCAACTATCTTCCCAGTCCAGCATAGAGACCAACAACAAGGAAAAGAGAGGAAATAGGAGAGGCAGGAGAGGGGAGAAGAGATATAAAAAGAGGAAGGAGGTAACTGAGGGCCATTCTACCATTAAAATATACCATTTATCAAGTTCGGTCTTCACAGAAACCGAACTGGACCTGCTACGAAAAGGTCTTAACTTTGCCCCTAAAAATCCTCCCAACCTCTTTGAATTATTTATAGATCTCAACAAATATGTGAGGAGTCTTACAGTTAAGATACTTCACTATGAAAGAAGGAAACCCTGGTGTAAAGGAAAAACTGGGGAGTGCCGTAGCAGAAATCCCTGAATATGGCCCTTCGAAAGCCAACTCTTTGGAATCTGAGAGAGATCCTGGTGATGTTTTATCCATACTTGAAAGCCTATATCAGGAGGGTGGATATGACGGTGAGGAAAGCTCTGAGGAGTCTGGTCATTACAAAAAGCGAGTACCAATTTCTCTATAAACAGTATCCTATACTCCTCACTTTTACCATATTCCAAAAATTCACAAAGACTCTGTTAATCCCCAAGGAAGGCCTATAATAGCAGGGATTGATAGTCTTACCAACAATTTGGGCTGTTATATTGACCATTTCCTTCAAGATCTTGTCACCACCTTACCCTCCTATGTAAAAGACTCAGGCCACATGTTGGAGATTCTATCCTCCATTAAGTGGTGTCCCGAGTACAAATGGGTGTCGTTAGATGTAGCTTTACTGTATACATCGATTGAGCATCATCATGGCCTGAGAGCTGCTAAATACTATCTTAACAGTGAGTTACACCCCCTACAGAATGAGTTCCTGCTTGAATGTATGGACTACACCCTTACCCATAAATACTTCTCTTTTATGGGTACCTACTATAGGCAAATATGGGGAACTGCAATGGGAGCCAGGTTTGCTCCAAGTTACGCCAACCTATTTATGGGATATTGGGAAGATCTCTTCATCTGGAACAACAACCCATATGGAGCAAACCTGGTCCTATATACAAGGTATATAGATGATATACTTATTGTCTGGAAGGGGAGTGAAGAAGACTTTAAGGATTCCTTTCCCACTGTAGTGAGAATCCCTTCGGAATTTTGTTCACCCATGTGATAGATGACAAAAATCTAATTTTCCTGGATTTAGAACTTTTGGTAGATAGAGGTTGCAACATCCTCTCAAAGACCCATTTTAAACCTAGTGCAGGCAATTCGTACCTGCACGCAGAAAGCAGTCACCACCAAAGGTGGATTAAAAACGTACCGTTTGGGCAGTTTTGTAGACTGTCCAGAACCTGCACAAAGAAAGGATTATGAAACCCAGGGTCAAATTCTAAAGAAAAAATTTCAAGAAAAGGGATATAAAGATGAGCACATTGAAGAAGCCTTTAATAAGTATAGGGCCCACTACAATGGGGGTGCACAGTCCGACTGCATGGGAACATCTTGTATCTCTAACAATACCAAGAAGGGTAGAGAAACCAAGCAAGAGTTAGATTTAGCACTACATACAACACTAAGGCTTTCGATATACAGCGAACACTGTCCAAAAACTGGAAGATTTTCAAGCAGGATCCAGTTCTGGGGAAAGTTCTACCTCCCAGGCCGGAAATTGTGTTCAGAAAATCCAGGAACGTCCGGAGCTACATAGCACCTAGCAGAGTCTGCAAACTCAAAAAAAAGCAGGGTTTCAACCTAGGCCCCTGGTTGTCGGTGTTCGACCAGACAGGGAGCTACAAATGTGGAGTAAAAAACTGCGGGACCTGCTCATATATGTGGCACAGGAAAAGGGAAGTATTGGGAATAATTGACTAAAAATGGGGGGTTCCTGCGCTGGGAAAATATATACGTTTAAAAAAGGTTTTATTATGAAGACTGCTGCCCTCCAAGCCTTTCCCTGCACAGCAAGGTAAGTTTTTGTTAAAAAATGGGGTATGTATTTGGAGATGGCGCTGTCTCTTTAATTACTGAGCTTTTATATTCATAAGTGTATTATTATAAAGTTTGTGCAAAAGTGTGCAAGAATTCATCAAATAAATATCATATATCTTTCAAGAATTATAAGTGTATAAAAGATGAGTGAATAAATAAATAATGTGGGAAATATATAGAGAATGTGAGTAAAATTATATAATAAGATGTGATCCGTAAAAATTGTGATCCGTAAAAAATCCGTAAATGGTCCGTAATCCGTAAAAGTCCGTAATTAGTAAAACTTCACAAAATCCAAAAACATTGATGACTTGTAAAGACTCTCAATACGTGTGTAAGTTATATACTAAGATATGTTTCATAAAGAAGTCCGTAAATGGTCCGTAGTCCGTAAAAGTCCGTAATTAATAAAACTTCATAAGATCTGAAAACGCTGATGATTCGTAGAGATTCTCAATATCAATGGTATACTATAGTCATTAGTATTGTAGATTTCATTCAAAGGTGACTTTTGTGCCCAATGTTGTATCCAGTATAGAGATGTGACTCGTGCTCCCCTCCTGTGCCCGCACTTACCAGCTTTCCCCACCCCTGCAGGGGTAAACCGCCTGTGGTAAATGGGGTCTTTTCCTCCTCGGTTCTGGGTCTCCTCCAGCTAGTCGCACTTGTCTCCTATCCTCGGATCCAGGCTTCCTTCCGTTGGACGTGGTAGTCCTGCATCCAATATGGCGCCAATCCGCTTCCTACCAGATTTTGACCAGGAAAAAACAAAAAAGAAAATTCCTCCGATAGTGTAGTATGTTGAATAGTAGGACTTTATTTCTCAAAAACTGATGTCCAAAATAAAATCTTCAGATTAAAATATATAACAGAGGATCGCGCTTACAGTCTAAGGTTTGCAGGTACTGCCTGCTTGAGGAAGGTATATATCCCTTCCTGCTGACCGCTGGACGCTCCTTCTGCTGTGAGAGCTAGCAAACTGATTCAGACAATCACGTATGAAAGGCCACTCCTTACGCGTTTCGTCATAACCGACGTCATCTGAGGCTGTGACGTCGGTTATGACGAAACGCGTAAGGCGTGGCCTTTCATACGTGATTGTCTGAATCAGTTTGCTAGCTCTCACAGCAGAAGGAGCGTCCAGCGGTCAGCAGGAAGGGATATATACTTTCCTCAAGCAGAACACAGCCTCAGATGACGTCGGTTATGACGAAACGCGTAAGGCGTGGCCTTTCATACGTGATTGTCTGAATCAGTTTGCTAGATACTTTTTAAGTATTGGGAATAGACGGCCGTACCCACAAGATCAGACAATTCATCAATTGTGGAACCACATATGTGGTCTACGGCCTGATATGCCCATGTGGTCTGCTTTATGTAGGGCGTACCATACGTCCATTCAGGGTACGCTTTGGGGAACATAAATGCAGCATACAGGCTAAGAAAGATACCCTTAAGACAAAAAATAGAGCCAAATACTCGGTTCCCAGACATTTAGAACCTAGTACATCATGGAGATCCTTCAGGCCTGAGAGCCTTTGGCATAGAGGCAATAGGAGGGGATTTAGACAGTGGAAGCAGGTATAAAAGGTTGTGCAAAAGGGAAACATACTGGATCTTTACCCTGGGATCGTTGACTCCGGGGGGTTGAATGAGGATCTGGAGGTGCATGGAGTCATCAATTGATAGATGTTGCACTTCCTTCCAGTACTCACACACACCCCCCGGGCTACCCTCCCACTGCCCTTGACCTCCTACTGGTTCCAGCTTCTGCTGGGCCTTGGGAGCTTCTACCCTAAGGCCCGGTTTCCATCTTTCTTCCCCTTGTCTCCTCCTCTTTCTCTCTCCCCCTCCCCGCAGAGTGTGGTTTCTTCCTCCTTCCCACGTCGGGTACTTATGTCCAGATCTTGGTTTTAAACGTACCGTGGTGTGGGCCTATAAGAAATACACCACCTGCGAATCCCATCTACATTTGGTATATGTAGACACCGATTGTACGATATCTATTATATGACTCTCATGATTTATTGTATTTGCACTAGAATGATGTATTTACATTTTTATATAATTTTAATTGCATTTTATGCTGATGTGCATTTTATGAAATAGTTAATAGGCCTTCAGTAATCACACAGCCAATTCTAGCACGGAGGGAGGAGTGTCCGTTTGGATAATTAATCTAACCGTAGGTAGAGCTGTGACCAACAAAAACAGTTAATTATAAAATGTGTGTAATAATAATTTTTTTTTTTTTTAATTATTTAATTCATTATTTTTTTTCCTATATATAGCGAGATATATCCAGCAGCAGTATCACTTAGCTGCTTAATCAAGCCAATCTTCTGCCTGTCTACAGTGATATCCTTGTAGCAGCAGGATCAGCTGCTCAATTAGGCCCACTTTCTGCTTGCCCACAGTGATTTCCATCTAGCAGCAGAATTATTCAGCTGCCTAATTAGGTACCCGATTCCCCTATTTTACATTTCTTCACATGCATTTAGCTGATGGGTTGTTATGAGCTCCTCTCCACTAGATGGAACTGTTACACATGAATTACATAGAAAAAATGTGAGCCGGAGAGGCCGGTTTTATTAAACCAGTGTCTTTATCTTGTTCCAGTTCAGGCGCCGGAAACACGGCTCCGGCACACAGAGGCTTGGAGTGCATGAGAGGGCGGTACCTGTTCCCCGGCATAAAACAAACGAAAGAATGAGTGTCCCACAGTACATACAGTGCAGACTGGCCTTGGAGACACCCAGGGAGGACTGCACTGAGGTGTCTCTCAGTTCAAGTGCCCAGCGGCAGACACAGGGATGTGTGATCGCTGCCCCCCCTGGAAGGATTCGTGCCCCCACCAGCAGGATCGCTCAGGTACGAGTTTATTAACAGCTTTGGTCATAGTCTTCTACATATGTGTAGGTGCAGTGGCGTAATTGTCAATGGTGTCCCTATGGATGACACCATGAGATGGGTTGGCAGTATGCCTAGAGATGCCATTAGGCTCCCTCTGGAGGATTGGCATTTGATATTACATGGATGGAACATTAATTATATATATATATATATATATTTTTTTTTTTTGGTCTTTCCCCCTTTTTTCCCTCCCCCCCTCCTCTTTTATTTTATATTTATTTGTATTCCAACTATTAAATTAATTGAGTAATGAATTTTTTAATATTTAACATTCATACGTGTGTAGTAGCAGAGGAGGCGGTTTTGACTACAGGGAGGTAGGAGTTTGGATGACCAGTCACAAGGTGACCCACGCCCCAAGGGTCATGAGGCGGGACCACAAGAGACCCCACCCCTCTATAAGTGCTGGCTGTGTGATATAAAACTGAGGCCTTGACATAGCAAGTTAGGCTCTGAGGAAGAGGCTACGGCCTCGAAACGTGTTAGCCAGGCCATCCAGGATACCAGTAGGAGACGGTGGATTGGACTTTACCCGCTCCAGCACTGGAAATGCTTGTTATACGATTTTGTTTGTGAGTGTGTTTTTATGATTTTTATTAAAATACATTTATCAAGGATAATGCGCTAGGCCAGTGCGCCCTTGTGTGCCTTTTTGTTCAGTTATCGGGACTACCCCAGTCCATCAGGTGGCAGCACGGTGGCACATTATCCGGTACTGACAGAATCAGATACCCCCCTCACCACTGCAGAGAAGATCCTCTCCTTGAGCGCAGGAAAGAACTTCTTTTTTTGGCTGTGCTTAAAGATGGGAGTCTGAGTCTGTTATTCCACTTGAAGCAAGAAAAGCCACTTCCAGAAAGATCTACTATCGTACCTGGAAACCACGAGAGACAGGATTAGGCTAATATTCATTACCAATGACTTATACTTCATCAGGGAATGGACACTGGTAGAGACAGTCTTATACAGGAAGTGATCCTCCATATAACCCCTCCTATACAGGAAGCACTTCAGTTTTTTACCAGTCTCTGTAAGCTGGATGGGCATGTTTGTTTCAGCTCTCTGAGCTCCAGGTCTGTAGTGCCAAAAACTGTTCCTAAATGAATCAAGGGATTGACCAATATAATCCATTTGAAACAGGCTATATGCTTGGATAAATGGTACCCAAGCCTCACAAAGAAGACATAAGGATCCTGCGAGGTTTTGCCTGTAACGCGACCTCCGGGTGCTGGACCCTGCGTAGTGGAATCCTGGACACCACAGCACTAAGGCATTTCTGCAGGGTACTGTACAGCTCCAAGGGAGTGGACCCTAAGCATGACAAGGGTACCCAGTCCTTGAAGGTCCTCAAGTGACAGGAACTTGCCGTGATGGATGAAGTTTGGGCTCTTCGTTTCTAAGGCTGCCCTGGGCCTGAACGGGTAAGTGAAAGCCCCCTTATTTACTTATTGTGGGGTGCCCCAGTTATTGTAACAATCAGTCAAGCTAGCTAGAGGCTGGACACCTGTGTATTTAACCTCTTCAATACAGGACACTTACACCCCCTTCCTTCCCAGACCAATTTTCAGCTTTCAGTGCTCTCACACTTTAAATGACAATTACTCAGTCATGCTACACTGTACCCAAACAAAATATTTATCTTTTTTTTTTTTCTCACAAATAGAGCTTTCCTTTGGTGGTATATAATCACTGCTGGGTTTTTAATTTTTTTCAATATAAGCGAAAAGGTAGCGAAAGTTTTGAAAAAAAAAAACACTTTTTAGTTTGTATTGAAAAATTTTGCAAAAAAGTATATTTTCTTCATAAATTTGGGCCATAATTTATACTGCTACATATCTTTGGTAAAAGTAACCCAAATTAGTGTATAATACCGGTATTTATTTTCTGTAAAAGTTAGTCTACAAGCTATGGTGCAAATCATTGAAAATTGATCACACCTGATGTACTGACCACCTATCATTTCTCGAGACCCTAGGAAAGCCAGGAAAGTACAAATACCCCCCAAATGACCCTTTTTTGGAAAGTAGACATTCCAAGGCATTTAATAAGCGGCATAGTGAGTTTTTTGAAGTTGTAATTTTTTTCCTACAATTCTTTGCAAAATGAAGATTTTTTTTTTTTTTACACAAAATTGTTATAACAAGTTATTTCTCACACGCAGCATATGCATACTTGCAATGACACCCCAAAATACATTATGCTACTCCTCCTTAGTATGGCGATACCCAGTGTGTGAGACCTTTAACACAGCCTGGCCACATACAAAGGCCTAACATTGAAGTAGCACCTTCAGGCGTTCCACGAGCATAAATTACACATCTCATCTCTCAGCCACCTATTACACTTTTGAAGGCCCTGGCACACCAGGACAATGGAATTGCCCACAAAATGACCCCATTTTGGAACGCATACACCCTAACATATAATCTATGAGGCATAATGAGTATTTTGAACGGTTCATTTTTTTCCAGAAGTTTTTGGAAAATGTGGGGAAAAAATGAAAAAGCATTTTTTTTTTTTTTAACACAGTTGTCCATTTATAAGATATTTCCAACACATAGCATGTACATGGCAAAAATTACACCCCAAACTACATAATGCTACTCCTCCTGAGTATGGCGATACCACATGTGTGAGACTTTTTCACAGCCTAGCCACATAGAGCGGTCCAACATGCAGGGAGCACCATCAGGCATTCTAGGAGCATAAATTACACATAAAATATCCTAATGACCTATTACATCTTTGAAGTCCCTGGAGCACCGGAACAGTGGAATTACCCACAAAATGACCCCATTTTGGAAAGCAAACACCCAAACTTATATTCTATGAGGCATTGTGAGTCTTTTGTATGGTTCATTTTTTTCCACAAGTCTTCGGAAAACGTGGAAAGAAAATGAAAACTTATTTTTTTTTACACAAAGTTGTCAATTTATATGATGATTCGAATACATAGCATGTACATAGCAAAAATGACCCCCCCAAAATATATTCTGCTACTCATCCCAAGTATGGCGAAAAGGTGCAAAAGGCTTCTGAACACCTTTTTTTACTTGGTATGTTTTCTGAGTGTTACGGAGTATCTTATATTCAAACCCACAAACGAAAGGTTTTACCCCAGTAAAACACCCATTAAGGTGACAAGGCCACGAGGTCCCTGAAGTTTCTACATTATCCAGTAATCCTATAAAATACACATTAAATACGAGGATCTTACGGACTACCACGAGGGACGTACAACCTGGCGAGATACACCGATCCGACACTTTTTCAGAGTGTGTACACCA
>BLSH010029916.1:2669295-2680799 GCA_018402905.1 Glandirana rugosa
GGTGCTTTAATTTTTTTTTTCTTTACTTTATATACTCGAGTATATGCCGCGTTCTTCAGCACATTTTTTCATGCTGAAAAAGCCCCCCTCGGCTTATACTCGAGTGAGTAACTAACTATTATGAAAGTGAAAGCAGTGTGTATTGTGCTCTGTCTCCCCCTACAGTGCAGTACCCGACAGGAAGAGAAGAAGGTAATGCTGTTTTTTAAAAGGCTTTCTGCAATTGTACATGTATATGTGTGTGTCTGTTTATATGTTTGTGTATATGTGTGTGTCTGTTTTTATATGTTTGTGTGTTTGTGTGTGCGCTTCTTTCTGCTGCCCCCCTGTGTGCTCTCCAGCCCCCCTGTACTTTTTCCTGGCCCCATGCTCTTTCATGGCCTCTCCCCTTGTCCCCACAGATCTACAGGATTTATGATTCCATAGATGCTGCTTGGCTTTTTTTTTTTAGTTGATGCTTCACTGATATTTCATATGGGACTAGGAGTTGGATGCTTTCTTTGCTGCAGACTTATATGGGTGACCAGCTTTTGCTCCCCCTACTCCAGTCCTTGTATTTAAATAGAAAATGTATTACTATATTATAGTTTGAGAGCTGGTCATTGGGTCTATATGGACATAAACAGTAAACATCCCTGATTATATATCCCCTTTTTGTCTTGTTTTAGCCACCTCCTCACTAGGAGTGGACTAGGCAGAACACAGTTCAGCTAAAAGCAGACACAGCCCCTCCCAAGGGGCAGTCCTCACTTGGTATAACCCCTCCACCCTGCTAAACACACTCAGTTTTTTCTGCGTAGTGCAAGGAGTAGGACCTGGCTCCCTGCTGGGACCTGTGTTCCCTGTTTTTTTCTTTAAGAATTTTTGCTTCTGATGAAGACTTCAATCAAGTAGCCGGCTGGGTGACAGGCTGGATATCCTAGATCCAGGTAGTCTCCCCAGCGCGACCAACGGATGCGAGCTGACTTTAGCTACGTGCTGGGTCAGCCGTGTCAGACCCCGTTCCGTGCGGGGTGGCCTGCGGGTTAAACGTCCCGCTGCCGCACTTAAGACCGGGTGTCGGTCACGGGTCTCGCTTTGGCCGGCAGCTCCCCCCGGAGTAGCAGGTGTGGCAGGTCTGTCTCGGGTGGTATACCAGCTCCGCCCATCAGGATGGGTAAGTAGGCTGGTTCCCCCCACCCCCCCCCGGTGCTGCACTACAGCTGTCCTTTTCTCCCCCCCACCCCCTCCGGGGTTTCCCTGGGACGTGGGGGCCCTTAGTGGCGCCCCTAACCTTTGGCTGTGCCGGCTGCATGGTGGCCAGTTCCGTCGGTAGCCACGGCCGGCACCATTTTCCTGTAGCCGGACGCATGTTCGGCCCCTATTGCTGATCGCGGTCACCGTTTTGTTGTGGCCGGCCGCGTGTTTTGGCCTCTAGGGTGCATGGTGGCCATCTTGCGGTGGCCCATGCATTCAGTCCGACCTGTATGTGTGTGGGGGGGGTGGTTCTCTGACCTTTTGGAGCTGGTTTACCCCCCGCACAGTAGCTGATACTGGTCACAGCCCTGTCCTTGCATGGGTTGGGGGACTGTTTAGTGTGCACAGGCCTGCTTTGGCAGAGGCACGTGCAGGGAGAAGGCCGCATGCAGCGGTGGGCAGCAGCAGCAGGCTCGGCTGCTTTCAGAAGGAGGGAGCGGGCAGGTGGTGAGTCCCCCCGGGGTTACCTTCCTGTGGAAGTCCTGTGCAGTCTTGGGGTGGGGGGGTGCCTGGTCTCCTGGTACTACAGGTCCCAGTTTGAGGGCTAGGTCACCAGGGTGGGTTACAATGGCAGCCAATGCAGGGACTGCAAGGCGGTCCTGGGTTTCCCAGGCAGGATCACGGGCGTATGGTGGACTGTACCCCCCCTCCTGCCTCTGGGAAGAGTCGGACCCTGACGGGGGCCTCTCTATGACGGGGGCTGCCTTTGAGATATCAGATGGTGTGCCCCCGGTTTCCCCGAATAGTCTGGAGGAGTATGCGGCGGTTACTGCGGCGCACGGGAAGGCACCAGTCGGCGCCCTTATCACAGCGGTGCAAGCCGTGGGTTAAAAGGTAGCAACTCGGTCTACCTTCGCAGATGTCCGGTGTTGACATGTTACTTCATGTAGCGTGAAGCCATGTAGCCCAGCCTGCTTCGCAGGCAGGCCGGTACCGATTCGCCCGGTAGCGGCCCCCTTCTCCTACTGTCGGGGGACACGAGCTCCCTGTTTGGGGGGATACAGCTGGACCCTTGAAGGGAGGCGCCATCCCCGTCGGACCGCATGGCCCGGCCCGTGTGGCTGTGGGTCCCCCAGGTGTCTTACCTGGAGTGGAGTTACGGGGGCTGGGAGCGGTCTCGGTCCCCTGTTTCTGTATGTGGCGGCCCGTGGTTGAATCCACTATGTCTTGCCTGGTCCTTAGGCCACGGCTGACAGGAGCGGCGAGTCTGCCGCCAGATCTGGGTTGTTCTGGCTGGGTCAGCTATCGCCCTGTTTTGGCTTCCCCTCGGGTGTTGTAAACGACCTCTGAACGGGCTAAGCTTTCACACCGCGAAGCCACTAATGCG
The DNA here is from genome assembly GCA_018402905.1 of Glandirana rugosa. Lineage (NCBI taxonomy): Eukaryota > Metazoa > Chordata > Amphibia > Anura > Ranidae > Glandirana > Glandirana rugosa. The sequence continues at coordinate 2,671,859 of BLSH010029916.1, forward strand.
AGGTTCCTCCTGCATGTGTGGGGCGCACTGACCGGCCCCTTCAGGGCTTAGATCTCTGTGCCCTGGACGCGGCCCCCCTGGTACCTTGTTGATTAGGTCTTCGGTAGGGTCCTGTCTTTTAGGAAGGCCCTGGCGGTCTTGCCTTTTCAGGTAGGTGGCTCTTGGAGCCACTTTAGATGGTGAGGTTCCTACAGTGGGGAAGAGCTTGGTCTTCCACTAGGAGGTAGAGAGCCCCGCCTTTGCGGCCCAGAAGAGGCCTTTTTTCCCTTTGTTCCTCCTGCCCATTGGGCTAGGGCTCACAGCCCGTTCAGGATCCTGCAGGTGGGTGGAAGCGTCCCTGGCAGCATAGGTGCGACAAGCCAGGAGACCAGTCCTTCTCAGCGTGAAGGGTTGCCCCCACTCATGATTTGGGTGTGGGGATGCCTGCGGTTGGTGACCTTTCTAAACTTCGGCCCACTGGGTGCTCGGGGTGATTTGTCTGGGTACAAAATGGGACTTTGGATCTGTCCTCCGGGCAGGTTTTTTGCCCCATGTATGCGGCTCCTCCCGGGCAGGCCGCACGCCTGGCTGGGAACCGGCTTTGTCAAGGGGTAGATACCCTTGTCCCATCCTCGGGACATCCTCGGGTTTATTCCGTCCTGTTTGTGGTCGGAGAGGAAAGGGGCCTGGCCGGTATTGTCCCGGTGGCCCTCTACTGCCTTGTACATGTACAGAGGTTCGAGATGGCATCTGGCCACCATGATGACAATGGTTCACCAGGGAGTTTTTCCTGGCTTATCTTGACATGGTGGATGCGCACCTGCCTATCACCGTTGGTGTTCCTGCGCTTTGGCGGTCGGGGAGCATCACTACCAGGTCGTGGCTCTCCCGTTTACCTGGCTTCTGCGCCTCGGGTTCTGGCCCTATTGGGGCTGAGGGGCATCACGGTGGATCTGGCCGACCTGCTCTGGCGAGCGGAATCGGCTCCAGCCCTGAGGGTTAAAGTGACAATCACCAGGTGCACGCTGTGGGAGTCTGGCTGGGTACTTCTCCTACACTCGGTGTTGGCTTCGTCACGCCGTATGGAGTTTCAGGGTCTGATCCTAAATACAGTCTGGACAGAGGTTTCTTCTTCCTCCGAACAGGCACAGATGCTTCAGTTGGCGGGTCGGTCCCCGCTCTCCCAGAAGTGGTCCCCCCTGCGGATTACATGTGGGTTCTGGGGCTCTTGGTGTCATCCTCCTGTGGTGGTCCCGTATGCTCAGTGTCACGCTCATGCTCTGCGGCAAAATGTTCTCTGCAGTGGGACAAGTCCCCCTCATCCCTGGTTCGGTTGATCAGGTTGGACCGCCAGACCAGATCTTCACTACTCTGGTGGTTAAGGGCCCCGGCCCTGCATTTTGGGAAGTCGTTTTCTTCCCCGTTTTGGACGGTGGTCGCTGCGGATGCCAGTCTGGTTGGCTGGGGGGAGCCCAGGGTCGCCGGTCCCCGGAGGAGGTTCGTGTCCAGATACACGGTCCTGATCTTTGGGCCATCAGGCATTGCCTCTCCCGCTGGTCGGGGAGGCTGTAGTGTCGTCCTGTCCGAGTTCAGTCGGATATGGCCACGGCCGTGGCATATGTGGATCATCAGGACGGGACAAGATGCTCGGCTGCTGCTTCGACGGTGGCTCACGTTCTGCGGTGGGCAGAACTTCATGTGCCGGTGATCTCCGCCATTTACCAGGCATTGAATTGGCTAGCGGACTGACTTGGTTGTCTGAGGTTGGACCAAGGGGAATGGTCCCTGCATCCGGATGTGTTCCGGCAGACCTGTCTGCGGTAGGGTACGCCAGACGTGGTCCGGCTGGCGTCCCGGCAGACTTGGAAGGTACAGACCTTCATGAACAGAGCAAGGGACCCGTTGGCTGACGTGGCGGGTGCCCTTGTGGCTCCGTGGTCCCGGTATCGGCTCATCTACGCCTTTTCCCTTCTCAAGATGCTCCCGTGCCTAATGCGCAGGATAGAAGCAGAGGAAATACCGACCATTCTTGTAGCGCCAGATTGGCCTCGGCGTCCCTGATACACCAACGTGGTTGGACGGGCCCTGGCAACTCCCGCTTTGCAAGGACCTGTTATTCCAGGACGGCATCTTGCATTCATTCTGCTTTACCCCCTCTGGCTTTAACGGCCTGGTTATTGATTCCCAGGTATTGGGGGATCAGGGGATCTCCGAATCTGTGTTTCCCACCGTGCTTTCGGCACGCAGGTCCACTTCACGTGTGGTATACCACCGCACCTGGAAGACTTGCATTGCCTCGTGCAAAGCAGGGAGGGGTGGTACCCCCATCCCTTTCCCTTTTTGGTGTAGGGTTCTGGCCTTCCTTCTACAAGGCCTCGACCAGAAACTGGCGTTAAGCACTATCTAGGGGCAAGTCTCTGCCCTGGCGATCTTTTTTCAGCGTCCTTTGGCGACGCATTCAGTGATCTGTACTTTTATGCAGGGGGTTCAACATGTCGCCCCCCCCAGGTGCGGTCACCTTTGGCGCCATGGGACCCCAGTTTGGTCCTCTCGGTGCTTTGGTAGCCGCCTTGGCTACCACCCTGGTGGTGATCACACCCGCTCGGAGGGTGTTTGAGTTGGCGGCTCTGTCTTGTAGGTCCCGTTATCTGGTCCTACGAGGGTAAGGCGGTCTTGTGCCCATCACCTTCTTTTTTTGACGAAGGTGTTAACATTTTTCCATGTCAATGAGGGCATTGTCCTTCCTTTGCGGTGCTCGCGCCCGTCTCACCCTTAGGAGGTTGCTTTGCACTCCCTGGTTGTGGTTAGGGCCTTGCGGGTATACCTGGCGTCCACGGCCTCCTTTCGGGGGTCAGATGTGCCCCTTGTCGTGGTGGATAGTCCACGCAGGAATTTGGCGGCCTTGTTTAGTCACTTGTTGGATTTGACAGGAGGTGAACCGTACTTTTACTATTAGGGGTCTGGAGCCCCCTTTTTCGGTCCTGTGCTGTCCGACATTAGGTGTCAGTCTCTCGAGTGTGCAAGGCGGTTATTTGGTCCTCTGTGCACTCCCTTTCAAAGTTTTACAACTTTGATGTTTTTAGCATCCTCGGATGCTGCTTTTGGCTGCAAGGTTTTGCAGGCGACTGTGTGAGGCATGTCTAGTCTCTCACAAGAGTGCTCTTCTGTTGGGTGAAGGTTTGTTGTTACGTTACCCACCCCTCGTTTGACACTGCTTTGGGACGTCACCACATGTTTTGAATAGAGCTGCTGCGTTCGTCAATCAACGAAAGAGAAAATAGGATTTTTTGACTTACTGAGTTCTCTGAGTTCATTGACAGGCGCAGCACCCACCCCTTTTTTCTTGAGTTTGTACTGCTTGTTACGAACTGAGTGTGCTTAGCAGGGTGGAGGGGTTATACCAAGTGAGGACTGCCCCCTGTGGGGCTGTGTCTGCTTTTAGCTGAACTGTGTTTTGCCTAGTCCACTCCTAGTGATGAGGTGGATAACCCCACATGTCATGAATAGAGCTGCTGCGTACGTCAATGAACTCAGAGAAAAGGATTTTACGGTAAGTCAAAAAATCCTATTTTTTGATATACAATTTTGGATTAGATGGGTTAACCTCCCACTGTTCCAATTATAGCTGGACTTTTATTGTCCCCTGTGGACACACGGCGCTCCTTCCCCTTTTGTGACACCCACGGCTATACTGGAGGAACATTTGCATTCATCCGCCAGGAAGCTGCGCACGGGACGTACTTGGACAATCCAACATGACAATGATCCAAAACACAAGGCCAAGTTGACCTGTCATTGGCTACAGCAGAATAAAGTGAAGCTTCTGGAGTGGCCATCTGTCTCCTGACCTCAATATCATTAAGCCACTCTGGGGAGATCTCAAACGTGCAGTTCATGCAAGACAGCCCAAGAATTTCCATAAACTGGAGGCTTTTTGCCAAGAGGAATGGGGCAGCTTTACCATCTGAGAAGATAGAGCCTCATCCACAAATACCACAAAAGACTTTAAGCTGTCATTGATGCTTAAGGGGGCAATACATGGTATTAAGAACTGGGGTGTGTAAACTTTTGATCAGGGTCCTTTGGGTAGTTTCTGTTGTCATTATGATTTAAAGCGTAAACACAGTTGATTGATTATAAATGGCTTCAGCCAACCACTAACCATGAGTGAAAGAAAAGTTTGTGTTATCAGTCATATTCTCTGAAAAATGGAAAAAAGAATCATAAATTCAGCCAGGGTATGTAAACTTATGAGCACAACTGTGTGTATGTATGTATGTGTGAATGTGTGTGTATATATATATATATATATATATATATATATATATAGTAATTTTGGGTGGTACCCACTTATGAATTTATCAGGTCATATTTATCCATTTTATAGGAATGTCATCTCTCCACCACCTGGCCCAGCAGTGATGCATGGGGGCTAACACTTTGGTGTTTAGCTTCTCCCCCCACCCTCCCACAAATAACGGTTTAAAAATTCTGTGGACCGGTGTGGGGGGATCCCTTTGGAGTCCCATACTGAATATATTTGGAAGATTTTTTTATTTTATTTACGTTTTGTGCCGTGCTTATTATATGCATGTGGAAGTTCTTCTCAACCTTTTTAACAATTGTAAATCGGCATGGTGAGGTCGGTTGTTTGGGGTGGGTTATTTTTTTTTGTTGTCACCTATTCTACATTTTTTTTCTTTCTGCTTCTTCTCGTGTGTTTTTTTCTTATCTCCAGATATGTCTGAGTGCTTCTCCTGAGGAAGCAAGTTTTTCCATCTTGCGAAACGCGTTGAATGTCAGCACAATTTTTCAGACTGACCAATGGACATTGGCATAGACCATTCAGGTTTTATGCAAGGTTTTCTGATTCCAGTGTTTTAATGTGATATTTGTACTTCTGTGAAAATATATATATATATATATATATATATATATATATATATAATCCTCCATTCACATCGATTGATCTGTGGTATGCCCACCATTACAATACCGCCCTGCATCCACCCACTTCTAATGAAGGGCATACATGCATTGTTTTTTTTTGTTCAGCCCATCCGTGACAAGCACTGGAGTCATGGATTTACGTATCTTGAGAGCAAACCCTGTTGCTCTCAAAAGAAACAAATTAGTGCTGCAGCTGAATGGCATACCTGCAAAGCAAACAACGGTTAACAGTACAGTATAATAGTAAAATGACATATCTGCAATGCAATGCAAAAAGTGGTTAACAATAAATCACAGTAACTGTACAGTAAAACAGTACAGTCAAATACCTGTAAAGCAAACCCAGTAACAAAACATTACACTATAGTATTATATACAGTAAAACAGAACAATAAAACAACTACTTTTTGCTTTTTCTTTTTTTTTCTTTTATTTTTATTTATTTTAACCTTTTTTTTTTTTTTTTTTTTTTTTTTTTTTTTTTAAACTTTTATGATCACTATAAACGTTACAGGTTAATGTCTCTCAAACTGCGATGGGCAGTTAACATCTTTCGAGACGCTGTGTAAAAGTATGCCCCAGGACTGTGCCATGCTGTACCCTATACTAATACTCCACTAGTGTGTGGTAGTGAAGGAAACCGTCCCTGATGCAGAGACCAGGGTCGCCAGGACAGAAGGGACAAAAATAGTAGGTGTCCCGCATGTATCCGCACTTGCTACAGACATGGCATCTTTTTTGGGATGCTCTTTGGGTAGGGGTACCAGTGAGGACATCCGGAAAATGCCTCTCATGCAGCTGGCTCACTGCATCTTAATTGGGAAATTGGGTTACAGCACCTCCTGGATACAGAAGGGCTTTGATGACCTCTCCCTGGAATTTTAGGAAGGATACAGTTCTTCCTGATGCTTTGTATAGTACATAAAAGCATTGAACAGAGCCAATTGGAATAGGTATACAGACACTTTTTTTTACCAGCGTCTGGCCTTATGGGCAACTAAGTATAGCCCTATCATCTGGTCCTTGAATTCCACCCCACCCATTTAATGGTTGTAGTCGTGGACACAGAGAAGCTTCTCAACACCAGTCGCCATAGTAATTTGGACTACTGTATCTGGGTGACTGGAAGACAAAATGAAAATGTTCCGTTTGCCCTTCCATCTCACTGCAAGCAGTTCATTGGACCTCAAGCAGGCTCTCTCCCCCTTACTAAGTGTAGTATTTACAAGCTGTTGGGGGAAGCCCCCCCGGCGATTAGATCGCACGGTGCCACATGCGCCAATTTCTAATTAAAGGGGGTCTAAAATGTGGCACATTTGTATAAAAATTGTCCAGGTATAAATAGTACCCCTTTCTGAACAAGGGTGACACAAAGTGCCAAACAATCTTGCCGCTGCTCCCTATGTGGTCTGGGCAGTTGGGGGGCTCCAAGCTGCTTTCTTTTCCCTCGTAAACCAGGAAAACATGTATAGCCGGTTACCCTGTCACAGAGCTTATACATTTTGACCCCATATCTGGCACACTTGCTGGGGAGAAAGTGTTTGAAAACTAGGCGGCCAGAAAATTTAATCAGGGACTCATCATCACAGACCTCTTGTTCGGGAATATACAAGGCTACAAATTTTTCATTGACGTGGTTTACGAGGGGCAGAATTTTATGGAGCCGATCATTTTCATTGTCACCCCGAGGACGACAGAGTTTGTCATTGAAATGCATGAACTGCAATATCTGCTAGTATCTAGCCCTGGCCTTGACAGCAGAGAACAAGGGCATATGACGAATTTGGTCAGTGGACCAATATGACCGCAACTCATTCTTTTTAGTAATGCCCATGTTGAGGGATGGGCCCAGAAAGGTCTTAAATTCGGAAACCATTATAGGTTTCCAGCCAAATTGTCTGGCAATGGTCAAATTTGGGTTTTGGGCGATAAATTGACAGCATATAAATTGCTTTGGTCCACAAAGATCATCCGTACAGATCTTCCGTGAAAAGACGCTAATAAAATCAAGGAGTGTATAATCTGCTGTTTCCACCCGAATTCCAGGCTGGCCTGTGAATAGGGGACGTGGGCTGCCAAATAGGATTTGCAAGTGCATCAGGAAGGGCACTATGGGCTCTACGGGCCTGTGTTCGAATTCTTGGTGGCTGCGGGACACTACTTGTGCTAGCCACCGCACCAGCTTGAACTACACTTATTGGACTTGACATGTCACTAAGTGTTACTGCAGTGCTGGTTTGTCTATGATCAGGGTGTACTAGGCTGCTGGTGCTCGCCCGTTCACCAGAAGCTTGAGCGACACTAGTACCGACACTGCTGCATACAAGTTTTGTGCGGCTGTAGCACCTCAACAGAAGAATGGGGTCATGTACGCCTGACCTTAGCAGAGACCACTACTCCATCGTCAGAGCTATCTGTCGAGGTGCCGCTGCTCTCTACAGGTTCAAATACTGAGCCTGAAGCTGACAGTGAGGACTCCCCGCTCTCATCTGTCATGCTCAGTATCCTGTAGGCCTCTTCACTAGCGTACCTTTCATTTGACATTTTAGCCACTAAATTTACAGGTACCTAGTGTGACTCACGGGTCGAAAATCACCTGGTTGTCAAAGACTGCTTGAATCGCTACACAAATGAAGTGCTAGTGCTAGCAGAGATCAGGCCTGACTGCTAACGCTGTGGTTTTGTGTGCTGTGTATTGGAAAGGACATTGATCCTGCACTTTGGGTGGGCTGGGAGGAGAGGCTAAACGCAGGTGCTGGCAGGTGTCTGTGCTGATCCTGCTAATGCTGCGTATTTGGGAACACTATACTATTGGAGACGCTAGTATAGTTCTGTAAGATCAAAGCTATTGATCTGTTCAGACACTATACTAGTAATGGAGGCATATAGATTGTGTGTGTTACTGGCAATCAAAGGGTTAAAATCTGCCACCGTCTGGGATTGACGCTAACTAGCGTCACCCATGACACTAATACAGTGATCAGAAAAAATAATCTGTATACTGTACTAATGACACTGTGACAGGGAGTGAAAGGGTAAAGTGGGGGTGATTAAGGGGTTAAACCTTTATTAGGGAATATATAGGGGGTACCCTAAACCTATCTGGGACTAACGCTAATTACCACTAACTGCCCAAGTGACACCAATACAGTGATCAGTAAAAAAATTCTGTACACTGCACTTGGTGACACTGTGATAGGGAGTTAAAGGGTTAACTGGGGGGGTTGATCAGGGGATGAAATATGTGCCTATGTGTACTGGTGTCAGTGTAGTGCTTGTGTACTCACGGTAGATGCTCTCTTCACTCGCTGGAACTAAAAAGGGCTCCAGGAGGGGAGATTGCATCACTTTCTGTGTCTATATTATACAGGCACAGGATGTTCCCCCATTGGTCAGAACCACTCAGCAGGTCCAGGCCTTAAATCATTGGCCTGGCCCTGTTGAGTGATCGGTTCTGAACCAAATCCGATCGCCGTGGGGACAGCAGGTGCGCCCTACCCACGGGCGCGCGAATCTCGTACCTGTATGGGATATTGCGCAGCCGGGCCACCCTGCTGCAGTATATGTATGTGGGGTGGTCCAGAACTGGTTAATTTGATACAACTGATGTTAAACTCACTGGCCTGTAATTGCTAGCTTCTACCTTGCTGCCCTGGGTTCGTTACTTACTCTTTCCGTTGTTGATCCGTTTGTCTTGACGCGGTTGTCTGAGTTATCCTCAGTTTTCCTTGGTTTAAGTCACATAGTGAGGTTATTAATCGATTATAACATGGATATATGTTCTTCCCGTCGTTCCATCTTCGATCGTTAATGTCCGGTCACTCAAATTGTAGTCAACATAGTTTAATTGGTCAAGACCTGGTGGGGTGTATGTATATGACGTCGTCCCACCGGGCCGACGCGTTATAGGGTATGTCCATGCTCTAAGCGCGCGGGCACCCATCCCGCGTGGACGACAGGGGTGCCGCTAGCCTAAACCAAGTCTTGGCTAGTGAGTTGTCCCGGTCCGGTT
>BLSH010029916.1:2689024-2701897 GCA_018402905.1 Glandirana rugosa
AACCCACGACAGCGACTTTACTTCCTTCGCGTATTAGTAAAGTATGGCCCTGGACCCGTAATACCGTCTTATTTACCCGTACACCACCTACCTCTAATGTTTGTGTTAGTCTCGTTTATCCCACACTAATTGATTTAGATTCGACGACTGTGTTTCATTCACTAAAGTGAAGTGAATTTAATTATAATTTGGTTTATTCACGTATCCCAGAATTCTATTTGCTTTTCCCACTGCCTGGTCACACTGTTTGCTCATTTTGCAACCATCTGAAATAAGCACCCCCAAATCTTTTTCTTCTGTAGTGCTGGCTAACACTGTGCCCCCAATGCTGTACTCTCTAAGCGGATTCTTTTTCCCTAGATGCATTATTTTACATTTAGAAATATTGAACTGCAGTCTCCAGTGCTTTGACCAATCTTCCAGCAATGCCAAATCATGTTCCATGTTATGTTTTGAATATAGCGCTGCACTTATTTGGTTTAATATTAATTTAAGTGAAGTGAAATCACTTACTTTGTGTCAGCAGCTTAGATTTAGTTAATCACACCCTATTTGCTCTGATTGTGTTTGTAATCTCCATCCACCACATGCCCATTTATTCTGCCATAATGCCCAGGTCCCGGTATGAAATGATTATGCGCTTCCTTCATTTCAGCGACAGCACCCAGTGCCCTCCCCGAAATCATCCAAATTATGATAAATTATGTAAAATCCCAATGATTTGTAGAACTCTGTCCCTGAGCAGCATATATGTGTGAATGAGTCCCTGGTACCCTTTTCAGGCCGGCCAGAAATAAAACAATGTATTCCTAGCAAAAGGGCCAGACACGGAGTAAAATTTTATAAGCATTGCGAGAGAGTCACGGGATATCTGTATGCATTCCGTGTAAATGAAGGAAGGGATTCCCAGCTCCAGCCCCCTGAGTGCCCGGCCTACATGGGCACATCTGGAAAAATTGTATGGGATCTGGCATACCCACTGCTGAACAAAGGTTACCACATATACCTGGATAACTATTACACCAGCTTGCCCTTTTTCAAACATCTATACCTTGCTAAAACCCTGGCCTGTGGAATCTCCAGAAAGAATAGGAAGGACTTCCCACAATCCATAGTGAACAAAAATCTGTGAAGGGGGAAAGAGTAACTTTGAGACGCAAAGAAGTGCTGACCTTGAGGTTGAAGGATACCAAACGTGTACATGATATGATGTCCACCATCCATGATGATAGTCGAAGTTCAAAGAAGACAAGGTCTCACTGAAAAGCCAACATGTGTCCAAGATTACAATCTTTACATGGGGGGGGGTTTTAACGACCAAATGCTTCAGCCCTATTTGGCAATAAGGAGGACCCATTTCTGGTACAAGAAAGTAGCAATTTATCTCATCCATTTGGCCATTTTATAGCACATAATCTTCATCAAATCCACGGAAAGCCCCACCCCCTTCCTAAAATTCAAAATTCAGAAGAAGTTGTCACGTCCCTTATCTAGGAACAAAGTCACCCCCCCCAGAAAACCTTCGCTCTTATGCTGTTAGCCGCCTTCATGAGCGCCACTTCCCAGACAACAGTCTGCCATCTGAAGCAGGCTTTAGACGCCAAAAAAGATGTTGCCTATGCAGCAAAACAGGCTTTCGAAGAGATGTCAGCTACCATTGTCCCCAGTGTCCCTCCCAACCCGGCCTTTGCATTGGTGAATGCTTTTGACTTTACCACATCCCTAAAATATTAGCCCATATATTTCCCCATTTTCATCATCTGTGCTGACCATTTTCCATGCTTCCTCAAATAACCATGCCACTGCCTTCCACGTCAACTGACCCTGGCCTGTTTTTTGACTATACCTCTGCCTACAGCTTGAACTGCTTCCACGTGAACTGACCCTGGCCTGTTTTATCAACTACGCTTCTGCCCACCATTTGGGCGGCTTGCATGTAAATTAACCCTGCCTGTTTTATTGACTATGCTTTTGGCGATCGCTTGGACTGATCTGCTGCCCTGTTACTGTAGTACACAGGAGTCTCAAATATGCGAGGGGCTCCAGAATTGTTTTTCCGACTGGAGAAAACAATTTTTTTTTGTTTTCTCCGGGTTTTGTAATTTCCGGGTCTGGTGTCCAGAGGCTTCAAAGAGATTTGGGTGGGAGACACCTCCTATCCCTGTGCACAGGTCTTACCTGACTGAGGCCCTCAGACTGCTGCTGACTTACTGCCATCATGCCTCTGGCTGCCGCATGAACTGACCACACCTCTGCCTGCTATCTGGACTATGGAAGTAATTAGCTGTAGCAAGAGGCAGTATGTTTATGAAGGGCTGGAGCACGGTAAAATGAGTGTCCGCAGGTAACAGTGTACCATGACCAATATTATGGCTGTGCTGGCTGTCTCTGCCTGGACAATTCCTATGGACAAATGCTTTGGCTGTGCTGACAATATCCTTGTACTGACTATAGACACTATTCCTGCCTGCTGCCTGGATAATTGCTATTGCTGTCGCTAAGCTCATCCCTGCCTGCTGCCTGGACCACAATGCTGTCCTCTGTGGACACTACTAAACCACTGGTAATACTTTTTTTTTTTTTACCCTTTCCTAATAGAATTTATTTTGGATTGTAATTCTTGGTATGTGAATACTATGTGTTAGAAATATGAAGGGACTTCAAAAATGGTTGTCAGGAAATTATAGGTGTAATTTATGCTCCTAGAACGCCTGACGGTGCTACTTGGATGTTGGGCCTCTGTATGAGGCTAGGCTGTGTAAAAGTCTCACATGTGGTATCGCCATACTCAGGAGAAGTAGCAGAATGTATTACTCTTCCGTTCACTGACAGATGCAGCCTTCTTATGACACGTGGGGTTATGCTCATATTACTAGGAGTAGACTAGGCAAAAATAAAACAAAAGCATAGGTTGGCCCCTTCCAGGGGGCCGTCCTCACCTTGGCATATAATCCCCCTGCTCTGCATAGCACATGAGTTTTAAATTGCCTAGTGCAAGAAGTAGACCTGGTTCCCTATGGGATCTGCGGTCTCCTGAAGATTTTTTCTGATGAAAACTGCTATCAAGAAGCCGGCTGGTGGTATAGAGGATATCTAGAATCCAAAAACTTTCCCTAGTCCGGCCGACACTATACGAGCTACCCTTAGCGGGGGCCCGCCGCATAGCGCCTGTTCCGTGCGGGCGGCCAGTGGCTAAAACCCACTAGAGCCCAGTGACTGGTGTTGTTCCTGTCCAGGGGCCTGGCCAGCAACATGCCTCTCTATGGGGAGGTAAGTCTGCTCCGGGTGGCTACCCGCTGCGCCCATCGGATTGGTGAGTGGACCCCTCTTCTGTCCTAGGCGCGCGGAGAGTGGGCACCTGGGCAGCTTCTGTGGTAGCCGGCCGGTGGGGGTCCGTTAGGGGGACACACTGGGTGGTACCCCTTTGAGGATTGACTCCCGCCCCCCCTTTTCCCCCCCACTCCCCCCCCGCAGTACCGCACCTTGCACTGACCGTTCGGAGCACTGCATTAAGCGGTTCGCCGCCATTTGGTGTGGATCACGGTTCGTTCGTCTGGTGACCTCACCATTTTGCTATAAGCTCTGCTTCCGGTTTCACTTTGACAATGTGGCTGACACTCGTGGTGCAGGCTCTTGAAGTGCAGTGGATTTTTGGGCATTGCTCATTCCGGTCACAGTGCTGAGGCATTGAAAACCGCAAGTATAGCTGGCTCTCCTTGGGTGCTGGTAGCGGTGGGTGCAATCCTCCCGGGTCTCCCTGGCTGATTGGTGGGGTAGAGGGGGTGGTCACACAGTGGGAGTGCCAGAAGGCTGGGATGTCAGAGGCCGGCAATGCTATAGCAGGGGTACCTGCGGATCAACAATCCACCCCGGTAATCCTGGTGTCCTTGGGACAGCTGAGGGTGGTGTTTGGGGAGTTCCTGGGGAGGTCCCCCCTCATTCCTCAGGGGAGGATTCGGATCCAGAGAGCGCCTCAGTGGTCACACCCGTGGACCTATCAGAGGGTGTACTGCCCTCAGACGGCAAAGGTGATCAGGAGGCTCCATTTTCGTGCGACAAATCACTGATCACTGATATTCGCGACTCCATGCGGCTTGACCAAGCAGGAGAGTCGCATGAGTCCACATGTATTTGTGGATCGCTTAAACCCCCTAGGTCCCCTAGGGCTTACCCTTATGATCAGGTGTTTGAACAGGCGGTGTTCAAGGAATGGCTACGGCCACAAAAGTCCTTTTGCTTTACCTAAAAGCTTTGCTGTTCGCTACCCCTTTGAGGATAGCTTTAATAAGAGATGGGCGTCCCCAGCGGTGGACCCTCCAGTGTCCCGTCTGAATAAGGCAACGACCATTCCCTTGGAGGGGTCTCCATCTTTTAAGGAAGCGGCCGATTGCCGCACGGAGGCAGTGTCTAAGGCACTGTTCTTGTTGGCTGGGTCAGCCATGCGGCCGGCTCTAGCAGCTGCGATGGCGGCGCAATCTCTTCACGAGCACGCTGCCACATTACACTTCGGTTTAACTTGTGAGTGTGCACAGGCTGAAGTACAGCAGGCACAACATTTGGAAGAGGGTCTCCGCTACACATGCCATGCGGCTTTGGACCTGCTTCCCATTCTGTCAAAAATGTCTGTTTTTGCAATTATCAGGCGGGTGCTGTGGCTCCGCTCTTGGTCGGGCGACCAGGCTTCAAAGAAAGCTCTTACAGATCTTCCCTTTCAGGGAGGGCGTCTGTTTGGCCCACAGTTGGATGAAATCATTAAAGATTTCACGGGAGGGAAGAGTACTTTCCTTCCAGAGCCAAAGCGGCGGGATTCTCGCCGTAGGCAGGGCCCTGTTTCTTCAGGTCAGAAGAAGTTTTTTGTCCACCCGGCTCAGTGGGTAAGGGCTTCAAGTCCGTAAGGCTTCAAAAAAAAAAAGCAGGTTTGTGCGCTCAAACTTTGTAATCAGCCCAGTCCAAAAATAGTTCATAGAAAGCAACGAGGTAGTCTTATAATAAATCCTTTGTAATACTGCACTTAGAGGCGCCTCCTTTTTGTCTTCTTCTTTTATAGTCCGTAAGGCTTCCACTGGGCCCAGTAAAAGGCTCTGGCAACATAAGTCCGAAAAAGCGAGGGATAAGTCAACCGCCGCATGATGGGTTGCCCCCGCCCGACTCACGGGTGGGGGGCCGGTTGCTGGGGTTCGCAGGCAGATGGGCTGCCCCCATCACCGATCGGTGGGTACTGGAGGTGGTGTCCTCCAAGTACAGGATAGAATTCATCTCTCTGCCCCCAGAAAGGTTCTTCACTTCAAACTTAAGATTCTCTCAGGGGCGTCAGGAGGCGCTTCTAGGCGCCGTTTGGGCACTTGCCGAACGGGATGATTGTACCGGTACCCATGGTGGAAAGATTTCACGGGTTTTACTCAAACCTCTTTGTGGTGCCCAAAAAGGGCGGTGTCAGGCCAGTTCTGGACCTGAAGGTCGAGGCCGCCCTGCACCAAGGAATTCATGGCATCCCTGGATATCAGGGACGCGTATCTCCACGTTCCAGTTTGTCAGTTACCAGCGTTTTCTACGCTTCGCAGTGGGAGATCTGCATTACCAGTTTGTGGCACTTCCCTTCGGGCTGGCTTCATCTCCCCGAGTGTTCACCAAGGTGGTGGCCCCGATGCTGGTGCTGCTGAGACAAAGAGGTATTGCGTTAGTAGCATACGTCGACGATTTACTCCTGAGAGCAGAGTCTGCTTCGGTTTTGGAGGAGAACGTGACCATCACGGTGTCCACGTTAAGAGTTTGGTTGGCTGATCAACCTGTAGAAATCATTGTTTACATTCTAGCAAAGTGTAATTTCTTCAGTGTTGTCACATGAAAAGATATAATAATAATAATTTACAAAAATATGAGGGGTGTACTCACTTTTGTGAGATACTATGGCGTCATTTGTTTGAGCTATTGGGCACTTTTAATCCCTGTCCTGCCAGTTTTGTTTTGTGGTAGTGGTTATCACTGTGAGACTGAATACTGGTGCCATCCAGGTGGTGGAGTTTCATGTTCATGCTTCTTTCCAACATGCAGGAAATATCTGCCTGCTGCTGCTCCTGCTTGAAAAGAGCCATTTGGAACTCTGTGTTTCCTGCTGCCTGCCTACAGTAATTTTGGCCACCTATGGCCTATCCTACCCTCTCCAGCTACCAGCTGTCCAGGCTTTAGGAGTATTGGAGGCCCTTCCTTACTTTGAGCCTGTTTGTTGCTTTACTGCCACACAGTAGCAACATGTCTAATTTTAGACATGGGGGGGGGGGGTTTGCACCACACATGTGAGATATTGCGGCACAGGCAGGGAAAGAGCAATATTTCTAGCATCAGACCAGACTTCCTTTGTAACTCTAAACAAGTAATCTGTAAAGGCTTTTAAAATGTTGCCAATGGAGATTTAAAGGTACCCTAGTTTGGCACCGTTCCACGGGCGTATGCATTTTTTTTTACAAAAAAAATGACGTCCTCTTTTATATTTTGCCAAAAAAAATGGGTATTATATTGTATTTGTGCTCACTAACATTTATTAACCATCTCAGCTCCGAAAGGTTTTAGCTCCTTCATGACCAGGCCATTTTTTGCTATTCGGCACTCTATTTTCACTGGTAATTGCACAATCATGCAACACTGTATTCAAACTAAATTTATATCATTTTTTCCCCACACAAAGCGAGCTTTCTTTTTGGTGGTTTTTGATCACTGCTGGGTTTTTTTTTATTCTATAAACTGAAAGACCAAAAATGTTGATAAAAAAATCAATATTTTTTTTACTTTCTGCTATAAAAATATCCAATAAAAAATCGAATTGTTTCATAAATTTTTGCCACAATGTATTCTGCTACGTCATTGGTAAAAAAAATTAAAAAATCCCAATACATGTATATAGATTGGTTTTCCTGAAAATTATAGTGTCTTCAGTATAACCTATGATATATATACTGGAGGTTTTTTCTTATTGTTTTATACTAATGGCAGTGAACAGTGACTTAAAATGGGACTGCAATGCGGTGGGCAATCGGACACTAATACTGACATCACCTGTGACACTAATACAGTGATAATACTATACACTGTCACTAGACTAATGACACTGGCTTGGAAGGGTTTAACATCTCGGTTAATTAGGGGGTTAAATTTGTGCTGCTTTTTACTAAAGATATGTTGCTTCTCCCTGCTTTGCATGGAGAAGAAATGGAGATTGTTGCCTCTGTACTTGATTGTCAACACAGGGCTCTGGGCTGTGATTGAACACAGCTGATCAGCAGCTCCCAGCGTTGGTGCACAGCCATTTTCAGATCTCTCCAGAGATGTTCAATCAAGTTAAAGCCTGGGCCACTCAGAGTTGTCCCACAGCCACTCCTTTGTTATCTTGGCTGTGTGCTTACGGTTGTTGTCCTGGTGGAACATGAACCTTTGCCCCAGTCTGAGGTCCAGAGCCCTCTGGAGCAGGTTTTCATCAAGGATGTCTATGTACATTGTTGCAGTCATCTTTCCTTTGATCCTGACTAGTCTCCTAGTTTCTGACACTGAAAAACATCCCCACAGCATGATACTGCCACCACCATGCTTCACTGTAGGGATGGTATTAACCAGTTGATGAGTGGTGCCTGGTTTCCTCCAGATGCTTGATGCTTGCCAATTAAGGCCGGAGAGCTCAATCTTTGTTTCATCAGACCAGAAAATGTTGTTTCTGAGGAATTATTCAAGTGCCTTTTGGCAAACTCAAGGCAGGCTGTCATGTGCCTTTTTACTGAGGAGTGCATTTCGTCTGGCCACTCTAACGTACAGGCCTGATTGGTGGAGTGCTGCAGAGCTGGTTGTTCTTCTGGAAGGTTCTCCTTTCTCCACAGAGCAATGCTGGAGCTCTGTCAGAGTGACCATCGGGTTCTTGGTCACGTCCCTGACTAAGGTCCTTCTTCCCTGATCACTCAGAAGAATGGGAGAAACTGCCCCATATAGGTGCCAAGCTTGTAGCATCATAATCAAAAATGCTTGAGGTTGTAATTGGTGCCAAAGGTGCTTCAACAAAGTATTGAGCAAAGACTGAATAGTTATGTACATGTGATTTTTTGCGTTTGCAAAGATTTCAAACTTCTTTCACGCTGTCATTATGAGGTACTTTTTGTAGAATTTTGAGGAAAATAATGAATTTAATCCATGTTGGAACAAGGCTGCAGCATAACAAAATGTGAAGTGCTGTGAATACTTTACAGATGCACTGTACATGCCAATGTTTGGGAATCCTAATTGGTCTGGAAGTAAAGTGGATGTAAACCCGATTCATGAAATTTGAGCTGGGGCACATCTATCTCCGTTGTTTTATCTCTCTTCAAAGCATTGTGTCTGGTAGCTCTATCCTACTCCTCTGTTATCAGCCATCAACTTTTCACAAGCTCTTCGAAACCCGGAGATAGAAGTGTGTATCGGAGGAGGTTGCTATAAATAGATTAGCACACTGCTAAACCATACACACTGCATGTGTGGGGAGGGGGTGTTTGCGCCTTTCCTCCAATCAGCTGTCTCAGTGTCCAGCAATAATCCCCCCCCAGCGGGGAATGAGGAAGTGAAATTTCTAACAGAATGTGCACTTGCTAAACAATATATAAATGTGAAGACCGCATATATACATGTCAAACTTGTATAGGGAGGTTTGTTTCATCTCTGTATCATCTGAGTCTGTTCACTTTACTTGGTATATGTGAGAGTTTACATCAACTTTAATAGGAGCCAAAATGGTCTACTTTAATCTGTGCTACTCTAAAGATAGAGGATCAACCTTTTGCTTTTACCAGTGCTGCTGCCAGTCTTGATTCATTTAAACGTCTAAGGCCCCTTTCACACATACGGACCGTTTGTCCATTTTTCATCCATCGACGCATGAAAAACGGACATTAATGCAACTCTATGGAAAAACTGATGATCAGCTATTTTCATCCGTTTTCATCAGCATCCGTTTTTTTTTGAACGGATGAAAGTCCTATTTTTCATCCGTCAAAAAACCGGATCGGACGAAAAACGGATATAAACGGCCGAACGGTCCGTTTTTCATCCGTTTTTGCATTGGTAGTAGATGTAAAAAAAAAATCTGATGAAAAACTGATGACCACGGACGAACTGATGAATGGTCCGTGTGTGTGAAAGAACCCTTAGACTGAAAAATCTTGCCCTTTTGCTTTTCCAACTATTTCTCTATGAAGATTGGAAACCTAACAAGCCTTTTGCGTCTCCAAAAATGTATTAGCCTCGTAGCTGTTGAGTAAGAATTCTGTGCAGAAACGGTGTGAATTTGGCAGTATCCCACCTTAACAGCGCATACCCTTCCATTAGAGCAGGGGTCTCCAAACTTTCTAAGTTTACTGTCCTTCAGGCTTTGGATGGGCTGGACAGTGGGAGTAAGCAATTCCCCATAATTAGTTTTAATGGAAGGAATAGTGCCCCATTGTTGATGTCAGTGAGAGGAATGGTGTCCAAACATTGCTGTCAGTTGGAGGAGTACTGCTCCAAGGGCCAGATAAAGGCAAGCGAGGGCCATATCTGGCCCCTGGGCGGCAGTTTGGAGACCACTGCTCCAGTGCATGCCCCTGTCTTTAAGGTCCCAAACGATAAGAGTTTATAAGCTCTTTTTAGGGCTTTGTTCTTGCTCAGAGGTCCTACCATTCTGATTTTGGCTGTGACATTACTTTGTCAAAACCATGGCTGACTAGTAAAAAAAAAAAAAAATTACCCTAAAAGAGATTTACCTACTGCTGAGGTTGAGCCCTTGCTTTCAGAACATGTGGAGTAGATGGCTGTAATGTCAAAGTACAGCTGTGGCAGTTTGCTAGAAGCCTCTAGTGTCAATTTATTGCACTTGTCTCAGCTCATATGGGCAGGGCCCGTAGTCTAAAGTCCTGGACTGTTAAACCTTTGTGTAAAAAGTGCTTCTTCCACATGGCCTTTCTGGGACAGCATTCTTTTGCACCAGAACTTGACAACATCAATAACGATGCTACTGGTGCAAAGAGTGGAAGAAGACTAATAAAGACTGCAAAAGTCTTGTCCCTCATCTGTTATTAAAAAAAAAAAAACACCTTTCTCCACTCCCTTGCCCCTTTAGGTTGAGACCCCACACACTTTGCTCCCTAAACACCAGCAAGGTTTGTTAACCTTTACAGAAACTTGGCCGGCTTGCTTCTCAGATGCTTAGGTCCCATGTCTACAGGCAGGGTTTTGTTCCCTGCCCTCTTGGGTTTACATCTAAAACATTTCTGTGTCACTGCACAGATTAGCAGATTTCTCATCAAGTCCTGTAAGTTCTTCTGGGTCAAGGTATCATTGCCCAAGTTCTTGTTCCAGAATAGTTCTGGAGGTTTTACTCCAACCTGTTCAACGGTTTCCAAGGCCTGAGGGAGCGGTTTCCCATTGTGGAACTCAAAGCATTGAATATCTTCAAGTTCAAAAATTCTGCATGGAATTTACTGAATGTGTGATCCCCTCTCTTTACAGAGTTGGGTCAGCCTAATGGAGGCCAGTGCCACATGGTGGCATACATCAATCTATAGGGAGTAAAAAGTTAGAGCTGTAGATTAGGATCCTGTCCTGGGCAGAACTCATGTTCCAGCCTTGCACATTTTAGGTGTAGAAAGGAGCAGGCATACTTAAACTAGAAGCATCAGGACCCAGGAAAGTGCCCCCTACACCCATAGGTGTTTGAGGGCTTGTGTTGCAGGTGGGTGGTGTCAGATGTTGATTATTTATTTCCCCCTCTTCGACTCTTGCTTCAGCAAACAGGACAGGTTTGTCCTCCATACACAGGGATCCTAAGCTGCAGGGCAACTCTAGTGATTCTAAATCTCAACTTGCCAAGGTGAATATGGGTATGATTACCTATAAGGCTCTTATAGGATGATCCTTGGGTTCTACCGGATCATCAGGCTCTTCTGTCCCAAGGACTGAGTTTGCCATCCTGCTTCACATTCACTGGCTTTGACCACATGGCTGTTGAAGCCCAGGTTCTATAGGGGCAGTAGCATCTGCTACTGCTTTTCCTGCATTCCAATTCAAAGCTAGAAAATTCAGTTCATGATAGGTCTGTCATTGGACACGGGGTTAATTTTCTACTTTCTATAGCTGACTTGAGACCAGATCTCAACATATAATTAAGAGTCAGGTTTCTGTATTTCTTTTGTTTTTAGAGACTGTTGGTCTCTCTGATTAAGGGCCCTTTCACTCAGAAGGTGTCCATTCTGGTCAGAAGGGGATTCATGACAAGATCCCCTGCTGAATTGGAGCATGTCACTTTACATTTTTCCTTCAGCCTGAAACCAGAGCTTAAGACACATCAGGTTAATGGGCAGGCAGATGTAAAGGTCCTTCTGTTTTTATTTAATTTTGGTTTGTGGACATCTGTTTACATCCACCTAAGCAATAGACTGATATATTAGACATCTATTTCCCGAAATGCCTTAAAAAAAACGGACAAGTGGATCTCAACGAAACAGCTGTGTGAAAGCGGCCCATGACTGGTGCAGGGGGACTCCCATGTTCCCTTGTGGAATCAGTGTACTGGTTCACTCTGCACTTCAGAAATTGAGCCTATTAAAACATTCCTCCCTCTACCCTCACTCACAAGATGGTTTTCACGTAGCCATCACCTCTGTGAGGAGAGTGTCTTAACTAGTGACCCTATCCAACAAAGATCATTTTATGATTCTGCATAGGGACAAGGTGGTGTTGAGGCCCAAAGCTTTCTTCTTGTCTAAAGTACTATCTACCTTTCACATCAATTAGGTCCCAGATGGACCCTGTAATAGTGCACGCATTTCTTGTTTCACCAGCTCTAGGTGGCTCCAGGAATTCAATAATGTATTAGTCTCTCAAACATCAGGGAAATGCATCCATTTCCAGCTTTCAAATCTGGCCTCTACCTTAAGCAGGCAAAATGCCACGCTCCCTGTCTCAATTTAAGCACAAACTCACACAACCACCATTAAAAAGGATGAAAGTTCAAATTGTTACTATGTGACTGAAAGTATGATCTAAAAAGTGAGTGAACTACTTTACCCATCAAATCTTCCAGTCTACAAGAGGGGATAGATATACTGACCCAGAAATACTCTGTACAAGCCTGTTCATGTAATCAGTGGAATACAAGGGTAAAGCACAGCCCACTGTCTGAGTGTCCACAGCTCTCACTCTTCACTGCTTCAGCATTCCCTCAGTGCTTCTGCCCTCTAAGCCTCAATTTGAGAACTTCCTATCAGACTGCACGCTCCATTTTATAGGAGGTCAATGCCAGTACTACTTTCTCCTCAGTTCAACCGGTCTTCTGACCTCTGCATTGATCTGCCGCTAATTGGTTATAGTTACTAAACCGCACATGTAGTTTGAAGCTATTTGCCTTGTTCCTGGTGCTCTCCTCTAGGATATAGGGATATGAACTGAGTTGAAGTGCTGTAAATGTATATATTTCACTGAAGTGAGAGTGACTATGATACATTGTGATAGCTAATATCTATTGTTGTTTGAGATACATCGCTAAAAAAAAAAGGGATTTTATTAAAACTTACCGTAAAATCCTTTTCTCCGAGTTCACTGACAGACGCAGCTCTTCATGACTTTGTGGGGTTTTATGTTCGTCCTACCAGGGATATTTTACCTCGCACGTCAGACTATCCTTCAAGAGTTTAACTCCGAATCTCCCGTCTTCGTGACTCCCTTACGACTTCGTCACTTCTCACTCTCGACACCTGTGAGTCTGTCACCCGACACGAAATGGGAACATAAGGTGACTAATGTACTTGTCCGAACATGTCTCATAAAGACCCAGTCATATAGATAGGGGAGAACATCTGACCTTCTAAACTACCCATTTCATCAAGT
>BLSH010029916.1:2702520-2712692 GCA_018402905.1 Glandirana rugosa
GGAATCGGTATGAAAAAGTCTCTGGAAACCGAAGCGTGAGAGACTAAGCATGGAAACATGTTCCACACGCTGTACACCGCGGAGCCCACTCTAGGGGCTACATGTCGCACACCTTGTACAAAGGTACGAATCAGAGAGTGCGAAGCCAAAGGTCTCTGAAAAAGTATGGATAAGGCCGAGATCTGGCCCTTAAGAGTACTCAAAGCCAACTGCTTATTCAGACCCTGCTGAAGAAAAGTCAGCACCCTGGAGACTACAAACGAGTGAGGGTTGTAGCCCTCCGCCTCGCACCAGGCAATATAAGCCTTCCAGGTACGGTGATAAATCTTGCGAGAGGTGCACTTGCGAGCTTTCAACAAGGTGGGGATCACAGAGTCGGCCACTCCCCTATCCCTCAGCACCTGGGACTCAATAGCCAAGCCGTCAAAGCCAGCGAGGGTAAAGCAGGGTGCAAGATGGGTCCTTGAGACAGGAGGTCGTCTCGCATCGGAAGCCGCCAGGGGGGCGTCTGCCACCATTTGCACCACGTCGGGGGGTGTTTAATGTAGGAAAAGAGGACGGCCCCCAGGGGAGGGGCCAGCTGATTTCTTTTCGCTGCCTAGTTAACTTCTGGTAGGACGAACATAAAACCCCACAAAGGCATGAAGAGCTGCGTCTGTCAGTGAACGTAGGAGAAAAAAGTATTATGAACATGTGCCTAGATTTCACCATTTGGGCGTTAGACAAGCTTCTTATATCTGTCATGCTTATCAGTTAACGTTTTGGCACACTGCTCATTTATTTAATCCTTGTTAAACATTTTACCAGATGGAAATTGCAGCCTCAGCAGATTACAGCTTCAGGTGGCTCTTTGAGCACCATACGGTCTCCAGTTTTTCTTTAGGCCTGGTAGCAATCATTTTGCTATGTTGCTCTCTCAGTTGGACAACTTCTGGTTGTCCCAGGTGTACAGTACCTCTTCTACATCGCAATGGATGAGAGAAAATTGCATTTGTACTTACTGTAAAATCTTTTTCTTGAAGTCCATTGAGGCATATGGGCCCCATCCCTCTGTTTTAGGAGCATGGTTTCAGTACTGCTCTGCTATAAAATAAGAAAATGTAAGTAGTAGGAGTGGTTATCTTAAGGCTACCTACAGTTTGGTTTTGTTGTGGCCATTGTCCAATCCCTCTATGGCTGGCAATAGAACCCAAAGGTTAAAGCAGAACTTCATGCTCAAGATCAACATTACCTACTTTAATTCTCTATGCTGCTAGCATTAGTAAACAGATTAAAAAAAAAAAACAACATTTACTTGTTTTAAACTTTTTTTTTTTTTTTTTTTTACATTTCTACTGTTACTTCCTGGTTTCTTGCCTAGGCAAATGAGGTCATACATCCTAGGAATCTTATCTAAACAAGCCCTCCTGCCTGCATGCCTAAAGCGTAGGGCAGATTGATTCCAGAAAGTAAATGCTACATCAATCATCTGCCCTTACTCTCAAGATGGCCTTGGCTGGAAATGCTAGAGGGCCGATTTCAAACTAAATTTCTCAAATGTAGCATGGAGACATAGACAGATAGATGGATGGATGGAAGAGATTGCTTTGAATATTAAAAATTAATTGAACAGCATTTTTGTGTTGTGGTGCTCAGATGCAGTGTACTTTCACTTTAATAACTTCCTACATCCCTCAATGGACTCCAAGTAAAGGATTTTATGGTGAGTACAAAAATCCTAATAATGATATATGTTAAGCACTTGCCGACCAGCTCATGCAGATATACTGCAGCAGGTCATCTCTCCTGCGCAAACCGATATATCTGTAAGTCAGTCCATGCATGTGAGATCACTCTATATAGAGTCAGAACTGGGATCTGCTAATGTAAACAAGGCGGATCCCCGTTCTGACAAAGGACATGGCAGAGATCTACAGGTGCCAGTCCTGAGGAACAGTGATCTCTGTTATGTCCCTGGCAGCCCATCCCCCTACAGTTTGAACTAGGAATGCACTGAAATTTCAGCAGCCGAAAATTATCATTTTCAGCCAAAATCAGTGTTTTCGGTATCGGCCGAAACAAAAGAACGGGTCGATCCCGAAAAGGGGGTAAGTACTATCCATGAGCCGCTCTGTGCATGAAACTTCGCTAATTACACTGGAATGCAGAGAGAGCTGTCAGATCTTCAACTTGATGTCAGGAGGTGGGTGGGACGCGGGTGTTAACTGTTCAGTCCCACCCACCTCCGATCTGACAGCTCTCTCTGGATTCCATTGTAATTAGGTCACAGTTTCATGCACAGAGCGGCTCGTACAAGCAGCGTGCTCTGTGCATTGTGAATCTACTCATCTCTTCTGCCAGTGCTTGCCAGTACCATCCAGGGCTGCCTGCCAGTATCATCCAGGGCCGCCTGCCAGTACCCAGGCACAGGTAAGCTGCAAATGACAATTGTATGTAATAAAATATTTTTCTAAAAACTGTCACTTTTGGGTTTCGGCGCCAAAACTTCCATTCGGTGCACCACTAGTTTGAACACACCCAGGGAACAGTTATACCCCTTGATTGCGCCCTAGTCCCATTCCCTGCCAGTGTCATTTTTACATTGATCAATGTAATTGCCACTGGTTCCCAAAAGGTGTCATTTGCAGTTAGATTTGTCCACAGTAATGTCGCAGTCCCAGGGAAAAAAAAAAATAAAAAGGATTTTTTTGACTCACCATAAAATCCTTTTCTCTGAGTTCATTGACGGATGCAGCATCTCTTCATTACGCCTGGGGTTATGTCACTTTTCACTAGGAGTGGACTAGGCAGAACTTAAGTTCCACTAAAAAAAAAAAAGCAGACAGCCCCCTCCCAGGGGGCTGTCCTCCTTGGTATAACACCTCCACCCCCCTCCAGCTAGCTCAGCCTTCAGTTCGTAACAACCAGTGCAAGCTCGAAACACACAGAGGGGTGGGTGCTGCATCTGTCAATAAACTCAGAGAAAAGGATTTTACAGTGAGTCAAAAAAATCCTATTTTCTATTTCGTTCATTGACGGATGCAGCATCTCTTCATTACGCCTGGGGACGTCCCAAAGCAGTGTCAAAAGAGGGGTGGGTAATGCAAAAAACAAAACTTCACCAAACGGGGGAACTCTCCACAAAGAATTGGAGGACCCTCACACAGCGGCCTGCAAAACCTTGCAGCCAAAAGCAGCATTCGAGGATGCTGAAACATCAACTTTGTAAAGGTGTACACGGAGGACCATGTAGCCGCTCTGCACACTTGAGAAACCGACGCCTGATGTCGGAAAGCCCAGGAAGTGCTAATCGCCCTGGTAGAGTGAGCCGTGACCAGAAAGGGGGGCTTAAGACCCCGCAAGTCATACGCACGGGTCACTGTCGAATCCATTGAGAAATGGTGGCCGAAGAGGCCACCAAGCCCTTGCGTGGTCCATCCACCACGACAAAGAGCGCATCCAACCTCCGAAAGGAGGCCGTGGTCACCAGGTACACCCGCAGAGCCCTAACCACATCCAAGAAATGCAAGGCAATCTCCTTAGGATGGGCGCAGACATAGCGAAGGAAGGACAATGTCCTCATTAATGTGGAAAGAAGAGACCACCTTCGGCAAGAAGGAAGGTAACAGGCGCAAAACTGCCTTATCCTTGTGTAGGACCAGATACAGAGGACCTACACGACAGAGCCACCTACTCCGACACTCGTCTGGCAGAAGTGATAGCTGCCAGAAAGGCCACCTTCTGCGAAAGCAGTTGTTAGGAAATTTTCCTGATATTTTCAAAGGGAGGCTTCTGAAGCCCCGAGAGGACCAGACTGAGGTCCCAAGGCGCCAAAGGCATATGCACCTGGGGAGCGACATGTTGGACTCCCTGAATAAAAGTGTGAATCAACCAATGCGTCGCCAAAGGACGCTGAAAAAAGATGGCCAAGGCAGAAACCTGACCCTTGATAGTGCTCAACTTTAGCTTACGGTCCAGGCCTTTCTGAAGAAGAGCTAACACCTGAGATACCGAAAAGGAACGGGGGTTCCACACAGCGATATACGTCCTCCAGGTGCAATGGTATACCTTCCTAGAAGTGCACTTGCGTGCCTTGAGCATGGTGGGTATCACCGAAGCGGAGACCCCCAATCTCTCAAGACCTGGGATTCAATAGCCAGGCCATCAAAGCCAGAGAGGGAAAAGCAAGGTGCAAGATGGGGCCCTGGGGCAGAAGATCCTCTCGTAGCAGGAGATGCCAAGGAGCATCTACCACCAACCGCACCACGTCGGCGTACCACGGACGCCGAGGCCAATCCGGAGCCACCAGAATGGTTGGAATTCCCTCCACCTCTATCCTGCGCAACAGACACAGAATCAGCTTGAGAGGGGGAAAAGCATAGCTCCACCGAGGCACAAGGGTGTCCGCCAACATATCCCTTGCTCTGTTGACGAAGGTCTGAACCTTTCGATTGAGCCGGGACGCCAGCAGATCTATGTCTGGCGTGCCCCATTTTTGGCAAAGTTGTCGGAACACATCCGGATGCAGGGACCACTCTCCCTGATCCAACCTCTGTCGACTGAGGTAATCTGCTTGCCAATTTTCTATGCCCGGAATGTACACGGCGGAGAGAGCCGGCACATGAAGCTCTGCCTGCCGCAGAATGTGAGCCACCTCTAATGCTGCCGCTGAGCTTCTTGTTCCGCCCTAATGGTTCACATATGCCACGGCCGTGGCATTGTCTGACTGGACTCTGACAGGCACCCTTGCAGCCTTACTGACCAATGGGAGAGGCAAAGCCTGATGGCCCGGAGTTCAACCCCAGGACTCCAGCCGCTTATACTGGCATCTGTGGTCACTACGGACCCCATCATGGGGAGGAAGGACTTCCCCCTCCTTCAGGGCCGAGGCCCTCAACCACCAAATTAGGGAGGACCTGGCCTTGTGGTCCAGCTTGACCAGGCGATCCAGGGATGGAGGAGATTTGTCCCACCGCAGCAGAATCAAGCGCTGCAGGGACCGGGTGTGACTCTGGGCATACGGAACCGCCTCGAAGGTTGACACCATGAGCCCCAGGACCCGCATGCAAAACCTCAGAGAGGGCCACTTCTCTGACAGCAGTGACCGCACCGCCTGCTGCAGCGTCCGCAGTTTTCCCTGAAGGAAGAAAAACTTTTGCCCTGACCGAGTCCAGGTTCACACCCAGGTACTCCAGGGGGTGTGACGGAATCAACACCGACTTCGGCCCATTGATCACCCATCCGAACTCCTGCAGGGTGTGCAGTGTGATGGCTATGTCATCCCTCAGAGCTGAGGCCGGCTCCGCCTGCAGAAGCAGGTCGTCCAGATATGCCAGAACTGCAATGCCCCTCTGCCGCAATAGAGCCAACACCGGGGCCAGGAGCTTGGTGAAAACCCGGGGGGGCCAAGACCAGGCCACAAACTGGTAGTGGTGAACGCCCACCGTGAAACGTAGAAAACGTTGGTGCGAGGCACAGATGGGTGCATGCAGATACGCATCCTTGATGTCCAAGGATGCTAGAAAGTCCCCCTGGCGAAGGGTCGCTACCACCGAGCAGCCTTACTCCATCCTGAATTTCCGCGCCCGAACATAAAGGTTGAGGCGCCTTCAGATCCAGAATGGGCCTGACACCTTCTTTGGGACCACAAACAGGTTGGAGTAAAACCCATGGAAACGTTCCAGGGCCGGTGCCAGCACAACCATCCCCTGGTAGAGCAGATCCTGCAACTGTCGCCCTGGGGGAAGCCTGAGATTGGAGGCAAGGCACGGAATTCTATCTTGTACCCCGCGGAGACCACCTCGCACACCCAAAAATCTGAAATGCGGGCGGTCCATTGTTTCGCGTACTCCAGCAGGCAACCCCCCCACCCGGACGGGCGGGGGCAACCCATCATGCGGAGGAAGGCTACTCATCAGACTTCTCTTGCTTACGCTGCCATGGTCGCGTCTGACCTCCTGTAGCAGCCTTGGAGGGCTGAGCCCCCTTGCCCGCCGAACGGGGGGCCCAAAAAACTTCTGACCAGAAACCGAGGGGCCCGGCCTGCAACGAGGCCCCTTACCCCTCTTAGGCTCGGGGAGAAAGGTACTCTTTCCACCCGTGAGATCCTTAATGATCTCATCCAGAGAAGAGAAGCTCCGAAGAGGCTCCCTCCCTGAAAGGGTAAGTCAGTAAGCGCCTTTGACGCCTGGTCCCCAGACCAGCACTTCAACCAGAGTACACGCCTGATAACTACTGCGAAGGCAGACAATTTTGACAGTATGGGAGCTATGTCCAGGGCGCATCACAGAGATACCTGAGCCCCTGGGTGAGCTGGTCAGCAAGCTCTACGGTTTCAGGCGGGACATGCACCTCACTCAACTCACGGTGCAACACCACAGCCCATTCCGTCAGGGCTTGTGCCACCAGTGCCGACGCCAGTGTCAACACAAACATAGCCTTGGCAACTGCCTCAGCCCACCTGTCAGCCAGATCCTTAAAGGATGGCGTGCCCTCCACCGGTATCGTGGTCGCCTTGCTCAGGCGGGACACTGGAAGTGGGTCGACCCTGGGGGAGACCCACTTCTGCGCCATACTGTCCTCAAAAGGATAACGTACAGCAAATAGTCTTGGTAGAGGCAGAGAGCTCTGCGGCCGCTGCCATTCTTTGTACACAAACTGATCAAAGAAGGGTACATAAGGGAACACCTTAGGGGTGCAAACCGGCCTATGCAACCCAAAGACTACAGCCGTCTCTTGCGAGTCAACCCAAATTTATTACTTTTTGCTAAAATACAAATCCAAAAAAAGAAAAAATATAAAAAAAATATTTTTTTCCAACATTCATGGCCAATTTATATTCTTCCTCATATTTTTGGTAAAAAAAAAAAAAAAAAACAACAAATCAGCGTTTATTGATTGGTTTGCACAAAAGTTGCAGCGTTTATGGACGATAAGAATTCATTTCTGGGGTTTTTATTTTTTATTAACTAGTAATGGCAGCGATCTGCGATTTTTAGCAGTACTGCGATATTACAGCAGACGTGTCGGACCATTTTGACACTTTTTTGGAACCATTGGCATTTATACAGCGATCAGTGCTATACAAATACACTGATTACTGTGTAAATGCCATTGGCAGTGAATGGGTTAACCAGCAGGGGGCGCTCTAAGGGTTAACTGTGTTCCCTGGGCGTGTTCTAACTGTATGTGGGCTGCCCTGGCTGGGGAAAGGGGATGATCACGGCTTCCATATACAGGAAGCCTGTGATCATCGCCCTTCCCCCTCTAACAGAACGGAGATCCGTGTTTACATACACGGACCTCCGATATTTCACTGCGCGGGGGGGCATCGCGGGTAGCCGGCGGCGATCGAGTCCGCCCTACCTGCTCCCCGCACACTAACCCAGCGCGTGCCTCTGGCGGCACACGCTCACAGCACTAGTTATCGCAGCCGCCATTGTATGACGGCGGTTTGCGATAAGTCACTCTGTCGCCGTCAGACTGCGGTCGGCAAGTGGTTAAAGCAGAGCTACAGCCCCCCTGCAAAAAAAATTAAAAGTCAGCAGCTGCAAATACAGGTGCTGCCACTGCCATTCCTTGTAAGGGAAACAGGCAGTTTCGGCTTCACAGATAGTTCCCTGCTGCACTTTGTGATTGGCCCAGCAGCAGGAGGCCACACTTCCAGCAGACCTCACCATGGAGAGGTCACTTGGAAGTGGGGACAGGTACCCACTCCCCTGAAAGTGGCAGCGGGGGGAGAAGCAAACAAGCAGCACTTCCCCTTTTGGGTGGAGCTCCTCTTTAACCGCTATTGGCAAACCGTGCACTACACTGCATATAGCATGGAGGTTCTTCCCTTGCATAGTTTATTGGTATACCTAAAGGATAATCTAAAATCAGCTTTTAACATGGTATGGTCTCAAATAGTTTATTACTAATGGCATTTCATTTGTTTCTCAACTGTTTGGGTTACTTCCTGTTCTGCCTTAGATCTGAAAGTGAAACTTCAAGCCAATTGCTAAAATATACAACTGACTGTTTTACCTGTCAAAGGATTCAAGACTATTTAAAGCAAATCGTTTAAAATGATGCACCTTTTGCACACTGCTCTGCTAGTCTGGTAACAGATTTCCTGGTTCACAGTTGTAGCTTCCATCCTAAATATTGGGAGATTAATATCCACCTCTATATAGTGAGGTGACCCAGAACATAGTAAACCAGAGGGGTCACCCTAACTAGCAGGTCATAATGGCAAATCCTTTGGCAAGCACAGTGTGTAAGGACTGTATCTATACACGCACTTCTTTATCAAGCAATTGGACTCAAGTCATGTTGT
The DNA here is from genome assembly GCA_018402905.1 of Glandirana rugosa. Lineage (NCBI taxonomy): Eukaryota > Metazoa > Chordata > Amphibia > Anura > Ranidae > Glandirana > Glandirana rugosa. Next base: position 2,710,817 of record BLSH010029916.1, read on the forward strand.
CTCTACTTTACAAAGACTCTCATAGGTTTACAGACCTGTGCATCTGTTATCCTGGGCAGCCAACTGTGACAGGTTATTACTGAAGATGAGAGGTTTTTCCCTAAACAGACACATAATTAAGGGGTTAGGTTTCAGTCCGGCACTGTGCAACACCAGCCAAAGCAATAATTTATAATGCAGGCTGTAACTTTGTAATAATTCTCTCACTGCTCCTCTTCGCATTGTTTTTGATGTGCACCAGAAATGATGAAATGTCCACCAGAGTGCACTGCAGCTCCAATTTAAAGGATCATGTATTGTTTGAATTTATTTATATTAGTATGCATTAAGGCTAGGGAAGGAACAGGTCTCTGTTTTTGACAGGTACCTATCCCTTCTTCCAGGAGACTGTTGCAGCGACATCCCACAGAAGTTTGGCCTCCTTCCTCCACCTCCAGGCCAGTTATCAGTGGTGTACCCCATGTGTCAGTGTTAAGACCCTTACTTTTTAAATGATATAAGGTCTGGGATTAAAAATAGGATTTTTTTTTTCAATAATACTTACCTGTAGAATCCTTTTGGAGTACATCATGGGACACAGTGAGACTATTAATTCCTTACTTACTGGGTTATACTTCATTTCCAGGTGAATGGACACTGGTAGACCAAAATGTCTTTAGACAGGAAGTGATCCCCTATATAACTGCTTGCACACCGTGAGTACTTCAGTTTTGTAGAAAGCACTGAATCCCCAAAAGAGGGGAGGAACCTCTGTGTCCCATGATTTGCTCTTAAAGGAAAGGATTTTACAGGTATGACCAAAAAAAAAAAAATCCGATTTTCTTTTTCATACATCAAACACAGAGTGAGGTTATTATTCCTTACTGGGACGTCACTGAGCAATAGCCTTGAGGGGAGGGAGACACCCTGCCAAACAATAGCCTTCAGACCTTAGAGCAGCTCAGGATTCTGCTTTCGGCCGCAGTATAACATCCACTTCATAAAATTTTGTGAACGTATGCACTGAAGACCAGGTAGCAGCATTACAAATCTGAGCCACAGACACCTGATGTCAAAAAGCCCAGGAGGTTCCTACACCCCTGGTAGAATGAGCTCTCACCCTGAAGAGAGGAGCTTTAAGATTCAGACCATAGGCCTGAATGAATAATTGACGGACCCAATGGGCAATGAAGTCATAGCAGCTGCCTGCCCTTTCTTGGATCCTGGTAAAACAAAAAAAGTCTGATCCTCAGATCTCCACAGACCTAGACAAATACTCTTGACTTCCCGCATTACATCCAAGGAGTGCAGTTCTCTCTCTTCCACCAAACAAGTCTGAGAGAAAAAGGCAAAAGATCATAACACGACTGTCGTGGTGAAGGATCAAGTATGGTTCCCTGCAAAAAAGGGCCGCCAACTTCAACACACTTCTAGCCAAGGTGATGGCCATCACGAAGGCTAGCTTGCGTGACAGCAAGACTAATGGAATTTCCTTGATAGTATCAAACTGTTTTTTTCTGTAACAGACAGTACCAGGTTTAGGTCCCAAGAACACATAGGTGAACTAATGGGGGAAGCAAACAAGTTGCCCCCTGCATAAAAAGGTTTGGATCAGTGAATGGGAGGCCAAGGGGCTTTGGAAGAATACTGACAATGCTGGAATCTGACCCCGGATTGTACTTAAAAGCAGAGTTCCACCCAAAAGTAACTTCCGCTTTAAGTCCTCCTCCCCAGCCTCCGGATGCTGAAACTGAGCTTTTGGGGAGGGGATACCCGATTTTTTTTTTTCAGGTAGTTCTGCTCCAGTCACCCTAGGCCAGGAGTAGGGAACCTGCGGCTCTCCAGCTGTTGTAGAACTACATTTCCCATGAGGCATTGCAAGGCTGATGGATACAAT
>BLSH010029916.1:2730059-2742404 GCA_018402905.1 Glandirana rugosa
CACACACACACACACACACACACACACACACACACACATATATATATATATATATATATATAACACACACACACACACACACACACACACACACACACACACACACACACACACGTCTATAAATATTGGGACATCGACACAATTCTAATCTTTTTGGCTCTATACACCACTACAAAGGATTTCAAATGAAACAAGATGTGCTTTAACAGGTGAACGTTGTAGGAATTACAACAGTTTGTATATGTGCCTCCCACTTTTTAAGGGACCAAAAGTAATGGGACAGAAAACAATCATAAATCAAACTTTCACTTTTTAATACTTGGTTGCAAATCCTTTGCAGTCAATTACAGCCTGAAGTCTGGAACGCATAGACATCGCCAGATGCTGGGTTTCATCCCTGGTGATGCTCTGTCAGGCCTCTATTGCAACTGTCTTCAGTTCCTGCTTGTTCTTGGGGCATTTTCCCTTCAGTTTTGTCTTCAGCAAGAGAAATGCATGCTCAAATTGGATTCAGGTCAGGTGATTGACTTGGCCATTGCATAACATTCCACTTCTTTCCCTTAAACTCTTTGGTTGCTTTTAACAGTATGCTTCGGGTCATTGTCCATCTGCACTGTGAAGCGCCGTCCAATGAGTTATGAAGCATTTGGCTGAATATGAGCAGATAATATTGCCCGAAACACTTCAGAATTCATCCTGCTGCTTTTGTCAGCAGTCACATCATCAATAAATACAAGAGAACCAGTCCCATTGGCAGCCATACATGCCCACGCCATGACACTACCACCACCATGCTTCACTGATGAGGTGGTATGCTTTGGATCATGAGCAGTTACTTTCCTTCTCTCCATACTCTTCTCTTCCCATCACTCTGGTACAAGTTGATCTTGGTCTCATCTGTCCATAGGATGTTGTTCCAGAACTGTGAAGGCTTTTTTAGATGTTTGACAAACTCTAATCTGGCCTGTTTTTTTGAGGCTCGCCAATGGTTTACATCTTGTGGTGAACCCTCTGTATTCACTCTGGTGAAGTCTTCTCTTGATTGTTGACTGAAACACATACACCTACCTCCTGGATAGTGTTCTGGATCTGGTCAACTGTTGTGAAGGGTGTTTTCTTCACCAGGGAAAGAATTCTTCGGTCATCCAACCACAGTTATTTTCCGTGGTCTTCCGGGTCTTTTGGTGTTGCCGAGCTCACCAGTGTGTTCTCTCTTTTTAAGGATGTTCCAAACAGTTGATTTGGCCACACCTAATGTTTTTGCTATCCCTCTGATGGGTTTGTTTTGTTTTTTCAGCCCAATAATGGCTTGCTTCACTGATAGTGACAGCTCTTTGGATCTCATATTGAGAGTTGACTCCAAATGCAAATAGCACACTTGAAATGAACTCTGGACCTTTAATCTGCTCCTTGTAAATGGGATAATGAGGGAATAACACACCTGGCCATGGAACAGCTGAGCAGCCAATTATCCCATTACTTTTGGTCCCTTAAAAAAAAAAAAAAAAAATGGGAGGCACATATACAAACTGTTGTAATTCCTACACCGTTCACCTGATTTGGATGTAAATACCCTCAAATTAAAGCTGAAAGTCTGCAGTTAAAGCACATCTTGTTCATTTCAAATCCATTGTGGTGGTGTATAGAGCAAAATAGATTATAGAACAGTGTTGATGTCCCAATATTTATGGACCTGACTGTACATACATAATATAAATATATATATCTCCTTTCATTTCTATTTTAAACTAAAAAGGGTTGTTTTACGAGATGAGGGTTTATATACACTTTAACCTGCACGAAGGTCTTTGGAGTTTGAAAGGAAACTAACAGAGGAAACTCTAGGCAGTTGGTATCCTGGTCAGGATTAAAAAAAAAAAAAAAGACCCTCGTGCTACAAGGCGGAATCGCCTACCACTAAGCCACTGGGCCTTTAAACCATCTGCCATAGGAAATAAAAATAAAAAAAGGATTACCTTTAAATGTTCTAGGTACACCTTCTTGTCTACATGCTATATACAGACAAGCAGAGGCAATAGCATCATTGGCTCTCCCTTTGAGGCTTTTCTGCTCATATACTTGTTTAAACAAGTTATTAGTCCGATCCTAAAAAAAAAAAAATAAATAATATCTATATGAATTGGGAGATTTTAGCTGTCTTTAAATTTGCATAACAACTTAATCAGACTTGTACTTACAATTATATTACGTGGGAGGTTTATTCTGTCAGCCATTGTTGTGATTTCCTTGAATGCGTTCATCATGGCTCTGTCTGAACTGCTCATTGTTCTGCGATTCTGATATTTGGAGTTCCCAAATTCATCAAAACTAGCTGCTCCTGTTCCCTGTGTATTAAATCGGGATTAAAACAAATACAATGAACAGGTTTAACTAACAAGAATGCTTATTCCAAATACCCCTGCTCTGCCTGGACAGAGACAGTCATTTAAAGTGTTAATTCAGGTTAATACACATTTCAAAGAGTATACAGTGATATCTCCACTTCTGTACACCAGCCAGAGACTACAAGCACGCTGTAATATTAAGTTTGATGCTCTGTTCAGGTTTCCCATCACCGGGTGCAAGTCAATAAAATAAACCACTTCCCATCACAAAAAGCACAGAAATATAGTATAGGTTTCAATCTTTCAAATACTTTTTTTACGTGCAAAAAAAAAAAAAAAAAGTTAAATCGTAATTGCCTCTGGTGGTCAAAATTGGTATTTTTGACAACTTAAAATAAGCCTGTGAAAAGTGCCCTACTTTAGTTGAAATTAACTGGGATGGATGATCGATTAGTAATAAATGAGAAACATGTTGCGCACACTAACAAAAATTGACACCATTCACTTGGTGTACACAACCTTTGAAAAGACATCAAAATCATTAGAAATATCACCCTTAGAAAAAGCAAAGGTTTGATAAAAACCTTTATGTGGCTCACATAATTGCATCTTCGGAAAGTTTTCCCCAATCATGCGTCTGCTTCTAAAATACCTTATAGTGATAAACCCCCCCCCCCCTTTTTTTTTTTTTTTTTTTTAATATAACAAACCTGTTAACTTCCCTGCTCCATACAGCGGTTTCGCACAGAGCAGCCCCGATTCTCCTCTTCTCGGGCCCTCTCACCGAGTGCCCACCATAGCAAGCTGCTTGCTATGGGGGAACTCATCCCGGCCCACTCTATCCCACTCCCTTCTCACTGCCTGTGATTGACAGCAGCAAAAGCCAATGGCTCCTGATTCTGTCTGAGCCTATGGAGCTCCGCAACGCTGGATCGAGATCGAGCTCAGGTAAGTATTTGGAGGGGGCTGAAGCATACAAACTGTTCCTCACAAATACAATGACATTAAAGTCAATGCCTTTGTGGTCATCTTGGAAGATAAACACCTATGGTAATCCTGGGTTCATAAAAGTCATTACCTTGCCAATCATTGTAGTCAGGTCACCCCCACTTAGCAGTGGATTCTGAGTGTCTCCAACTCGAGATGGATCTTTGGTAGCCTTGTCATTACTGAAAGTTCTCCATTCAGAGCCAACATCAATCACTCGATCACCTGAGAGGAGAAAAGGTTAAAGATACGACAGAAACAGCGAAAATGACCTCTTACAATGGCAGAAATGACCAGTACTTGAGCTTTGGACAATGAAGAGCTCAGAAGAGAATGTTAAACTGGAACTTTAACATGAGTCAGCATTAACCATTTTGAATCATGCTGCTAGCTTTAGTAAAGAGATGGGGTATATTTCCTTTTTTTAAACACATTTTTCAGTCACTTTCCAATTTCTGGCCTAGGCAAAACTTATGTCATACATCCCAGGAGTCTTCATGGGCAAGAGGGGTTTTCTCAGCTAAGCACACCCTCTTGCTAGTCTGAGCCAAGAGCAGATGGATTCCAGAAATAAATGCTTCATAAATCTGCCCTTACTCAAGATGGCAACGACTAGAAATTATAGGGGGATGTTATTCAAAGTGATTTCTCAACAAAAAGCATGAAGACATGGATGTATGGGGGGAGTTTGCTTTGAATATAAAAAATGAAGACATTTTTGGTTTGTGGCACTCAGATATAGTTAAGTTCCACTTTAAGCTGCCCATACACTGGCCAATCAAGTTGCCTTAGACAACTGATATGGTAGGTTTTATGTGCAGAATTCTGACACTTTTTACACAACTAAGGTGTGAATGGCAAAGTATTTGGGCTCAGTGGGAGCGTGAAATATGGATTTGAAGAGAAGCAGAAAAAGCATTTTAAGTTTGACACACAATAACAGTTTCCTAGAGTCTTTCAGGACAGCAACCAAGACAGGGTATTTCAGAAAACACTGCTGCATTGATCTATTAAATAAAAAAAAAAAAAAAAAAAAAAAAAAAAAACACAACCACGACATCCATCATTCCTCCCACAGATCCTCAGGATCCAGAAGAGTACCTCTGGTTAAGCTTAACCTCATCCGGACTGCCCACATACTGCAGCAGGGCATCCCGGCTGCGTGAAACGACATACCTGTACTTCGTTTTATGCATGATACTGTGGGAGTGCACGCCAGGGGAGCAAGCGTGCGGGGTCCACTGAATTTGAGGTCTGCCGGCCACCCGCGATCGCGCCACAGAGGCAGAACGGGAATCTGCCTATGTAAACAAGGTGGATCCCCGTTCTGGCAGGGTACAACACAGATCAGCTGTTCCTAGCAATCAGGAACAGCGCTCTCTTTTGTCCCACCCAGTGAGACTATCCCCCACACAGTTAGAACACACACTGTGGGAACAGAGTTAACCCTTTGACGGACAGACTCCGCCAGCTCAGTGGGGGATCGCTCCGTTGATTTCCACTGAGCAGGCGATGATCAGTCCATCTCCGCTCACTGTGCAGAGATGGACCTGTCAGAGCTTTTCTCTCCTCTATGGGGAGAGCGGATGAAAATGGACAGCCTGTCGGTTTTCATTAGATCCAATGGATGGATGGCGAATGTATCGCCATCCGTCGGTTTTGAGCGGATCCTGTCGGATCGGGTGGCAGGCAGATGTCAGCGGACACCTCTGCGCTGACATCCGCCTGCCCATAGAAGTCAATGGGTGGCATGCTTAAGACCACCTGAAAAATAGGCAGGCGGATCAATCGGAGCGGGCCGATCGTATGAAAGGGGCCTTAAAAGTCTCTTTTGGGATCCTGCCATTCTTTATTAATGCAGGGGAGCTTTTGCACAGGGAAAACATGCTCTACTCATTGAGACCTTAGTACATACAGTCATTGAGACACAATTATTTCTTTTGAATTTACAGGGTAGCAAATAGCCCCGAGAAGCTTGTCCCATCTCCTCAGACAAAATTATATTTGTAGATCCTCTTATCCACACTCTTCCTCCCGACTCACTCAAGAGTTGGAAGGCGATAATTTCTCAATAGACTCACAGGCCTCTTCAGTCCTATAACCGTGGAGGAAGGCTGGGGCATAAGCACTGACCCCTGACCACCAGAGGTCTGGGGAGCAGGTACACAAGGTGTAGAAAGTTTGAAAGGTAGCACACAACTCTTCTAAAGCAGAAAATATTAGACTACTGCAAACTGCAGAAAATGTCTGTTTAACCACTTCAGCCCCGGAAGGATTTACCCACTTTCTGACCAGAGCACTTTTTGCGATTCTGCACTGCGTCACTAACTGACAATTAATTACGCGGTCGTGTGATGCTGTATCCAAACAAAATTTAAGTTTTTTTCTTTTTTCCCCACAAATGGAGCTTTCTTTTGGTGGTGGTATTTGATCACCTCTGTGGTTTTAATTTTTTTGCGCTATAAATGGCAAGAATTTTGAGAAAAATTTATAATTAATATATATATATATATATATATATATATATATATATATATAATTTTTTTTTTTACTTTTTGCTAAAATACATATCGTATCTACATGCTATGAGAAATGATTAATGTAGTTTTTATTTATAGATTTTTACTGGTAATCGCTGAGATCTTCGATTTTTAATCTAGACTGCGATACTGCGGCGGACATATAGGACACTTGACACTTTTTTGGGACCATTGACATTCATAGAGCGATCAGATCTAAAAATAGCCGATTACTGTATAAATGTCACTGGCAGGGAAGGGGTTAGCACTAAGGGGGCAATCAAGGGGTTAACTGTGTTCCCTCACTGTGTGGGGACTGACAGGGACATGACAGATCTAACTGATCCCGATGACAGCGATCAGTAAATCTCGGTCATGTTGCCTGACAGAATGGGGAACAGTCGTGTTTACGTCAGCGGTTCCCTGTTCTTACTCTGTATTAGGCGATCGCGGGTCACCGGCGGATATAGAGTCCGCCCGACTCACAGCCACACTCACGCAGCATGCATGAGAGCCGTTTATACACGGTGATTCGCAGAGTGCTGCCACTCTGCAGCAGTAAAAGAATAGTACACAACGCGGTCGGGAAGCGGTTAACAAGCACACTTTAGGAGGCCAAGGCCTGTCAGCTTAGTTCTGGTCTGTTACAGACCAAAGGAAAAAAAAAAAAAAAGGAAGGACGGACAGGTGGTGCCAAAGCCATACCACATTGCACCGCCACAAACCCCAACACCAAAGGATGCCAGCATTGTAGTGCACAAGACGGGCCTCAGACTACTTCGGGGAATACAAAAAAAAAAAAAAAATAGCCCATGTAACAAAAATGTAAAAACTCGCTCTGCTTACCTGGGGTCTGCTGGTGCCAGAAACATCTTAACGCCACTAAACTGGATTGGAACTGGAACGCCCCCCCGGAAGCCACTCCCCCCCCCATTCCAGTCCTGGAACTGATGCCACATGCTTGATCCAAAGCCATGCCCTTTCCAGAAACATCATCTGTTAAGGATGCGCCCAGAAATCTTGCAGAGGAAGCTCTCTACGTGTACCACCAAGGAACAGGACCAGACAGGCAGTCCTGGACTCCAAGCACAGCAGAGTGGAGAAGGATCCAAAACAACCAGGCATCAATGTACGCAAACTAGCAGAGGGGGCCAGGAAATTGCTTGAATAACCGTAAAAGGCAAGGAGAAGCACCTCACTTCCAGGGACAGTACCTAAAAGTGCAGCGCTCCCACACAGTTCCTGCAGTGGTCCTGTCGTACCAGAAGAATCAAAACAGAGGGTCTGTGGGGAGGAGCCTCCTTATAAAGATTGATATAGCAGTATTTCCTGGAAATTGTGAAGCAGCTACACTCAAGTGATGTACTGAAAGAGGATTTGGGAAAAGCTTCTGTTCAATTTAACTCATTCTGGAACACCGTCCAGAGCGCTTCATCTGTATTCATTAATACCGCCACCTCAATCTTTGTGATCTGAAGTTCTCATAAGCTTTGTGATTCAGAAAGCATTTGATACAACCTATGTTTCTCATGTTTATGCAATGTACTGTAGTAACTAGGGGCCAGCAGAAGGCACTACTGAGCCCAGGGGGGAACCAGGTTCCAACACTCACGAAGTGTCAGTTCCTAAAAGAGTCTTCAGTGGGCATATCAACTTAATATATCAAGTTATTCAGTTCAATTTTAGGTTTTTTTTTTTTTTTAAAGATAATGCTGTAACCAATATTCTACCAGAGCCAGAGTTCAGAAGTCAGGGAAGAAAAACACGGATATACCATATTCAGGCTTATAAAAAAAAAAATCCATTGAGAAAATTGTCTAATCACTGACACATTCAATCATGTCATAGTTCACATACTACAGTATACGTGTGACTGTTAAAGGAAGGAATGCTACAGTACATTTCATGAAGTGTTTACCAAGTAAAGCACCATCGTGCAAGGTCTGAGTTTTCCTTCCCCTATTAACAGGCAAGCAGAGATTTGAAGCTAGATGAACACAAACTACACCTTACTGATAAAGGAGTCAAAATGGAAGAAAAGCCTAAATATATAGATTATGTGTTCCTTCCCCTCACCTCCTACCTATTCAGCCTAACCTGTATAAAAAGATCTATATACTTGCTCATTTTTCTTTTTTTTTTTCTTTTATATAGTTTAGGCAGCTTAGGTATGAGGGTGGAGGGACGATTTGTAAGAATCAACGTAGTTAGGCTTTAATTCCACTTGAGGCTAGATTCACACTTGTGCAAATTGGATGCTTGTTTCCGCGTCCAATTCGCATGACAGGAGACTGACCTACTCTCAATGGAGCCATTTCACACAGCAACGGGGTGGGCGCAGTCCACATTGGAAAAGGGTCCTGTCTTTGGCTCTGTTTCAGGTTTGAATTCAGGCAAACATTTCAGACCAGATTCGTCCCTGAAGCAGAGACCAGGGACGCACCGGACCCCCTGCTGCGAGCCGCGGCTAGTGTGAACCCAACCTTATAGATGAGCTCCAGGCGCCTTCAGAAAAAAAATAAAAGTCAGCAGCTACAAGTGCTGTAGCTGCTGACTTTTAATATAAGGACACTTACCTGTCCAGGGATCCCACAATGTTAGCACCTCAAGCCAATTCTCTTCAACTGGCTTTGGGTGCAGGCGCATCTGTAGTAAGGGAAAACAGGAAGTGAAACCTTGCAGCTTCAGAGCCCATTTGCTACTGCGTTGCTTAACCACTTGCCGACCACCCGCCGCAGAAATGTTGTAGATTGCTGATCTTACCCGAAAGTGGGAGCGAGGTACCCGCTCTCTCCCAAAAAGTGGCAAATGTGGTGGTGGTGGGGGGGGGTTGAACGAAAAACACCACCAAAAAAAAAAAAAACTGATCCCCCTATTCACACATTTGAGGTGGATGGGGGGATCCGTCTCGCTGAGTTATTGTATTCTGGGGACACTTCCCCACCCTCCGACTACAGCCAGCGACATTGATAAAATCAGGAAACCCAAAAGGGTGGTTATACAGAAGTCCATCTATAGATTGACTTCTGTAAAACTAGCCTACCCATATATGGATCAAAATCCGATCCATGGATGGCCAGCTTAAGTCACCTAGTTTAAACTAAAATATAGGCGATTCAAATCGAGGCCAGGATAAGAAAAATATATTAGGCAGGGATTACTTTCAGTGAAAATGTATGGCAGAATTCAATAAACAGACCAGTTGTATTTGTATGCCAGGCTTTTGCATTCTAGTTTTTTTCAGGCCTATCACCACCTTCATGTGATGGGCTCTCTTATTAAATCAATGAAATAACTGCTGGGGGCAGAGTTGCTCTTCCAATATCCGATCCAAAGATTTTGATATTAGGTTTATTACTTAACATCTACTTATGCATTATTTTCATCATATACTCAATATGCTTTGTCCAGGTTTAGGACTTTGAAGGGTTAGTTCACTTTTACTGACTTTAGCCACAAGCCTCCATATATTCACATGCAGTGCTCCATTTTGTAAAAGAATGCTTACTTTTTCAGCTGCTCATTCCACTGCTCTCCCCTCTGTCCTGCTGAGGGCAATGAAATGAGCAGCTGAAAGAATGGGCACTCTTACAAAAAGGAGCACTGCAAATGAACTGAGAATACATATTATGGAGGTCTATGGCACAGTCAGCAAAAGGTAACTAACCCTTTTAAATGGCCTATGATATCAACCCCATGTGTTGGTTATTGCACACTTTGTTTGCATGCAATTGTAGAGTGATAAGCTCTTCCTTACAGGGAATAGAACACTGCTTCTTATAGAATACGGACAGTCAAATTTTACTTCTAGCATAAATAAAATTTAATAAAAAGGTGAGGAAAAAAAAATGCAGGAGGAAAAAGAAAAGCCAAAACATTTTTAGATATTACAAAAAATCCCCCTTATATATCAAACACAGATAATAAATGATAAATTATGCTAAACCAAATGTGAACAAACTGTAGTCTGCTGTACACTGGGTGATAGACACCCCCCAAAAATCATAAAAGTAAAAACAACAGCGCCAGCAAAATATATTAAGTGCAAACAAGTGCTAAAGTGCTCAAAATTAGACACAAACGAAAGTTCATATATTGAAATCTCAGTAAAGTCTTTATAATTAAAGAGCTCAAGTGTTCCGATCAATGACTTAAAAAGTGCTAAAGTGCTTCAAGTAAACAAGTTGTGCCAAAAGTGCAACACTCCCCTCTCTTGCTTCCCCACTCACCAGAAAACATGGACCCTAGGCTTTGCAGTCTGGGGATCATCAACAGCATAAATCTGGTGTCAGTGAGATCTGGTCTTAGTTGTTCAAGAAGGTTGACACTGCTCACAAGCGGACACTCATTTCCTGGATCAAGGTATCCAAATCATGTAGATCTCCACCAAGTGTTGGTAGCATTACAATTATCTTATTCCCAGGGGTTTAAAGGATCACCTTCACCATGTAGCAGAGACAAAGTTCACCAGAAAAAATATATAGAACATGTGTAACGGATACAAAAATGTTGCCAGATTTTTCTGCTTCTCCTCCCAAGTCTTGATTTTTTTTCTTATTGCCTTCATGTTGTTTGATGCTCTGCAAGTTTTAGTTAGCGGGAGAATCTTGTTTAGAAAACCCTAAGCTGGCTGAGCTGTGAGAAGTGCAGAGCATCAAACAACCTGAAGGAAGGGATAAAAAAAAAAAAAAAAAAAAAACGGGGAAACCCAAGAAATGGGAATTACTTCAATCATTTCATTTTTGTATCCGTTACACATGTTCTATACATGTCTACTGGTGAACTTTGAATGTCTCTTCTACATGGCAGAGATGATCCTTTAAACTCTTGGAAACAAGCGAATTGTAATGCCCCGTACACACGGTACGAATGTCGTACAACAGCTTGTTGTATGATAATCCAACCGTTAGTACGTGCGATAACAGCCAACGTTTGACAATCGTACAACAGAAGTTGGCTGAGAAAACTTGTTGGCCAAGAAGGCGTTGTACAACTGTTGACTTGGGGGTACAGAAGTTGGCCCAACAAAAGTTGAAAGTGCAAACACTCATGCTCTGAATCCAGTAAATGCTCGGTCGTGTAAACCTACGTTCCGAATTCACAAATCAGATTCACCTGCACTTCCTCCTTATACCCTTGCAACACGTCACTACTTTCGGCTTTGCTGGCCGATTATTTGGCTCATGTCAGTACGCTAGACACAACCGCCAACAGCCGATTTTGGAAAAAGTTGAATGCGTGGTCGTACGACAGTCGCACCGTGTGTACGAGGCTTAATGCTACTAAAAGTTGGTGGAGAGTTACACGATTTGGATATCTTGATCCAGGAAAGTGTCCGCTTGTGAGCAGTGTCAACCTTCTTGTTGGAGAGCAAACTAAGACCAGATCTCACTGACACCAGATTTATGCTGTTGATGACCCCCAGACTGCAAAGCTGACGGTCCATGTTTTCTGGTGAGTGGGGAAGAGAGGGGAGTGTTGCACTTTTGGCACAGCTTGTTTACTTGAAGCACTTCAGCACTTTTCAAGTCATTGATTGGAACACTTGAGCACTTTAATTATAAAGACTTTAATATGAACTTTCGTTTGTGTCCAATTTTGAGCACTTTAGCACTTGTTTGCACTTATGTAATATATTCTGCTGGTGCTGTATTTTTTACTTTTCTGATTTAAAACATTTTTAGAGGCTGTGTCAGACTTTGAATGACGACATCAGTTTGAGATGCTCCTAAGAGCATTTAACCTGCTTGAAGTCAAGAGAACTTCTAAAGGAAATGTCTAGAAAGAGTAAACGATCACTGAACCGTTTTCCCCCTGCCTTTTTCTCTGGTGACAACTCTAAAAATGTTGCATTTCCCATCACTTTCTATCTCGGAAAAAAGTAAACAGGAAAAATAAAGAGGGTGAATCCATGGCAGTAAAAATTAGACAGGGGTTTTAGTCCTTTGGTTAGAATACACCTTAATACTAATTATTTTTTAGCTTCTATACAGGGCTCTGTTTCAAAGTACACTGTTTAATAACACATGCTGTGCTGTTGGCATATCGTTGGGCTAAAATAAATGCCACAATGTGGGCCAACATTGAACCAAAAGTGGAGTAGCTTCCCATATGAAACAAAACTTTTTTTGGTTTCCAACGAAGGAAAGGGGGTGCTCAACTGACTGCTCTGGCGGACAGTTCAACTTTTGAAATCAGATCTCATAGTTCGGCTTCTAAATTATGTTAACATCCTTCTGCATTATAGATCGAAATCTAGCAACTGAGATGTTCAAAATGTTCTTTTACCACTTGACAACCGGGCAAATTCCAACACCTCTCCTACATGTATAAATCATTTTTTGCTAGAAAATTACTCAGAACTCCCAAACAGATATATTTTTTAGCAGAGACCTTGGGGAATAAAATGGCGGTCATTGCAATTTTTTTTAGTCACATGGTATTTGCAGCAATTTATCAATTGTGTTTTTTGGGGGGGGGGGGGGGGGGGGGCA
>BLSH010029916.1:2758054-2771546 GCA_018402905.1 Glandirana rugosa
GCAAAAGAAAGAAACTAGGTTGACTACTTTATACGAACGGTGAACGTCGTCGTCGACGAACAAGACAGTTGGGATGAGAGACACTTTGGGACCAATTGCCTGTAAAGCCTCCAAGTGCCTCCCCCCAGCAAGCAAGGTAGCGACCGTAGCGTGCTTAGTGGTGTGGTCTGCTTAGCATTGTGCAGGCTTACAGTTCTCCTCAGGCCACTGTCCAAAGCACTGTGCAAAATTACAGGCCTCCTCAGGCCACCGTCCAAAGCACTGTGTAACATTACAGGCCTCCTCGGGCCACCGCCCAAAGCACTGTGAAACATTAAAGGCCTCCTCAGGCCACCGTCCAAAGCACTGTGAAACATTAAAGGCCTCCTCAGGCCACCGTCCAAAGCACTGTGAAACATTAAAGGCCTCCTCAGACCATCCAGATGCTCTTCCACTTCCTGTGATTTCTCAATATTCTCCTCTTCAACATCATATTCCTCCTCATTAAGCAGACTATTTTCATCCACATTAACCAGGGTTTCACAGAGAGTAGGGTTGACAGAACAAGCAGCTGCTGCTGCAAGTGGCAAGCACATTTCATCAGTTGGATCAAAGAAAGAAAACCGCTGGCTCACATTCCCTTATATTTTTAATGAAAATGCAATTGTGGCAAGGTCTTGGAAGCCAGTGTAATGTTTAAAGTCCTCAAGGTGGCTGAGTAGATCAAAGAGACAGCCAGGGACATGGTGTCACTCTGGAGGGTTTTAGTATGTTCTGTAAAAGGCAGCAGTAGGTCATGCAACAAGAGCTTTTGCCATTCACTAGGAAGCAAGCTGTCCCAGCCAACATTGTTTGCGATTTGGCAGACTGACTCAGTTCAAGGAGTCTTGTGATCATGTTAATTGTACCTGACCACTGACCAGAGTGGGACAGCGATTTAAAAAAGTAAAGCCGCACTGCTCCAATATCTTCTATGTTGCAATGGAAGACTTGAGGAAGCAGTTCACCATCGATCTTGCTTTATCAAGGATTCTCCAAATACTTGCTTCCTTCTGCACCATGTGGACAAATTGTAAGGTATGTAGTATGCACTACACACGGTGTCTGGTTCATGTCAATCTGTTGGTACCAAACAAGAGGAACACAGCCAAATAAGCATAAAGTATAGAAAAGATTACAATTTCCATTCTATTTTAACCCTCAACATCTTATGGGATTACGAAGTAGAAAAATAAACCTACACCAGAAGAGTAGAGCAGACAGCCCCAATATCAATCATCTCACATCCATTGATAATTGACTCATCATGTAAAAGAAAAAATAAAAACGTCTCACCACAGATCAATTTCGAACTCAGTCTCAGTCACATTCCGTGATGGGGAAGTCTTCCTCACTAGTGCTGGGTGGTTCTTCTGCTGCGGTTTGTTTAAATGCCGCCACCATATTACTTCTGTTGTCTCATCACTGTAAAGATCTTCCTCTTTGGTATGTCCCACTCTTGCAAACATTTGTCCACACGTGATTTAATTGACTGTGCTGTGTGGGTGGGCTACTTGTTCAAGGGCCAACAATATGTGTTCAGGTTTAATTTTGTTCAACACAAAAAGTAGCATGCACTTACAGCAAGGAACGAAGCTGCGAGTCCTTTTCTGTCCACAAATCAGTGCAAATAGATACTCTCCGAGCAGCAGCCAGTCTCTCTTTGAATCTCATCTTCATAATGTTTGCCAGATTGTTTTTTTTTTAGTTTTCTTTGGAACAGTCAGCTTCCGAACTACCGTCTCCATCATTCAAATATATATATAATATATTTACTGCTATTGACAGCACTTAAACCTATTCGCAGGGATGGATATAGAATTGGGCAGAGTAGGTGTGTGTCTAAGAGCCCTCTATTGATAGGCAGAGAATGCACCTGCACAGTGCCTATTTGCTGAGGTGTCTGGTGTCCTATGGTGCATTGACAGGACACCACAACCTCAGCGTAAGGCTGCCCTATATAATGCCCATTGTATAAGGCAGCCTTACGTCGGGGTCCTGCCCCTAGGGGAGTCCTAGTGTGATATTTACCGCTATTTTCAAGGTTTAGAGCGAGAGGAGTTAATAGTGGCGATTGTTCTAATCCCCACACCCAATGGCACTTTAGACTGTGCATGCTTTCTTTGAACATATCTGAGAATTTGAACTGTTGAAATAATAAACTGAACAGTAAACGGATTCTTAATGTAAAACTAATCAAACCCCTTAAGTATAGGTTTATTATGCTGTGCCAGTGGCAGTGCTTGTAGCTGCTGAAGGTTTTGTTTAGTTATTTGAACAGTTGAAGTACGTATAAATATGCATGGTGGCATCGCAGGAAAATCGTTTTTATTTAAGAGGGAGTAAACTCCCATGCATCACTTTTACCTATAGGCAAGCCTATAAGGCTTACCTATAGGTACTGTAAACCTCTCCTAAAGCCCCTTTCACACCGGGGCTTTTTTCAGGCACTTTTGCGCCAAAAATAGCACCTGAAAAACACCCCCACACCCCCCCCCCCCCAGTGTGAAAGCCAGAGTTCTCTCACACTGGGGCAGTACGCTTGCAGGACGTTACAAAACGTCCTGCAAGCAGCATCTTTAGGGCGGTGCGGTGTATATACCGCTCCTTTACCGCCCCGCCATTTAAATCAATGGCAAGCGCTTCCGAAGCGGTTGCACACTGCCTCGGAAGCGCGGCGCGCCGCAATTTTAACCCCTTGTGGGGGGTTAAAAGTGATGCACACCCGCCTGCATAGCGCCACTATAACAGCGGAAAAGTGCCACTGAACTCACAGCCAGAGTTCATGAACCAGAAAGGAAGACCAGGGGAAGATGGAAGCGCCTTCAGCAGTGACAAAGCGTCGCTGGAGGGGCTTTGTGCTATGGCAAGTTTCACATAATGTGGTAGTATTCCATATAACCTAGAACATTATGACACTGCCTTGCAGGTTGCAAAAATAAAATAAAAGCAATTTGCTATGGTTTTAATAATACCCTTCAGTCAAAAAAGCAAAATATTCTTGTAACAAAACTTGGCTTTACTTAAAGACATTATATAACAATCTGTAAAACCGAACAAAAAGGGAGGCATGCACACCTAGTACATTACCAAACACATTTAATAGGTGTTTAAAAGGTTAAAATTGGATACAAAAGTGGCGACCCACGAGTCATAAAAATACACACAATGTAAACGGTGCGGACACGACAAGGGTAAAAAAGTTAAAAGTGCTTAACTGCTTGCTGACCAGCCGCCGTTTTACTGCGACAGGTCGGCTCTCCTGCGCAAAATCGCTGTCATTGTACGTCAACCGCTTTAAAAGCTATAGGGGCCGCGTGCAAGGCTGGAGCCGATGCGCGTGGCCGGCGACCGCAATCGCTCCTCAGAGAGACAGAACGGAGATCTGTCAATGTGAACAGACAGATTTCCGTTCTGTCACGGAAGTGGAGAGAGATCTGCTGTTCCAAGTAAATGTGGAAGAGCAATCTCTCTACTTAGAAACACTTCCCAAGGGAACATTTAACCCCTTGGTTGCCCCCTAATGTTGACCCCTTCGCTGCCATTGACATTTATATAGTAATTGATGGCTATTTTTAGCTCAGATTGCTGTAAAAATGTCATTTCTCCATTTAAGCACTTCTGAGCCGCCCGCCGTCATACGGCGGTGCTTTGCCGTTGAATACCGTTGCTATGGTAGCAGATAGCTACCATAACCCTGATATCTTTTTAAACAGCAGGCGGTCCTCTTTCAGATAAACGTGGTCTCTGCAGAGAATTCGCCGCAAGATGACTTCATCGGGGGCGGGAGAGGCTCCCACCACAATCAGGTCATCTCTGCGGCTTACAGGACCCGCCGGTAGAAGCAGAGACGATCCGATCCTGTCGCCCCAATTGCCTGTGAGTGGAAGATGCCGCCCACTCGGCTCCATAGCATCGCAGAGCGGAAGCAGCGTCAAACGTCACGTCCGCCCCTAGCTCTTAAAGGGGACATTTTTTCCACCAAAGTCATTTTATTTATTATTGCATTTTAGAGTAAATGAGATCTGAGGTCTTTTTGACCCCTGATCTCATATTTAAGAGGCCCTGGCATGCTTTTTTCTATTACAAGGAATGTTTATATTTCTTGTAATAGGAATAACAGTGATTCAATTTTTTCTTTTTTTTTTTAAAGGACCGTGTAAAAAAAATAAAAAAAGTAAAGCGCCCCGTCTTGCCGAGCTCACGCGCAGAAGCAAACGCATACTCAAGTCCCGTCCGCATATGAAAACTGTTCAAACCACACATGTGAGGTATCGACGTGATCGTTCGAGCAATAATTTTAGCTCTAGACCTCCTCCAATTCAAAACTGGTAACCTGTAAGAATTTTTAAACGTCGCCGATGGAGATTTTTAAGTGCCAAAGTTTGTCGCCATTCCACAAGCAGGTGCAATTTTGAAGTATGACATGATGGGTATCAATTTACTAGGCGTAACATTATCTTTCACAACATAGAAAAAAATTGGGCTAACTTTACTGCGGTCTTTTTTTTTTTTTTAACTCAGTGAATTTTTTCCAGAAAAATCGCGCTTGTAAGACCGTTACGCAAATACGGTGTGACAAAGTGTTGCAACGACCGCCATTTTATTCTCTAGGGTGTTAGAAAAAATAATGTTGGGGGTTCTAAGTAATTTTACAGCACAAAAACCTAATTTTAACTTGTAAACACCGAATCTCAAAGAGGCTCAGCCCTTAAGTGGTTAAGATATATTAATATAGTTTATTCGGCATGAAATGGAGCTTAGATATGTAGCATGAGGCTGTATATTCTGCAATATTTACATTTTTGGTAAATTCATTCAATGACTCCAAGCTCTGCAAGCTGAGAGGACATGCACTGCATTGATGCATTCACACAATTTCACAGTAAATGAGATCAAAGTTCAAGAATATGCCTTTATCCCATTGTTTTGCAAATTTATGTACACTACAAACTGCATGATTGAATCGGTTCTGATATCGCGGTTTTCCTAATCTGACAGATTATTCTAAATGGGAAACTTTCATTTTGTTTGCAAATATTAAAGATTCTATCTACCAGCAAAAATAAGTCATTACATTTAAAAGAGCACCTGTCATTTCAGATCCATCATGGCAGCGCCTGTTAGCAGGCATCCACTCACCTGCTGCCACCACACCACTCACCTTGTGTCACTGCCACATCACCAGCAGTCCCATTAAAGTGAATGGGACTGCCGGTGAGTCAACAGTGGGACAGAGGAGGAGCTGCTGCGGGACAGATGACAGTTCCTCTAGTTCAGGGATATGCAATTAGCGGACCTCCAGCTGTTGCAAAACTACAAGTCCCATCATGCCTAGGTGTCATGCTTGTGGCTGTCAGTCTTGCTATGCCTCATGGGATTTGTAGTTCTGGAGGTCCGCTAATTGCATATCCCTGCTCTAGTTGATTTAAATCAAGCCTTTTTAATAGTGATTTACATTAAATGTACATTGGCCAAAAGGCTGAGAAACAAGCATTACTGAAACCCCCACACTGAGCAGAAGTGTGGGCGGGGAGCATGTGAGACACAAATGAAGGATTTGGCTCAGTTAGGGAAGGTAAAGGAAGTTTTTCTATTTACTTTATGAGGTTTTTGCACCATATAGTAGATAGCCATAACAGATTAGCAACTTTAGACTTCTAAACGAGCCTTAAGCTCTGTACACATGATCAGAAAATCGTATGAAAAATACCGCTTTCGAATTGATCGTACTATAATCAGATTAGTACACAGCTTTTGAGAGCCGACCATGACAGTTCAGCCGATATTATCCACTCAGACATGCACGAAAACATTAGGTCACTTCCAATTTTTTTTAATCTATCGTACGGGAATTCCTGACTTTTTAAACTCTTCAGGTTTGATCTGAGATTAGCATGCAACAAGGAAAAGAAAAAAAAAAAAAAAAAAAAAAAAAAAAAAAAAAAAAAAAAAAAAAAGGACGATCATTTGCCCGATAATCTCATCATGTGTACCTGGCAAGTTACAGACCTGGAAAAGATCACAATTTGTGTCAAAAATAAAAATGCCCATATTTGTACCAAGTCTATCACCTACATTGTAGCGTTATGCTAAGTTAGAACAGAGTGTTAGCATTAGAGTAACATTAGGTAACATTTCCCTGCATGCAGCAGCGTGTAACCAGCTTATGGCATCAGCACTAAGTCACTGATGAAGAAGTATGCAAATATGGACTTCTGACTTTTACACCTTTATTTCCTGATCTGCATGCTTTCTCCAGCTCAGTGCATCTAACTGCTGAATTCTGAGATTGCCAGGAAACTCCCATATACAGAAGGTCAGCACTAACAATCTATGTATTCTTAGATCAGCTTTTCTTTAACCACTTCCATACCGCTGAACGTCCTTGCTTTCAGTGGCGATATCTGAATAATGCCTTTATCATTCAGATATTTTTTTCAGCTGGAGATTCCCTACAACATAAGAACAATCACCATGGCTGAACAGCTGCTTGATCGTTCTTACAGGCGGTGGGAGGGATGCCCTGGTGTGAGAAGGAATCCGATGGGAAAACCGAGGGACAGATGGTCCCCTGCAATCTCAATGACTCGGACGCCCGGGCGCAATGTTATGACGTCGTGTCCAGGCCAGCGGAAGTAAACAAAACCTGCAGGAAGGCCTGAGATAGTTTTTTTTTTTTTATTTCAGGCTTTCCAGCCTGGAGGAAATATGTGGGATCGATAAGATCCCACATCTCTCCATAAAGAGGACCTGTCACGCTCTATTCCTATTACAAGGGATGTTTACATTCCTTGTAAGAATAAAAGTGATTTAAAAAAAAAAAAAAACCCCCACAAATTAACCACTTGCCAACCAGCCTTCATATGGCGGCAGGTCGGCTCTCCTGCGCGAACAGACGTACGTCAGTCCGTGCATGTGGGATTGCCCACCCACGGCCAACGATCATTTTACACGGCGGCAGAACGGGGATCTACCTATTTGAACAAGGCGGATCCCTGTTCTGACAGGGGACATGTCTGAGATCGCTGTTCCCGATCACGGGGAACAGCAGATCTCTGTCATGTCCCTGGCAGCCCATCCCCCCTACAGTTAGAACACACCCAGGGAACAGTTAACCCCTTGATTGCCCCCAAAAGAAAGCTATTTTTAGGAAAAAAGAAAAAGGGGGGACCTCAATGTTTGGGTACAGCGTTGCTCAATTGTCAGTTAAAGTGACGCAGTGCCGTATCGCAAAAAATGGCCAGGTCAGGAAGTGGGTACATCCTTCCGGTGCAGAAGCATACATAGGTTGCGCCCGCATATGTAAACAATGTTCAAACTACACATGTGAGGTAGCTCCACTGACATTGGCGTGAGAGCAATAATGTGAGGTAGCTCCACTGACATTGGCGTGAGAGCAATAATTTTAGCCCAAGACCTCCTCTAACTCAAGATGTAACCTGCAAAAATGTTTAAAGCGTGGCCTACAGAGATTTTTAAGTATCGAAGCTTGGTGCCATAACACGAATGTGCGCAATTTTAAAGCATGACATGTGAGGCATCTTTTTACTTGGTGTAACATCTTTCACATTATCCACATTATGTTTTTCTATTCATGAAAGTGTTTTTTTTTTTTTTTTAAAAGTCGCATTTGAAAAATTGCTGAGCAAATACCGTGTGACATAAGTTGCAATGACCACCATTTTATTCCCTAGGGTCTAGCAAAAACAATTATGATTTATACACGTAGGAGAGGGGTGCTGGAATTTGCGAGGTATGGAAATGGTTAAAGTGGCTGTAAAGGTAGGCGTTTTATCTTAATACAGTCTAGGCATTAAAGTAGAAGTCCACCCTAACACTAAAATACCTGCATCTACAGACACCCACGATCTAACACTAACCTATCTAACCCTGTAAAGAAGAAATCCATATACATACCTTTTTTGAAGCCGATCCCATGCTGAGCTGTCAGCTGCGACTTCACTGTGGAGGCGGGTGCAGAGGACACATCTGACAACGGAAGCCCCATATTAATTCTATGGGTGACGTCACTCCCCATTCATTCCACATCCGCTGTCGGCTGGGTCCTCTGAAGAGCTTCCGCCGCTGGAGACCGGATTGGATTAAAAAAAGGCATGTATGCTAGGATAGGGCTAGATAGGTTCGGGTTAGATCGTGGATGACTGCAGATGCAGGAAATTTAGTGTAAAGGCTCGCACACACTAAGAAAAATCGGGCAAACATTTTTGTCCAAAGAAATTTTGTACGACTTTCGTATAGCGTGTACACAACTTTCGACAGCCGATTCCAAATTTTCATACGAAAATTCTCGGAAAGACAAACTCCAAACTTTCTCGGATGCGAACAGAATGAACGCTTTTCATTTAATGTGTACCGTTTTCGTACAAGAAAAATCAGAAGCGAAAGACAACCCATGATCAGAAAAAAAAAAAAACGTACAAGAATTTTCGGACAAATTTTCTTTCATCGCTTCCAATTTGCTGTGTACCCCACTTAAGGGTGGACTTGCACGTTAAGGGAAAAAAAAAAAAAAAAAAAAACTGTGTGCAGCTCCCTCCCCTCCAGCCTGCTGGAGGACTCTTGCACACTGGAAATAAAGCCAAGAACGTTAGCTGTAGAAAAGCTGTAGAGTGAGTTTTTCAGCGTTTTTTGTAGTAGCGTTCTTTAGCAAAACTAAAAACATCCTGTGTGCATAAGGCCTTAATACTTACCTGAGCTTGACCTCAATCCAGTATGTAAACCGAGAACAGCGTCTCTCCCCTCACAGGGCAGATGGATAGTAGCAGGAGCCACTGGTACCTGCTGCGGTAAATAATATCCTGTGACAAGGAAGTGGGCGGTGCCAAGCCACACTTCAATAGACGCAGATACCGTGGCTTACAAGTGTACAATAGGAAGCAAGTTCCTATGATGGCACACCGAGAAGATGACTTAGAAGTGCCAGCAAGGGACCCGAGGAGGAGGATCAGGGCTGCTCTGTACAACAAAACCATTGCACAGAGCAAGTATGATGACATGTTTGTCATTTAAAAAAATAAATAACGCCGAACTTCACTTTCTCAATCAACAGTGACTATTTGTAATGCTGATGCTGCTGGAATTAGTAAAGAGATAGGAAATTATAAACTTTCTGCATTTCTTCAGTTACTTCCTGGTTTCCGGGCCTAGGCAAAAGTCATCATATATCCCAGAAGTCATGAGGGGAGGAGGGGTTTTCTCAACCAAGCACCTCCTCCTGCATGCATAAGAGGAGCGGACAGACAAGCCATCTGCCTGCTTAGCCGGGATTAGCTGATTGATTCCTCGCTGAGCTGGTGGAGCCTTCCCCATGTGAAGGAGGCCTAACTTTTTAATCCTTATGCTGCTAGCATTAGTAAATAGATTGTAAAGTATTACATTATTATATTTACTGATTTTTTTTTTTACATTTCTTCAAGGTTTCTGGCATAGGCAAAATAATCCCAAGAAGCATGGGCTTTTATTTCCTTTTATCTAGAGGGGCTTTCCCAACCAAGCAAGCCCACCGGCCTGCATGTCTGAGCCAAAGGCAAATGGATTCCAGAAAGTAAATGCTACATGACTGCCCTTACTCAAGATGGCCATTGCCAGAAATGCTAGGTGGTGTTTTTCAAAGCGATTTCTCTGAAAAATAAAGCATGGAGACATGCATGGATGGTTGAGTTTGCTTTGATTATTAAAGATAAATTAAATAGTACTTTTGGTATGTGGCGCTTAGATGCAGTGTAGTTCTGTGTTAAACTGAACCTGATAATTTGTCTTTTCAAAGTAAAGTAACAAATTCTCTTTTAGCCAATCTCTTTTGCTTCTAATGCTCACCTTGCTTGAAAGTCCCCTGTCGCACTAACCTGCAGTCGAGGCTTCCACTAGGCCAGTGGTTCTCAAATCCTGTCCTCTGGACCCACTAACAGGCCAGGTTAGCAGGATAACGGAAAAACATTGCAGGTGATATAATTTGCTGTTCAGTGATTACAGTATTCCAGTCTGCATCTCGCCAAGGTAATACTTAAAATGTGGCCTGTTGGGTCCTGAGGACCGGAGTTGAGAACCACTGCACTAGGCTGAAGGTTCTTCTTTCTGTCCTCACATGACAATGCCATGCATAGTGAATAATTATAGTTGTAGTGATCACCCCTCCTATCCTTTACATAGACACTGTTCACTCAGATTCATATGCTCAGAGTAACCACAATTTGTGCAAATAGTAATACCACTATAGCAATCACCTCTCTAAATTTGCACATAACACTGTGTATTCAGATTTTTCAGGTATTCAAAGTAATCACTGCTTCTATCACAAAAAAAATAAGTTTAGCAGTCATTTCCTCCTCCACACAGGTACCATACCCTGCAAAGTGGGAGGTTGGTCATGCGCTTCCCCATTCTCAGATGTTCTTGGTATTTACAAGGGCTCTGGATAGCAGGGAAGAACTTGGATGGGTAAGCATCAGTAGTGGACATTAAAGGGTAAGTTCGCCTTTACAGAAAAGTCTGTAAGGTGAACTTACACTGGACACCCTTCCCTAAAACCCCCAGTACCGCTGACTGGAGCGCAGAGATTACCCACTAGCAGACCTCGTGTAGCTGCCTCACCGTCCTGGGCTCAGAAACCCCCAGCAGCTTAAGCTTCTAAATGTACCTCGAAAATAAATACATATAGGAGCATTCTAATTGGTCGGCGTTGATCAGAACCCGCTTAGCCTGGCCTGTCACCACAGGCGAAGAGGAAACGCACTACAGTTCATTTAACATGGTTTCCTATAGGACACGTCCTATGAGTCTGCCATGCAGAATATATAACAGTTCTGTCTGAAAATCTGCAAGACACTTTTTTCTTTTTTTTTTTAAAAAAATGTTATCTCTGAATGATGATGTACATTTACCAGATTCAACCTCTAACAGTACATCTCTTCTGTCTGTTACTCTCACAGTGGATTAGAGATTTTGCTTCCTAGCCATGTAGTTGGTCATTTATATTTACCATTTGTATAGAGAGCTAAATTACTTTTTTTTTTTTTTTTACATATTAAATTATACACCACACTTAAAGGTTATTATCTGTTTAAACGAAACAGCCAACTAATCAATTATGAAATTAATCATTAGTTGCAGCATGTGACTGGCCGGAGCAGCAATGATGTCACTCCTGTGCATGCGCACGGGAGCCGCCAGTCATGGCACACTGCTCTGGGGCCGTTCCTTCAGAGCGCATGTGCCAATGACATATTTAGGAGATTACACTACCGGTGTGTATATATATATATATATATATATCTCTTTTTTTTTTTCTCTCAGCTTGCAGAGCTTGGATTCATTGAAGGGGTTTACCAAAAATGTAAATCTTGTAGAATATACAGCTTAATGTTACATAACTCCATTTCATTCTGAATAAACTAAATTATTAATGTATCTTAAATCGAAAACTATCTTTAGATAGATTTTTACTACAAAAGCATTTTAAACAAAATCTGATTTAAATAAAAAAATAAAAGTCGATTTGAAGCAAAAAAAGCCAATTTAAATTAAAAAAAAAAAAAACCTCATTTATTTTTATCCACCCTGCTTTAAATGGGATGATGGCATTCTCACAGCTTTCCATCCATTTCATTTGTTTTTCATAGTAAAAAAACACTTGTTTTGTTTTCTAATCATTAGTGGGGGTCAAATTGAAGTTTGTTTTTGATCGTAGGTACAAGAAAATTCAATTTGGGATGGAATTTTTTCTTGCATGTATGACCTTCAAACAGTGTATGTTAGTTTGCCTAATAAAGTGCATTAACCCCAAAATTGAATGTTAAAAGCAAACTTTTGATTGCTCTGAATATTAGTACGAATTCTCGTTCGAACACCTTGTATATCCCAGTTGAAATGGAAGTCCAGGCTAGGTCTAAGTTTAAAGCGGAGGGCCGAGGTAAAACAAAAAAATGAAAAGTCAGCAGCTACACATACAGTAGCTGCTGACTTTTAATAGGACACTTACCTGTCCTGGAGTCCAGCGATGTCTGCACCCACCGCCGATCTTCGGATCGGGGGACGGGTGCAGCCGCCTCCATCGTGGGTAAGGGAACCCAGACGTGTAAGCAGTACAGCTTCACGCCGGGCACCTTACTGCGCATGCGCGATGCTCTGCCACGCTCTGCTATTGGCCAGAAGCAGAGCGAGCAGGGAGTCGGGCTGCTGACGGCAGCAGCCGCGGCTTCCGGATGTGTGGAAAAGGACACCTGTCTAAAGAGAGTGTCCTCTTCCCCCTCCCCCCGAAAGGTGCCAAATGTGACGCCCGAGGGGGGGGGGGGTTGGGGGTAGGAATCCAACCAGCGGAAGTTCCACTTTTGGGTGGAACTCCGCTTTAAAGTGGTTGTTACCTTTTAGAAGATGTCACAGCCCAGCCCCTCTTATCTAGGCATATTGCACTCTAAGAACCCTTTCACACTGAGGCGCTATTTAGCTAAAAAATAGCACCTGTAAAGCACCTAAAAAAATTCCCCCCCATCTACCCAAATGTGAAAGCCTGAGTGCTTTCACACTGGGGGCGGTGCGCTTGCAGGATGTTACAAAAAGTCCTGCAAGCAGCATCTTTGGGGTGGTGCGGTGATATATCGCTCCTCCACCGCCCATGCCCATTGAAAACAATGGGGCAGCGCCTCCAAAGCGGCTGCACACCGCCTGGGAAGCGTGGATCGCCGGCACTTTTAACTCCTTGTAGGGGGGTTAAAAGTGCACTGCTCCCGCCGCCGTAGCGCAGCTATAACAGCAGTAAATCCCCGCTGAAACTAGAGAGGATTTACCGCGAACGTCTCACTACCCCCAGTGTAAAAGTGCCCCAAGTATTTTTTTTTTTTTTAAACCAAGCATCTAAATACCGTTTTTTCATCTATATTCAGGATTCAGGCCAGTCACGTGGCACCCAGCCGCTCTGCTACTCTGATCCAGGGCTACAGCAGGGGGGGTGTGTCAAGATCTCCTGATGTCAGCCGGAGAGGTCGGGTAGCCGCTCAGCCCCTCCCACTGTAGCCCTGGATCGGAGGTGAGAGCGGATGACGGAGGCAGGGAAACTGACCACAGTAATCAGGGATCACAGCCATGATTATTGTGGTCAGTACACAGAGGGAGACACAGGAACTGGCAGGATCAACCAGGTTTTTTACAGTTTAGAGAGGGACAGGTTAGACAGCACAGGTACTGTGCAGTTTAACCTGCTATAAGGGAATAAGGATGGGCTTGGGTGTGTTCGCAAGTGCACTTGCCCGCCAGGAAGTGAATCCGGCGCTACGCTAATCACAGGCAGGGAGACCTTTCCCTGATGTGTGGCTGCAACGATCAGGGAATGTCTCCCTGCCTGTGATTACTGTAGCGCTGGGTTCACTTCCTGGCGGGCTGGGGCACATGAAAGCGAACACACCCGAGCCCATCCTTATAAGGGAACAGGGTTTTTTTTTTTTTTGGTTACAAACGC
>BLSH010029916.1:2786212-2801729 GCA_018402905.1 Glandirana rugosa
TAAATGATACTGTTAAAAAATGAATTTAAGGTAAATAGTGACAGTGAGTAAATAGAACACATACATGTGACTTTTCGTGACACAATTAGTATATATGCATTAATAAGTTCAAAATTCCAACAATGGTGGATGAGGTTCACTGTGCAGTGTGATGATCTATTTTTCCTTTTAATAAAAAATAATGGATGGCTGTCCATCGAGCTGGAATGCTCGCTAGCCTCTCACCTTCAAGAGGTGGTGGAGTCTTTGGGGATCAGACATCAAAGAAAATTGTGAATCATGCCCTGAGTGTCAAATGACGGCCCCGTCACCCCATTTTCGTAGTCCCTTTGTCCCACTTCCCATAATTAAAGTGCCATTTAAGCGAATTGGCATGGATCTTGTGGGACCAGTAGTAAAAGCTGCCCGGGGACACCAGCACATCCTGGTGATCCTGGACTATGCGACCCGCTATCCTGAGGCCATACCCTTGCGGAACACCTCCGCTTAAACTATCGCCAAGGAGCTGGTCCAGGTGTTTAGTCGGGTGGGGGTCCCTAAAGAAATCTTGGTGGATCAGGGTAACCCGTTCATGTCCAGAGTGACCAGAGAATTGTGCAAATTGTACAAATCTCCCATCTCCATACCTCTGTTTACCACCCCCACACTGACGGTCTGGTGCAAACATTTAACCACCTCCCACCCGGCCTCACCGTTCTGACTGGACGTTCATGTACGTCCTTGAGAACGAGTGCTCGCGGCTCGATCCTGTGATCATTATGATCACAGAATTCAGCCGAGCACAGATCGGGATATGGGCGCCGTGATTGGCCCTCCCGATCATGTGACGGCTGTGTCCAATCACAGCCATCACAATGTAAACAGAGATACGTGTCTCTGTGTCAGTTCTCCCCCCGCTGAGCTCAGTGGGAGCTTAGTGCGGAGGGGGGGGGGGGGGAGGCGGCAGCTCTGTGACAGCTCTCTGTATGAAATTGATTTTATACAGAGAGCTCTCACAGATTGCCCCTCCCACACAGTGCACCAAGCACCACTGATACCCCTGTCCCCATACACATCAGTGTCCCCATAAAACAGTCCCCAAAACATCTGTATTTCCCCCATCACATCTGTCACAGTCCCCAAAACATCTGTCTGTCCCCATCACATCTGTCACCATACACAAAACATTTGTCTGTCCCCGTCACATCTGTCACAGTCCCCAAAACATCTGTATGTCCCCATCACATCTGTCACAGTGCACAACACATCTGTCTGTCTGCCATCACCGCCAACACCAAATAAACCCTGATTTGGGTTATTTTTACCAAAGAAATGTAGCAGTATCATTTTTGGTCAAAATTTATGAAGAGAAATTACTTATTTGCAAAATTTTATAACAGAAACGAAGAAAAATGCATTGTTTTTGAACATTTTCGTTTTTTTTTAATTTGTAGCGCAAAAAATAAAAAACCCAGAGGTGATTAAATACCACCAAAAGAAAGCTCTATTTGTGAGAAAAAAAAGATAAAAATTTCATATGGGTACAGTGTTGCATGACCGCGCAATTGTCATTCAAACTGCAACAGCGTTGAAAGCTGAAAATTGGTCCGGGAAGGAAGGGGGTTTAAGTGCCCAGTATTGAAGTGGTTAATGGAGTAACCTTCAAGGAGAGGGTTCCTCGTGGGCAAGAGCATTTGAAAAAGGCCCCCCAATGAGCACAGGAGAGCCAAGGTGTTAGGAAAAGCACAAATAAGGCCGAACCAATACCTTCAGGGTACTAAGGGCTAGGTTTCTGGCACATTCAAACCAGGAGAAGCTGCACTATGAGGAACAGGAAGAAGTTTTAAGATTAAGTTTTGTATCATCACACTAGGCGAGAACTACCTCATAGAGTGCAGAGTATAAGGGAAGTGATCATCACCTTAGAGGTAATGTACATATCCACTGATTGCTGGAAGATCTCTGGGCAAAGTCTATAGAGCAGTTATAAAATTACAGAATATTTTTGGTGAAAGAGGCAGGCAAGAGCTGGGTATCCCCAGCTCTGGCCTGGGGAATAGCGATCTTGTCTTGGGGAACTGGGGATGAGCTACAAATCAAAACATGGAGCCAGAAAAAGAAAGCACGGAAAGAACACTGAGAACTGTGGCAATGCAACCATTTCCAGTATTAAGCTGGCGAATGGAAGACGACCCGTACAAAAAAGGCTAGGTTTTTGAACCTGGGAAATGCAGAATGGATTTTCAGCCCATATCACAGGCAACTTGGTAATCTGCAACCCTGATACGGGGAGGGAAGAATATATTAGAGCTCAGAGCAGAGTGTGAGGGGTGTAAGCCAGGGAGATATGGGTTATGGCCCTCTGGAGTAAAAGGTCTCTAGGTAGTGAAGATAACCTCTCCACATAGAGAGTCCTAGTGAACCTGAGGGACGAAAAGGGCATGAGCTGCCTCGAGAGTCCTACAGCTTACCCTGAAAAAAAAAAATCTCATTAAGAACTATGAGACCAGACATGGACAAAGGTATCGTAATAAAGGGTAATGTGAAGAAGAATGTCAGGATTAGTTTCAGGTACCTCAGACGACACCAAGTCGGGAGGGATGCGGGATCAACAAAAAAAAAAG
This sequence comes from Glandirana rugosa, assembly GCA_018402905.1. Taxonomy (NCBI): domain Eukaryota; kingdom Metazoa; phylum Chordata; class Amphibia; order Anura; family Ranidae; genus Glandirana; species Glandirana rugosa. The sequence goes on from BLSH010029916.1 coordinate 2,788,816, forward strand.
GGCTTTTTTGTATAACTTACCGTAAAATCCTTTTCTCTGAGTTCACCGACAGACGCAGCCTTCTTATGACACATGGGGTTATGCTCATCCTACTAGGAGTAGACTAGGCAAAACAAACAAAAAGCATAGGTTGGGCCGTCCTCACCTTAGCATATAATCCCCCTGCTCTGTACAGCACATCAGTTCGTAACAAGCCGTACAAACTCAACGCAGAGGGGTGGGTGCTGCGTCTGTCAGTGAACTCAGAGAAAAGGATTTTACGGTAAGTTATACAAAAAATCCCTTTTTCTCTTCCGTTCACTGACAGACGCAGCCTTCTTATGACACATGGGGATGTCCCAAAGCTGTGCCAATCAAGAGGGGTGGGCAAAACCATAACAACTGTACCCAACAGAAAAACGCCCTCTCAGGCGGCGCTAAACGCGCCTATACTGCAGCTTGTAATACTTTTGTAAAACTTAGTAAACGTGTGCACTGAGGCCCGAGTAGCTGCCTTGCACACCTGAGACACCGAGGCTTGGTGTCTAAATGCCCAGGAAGTACTAACTGCCCTGGTGGAATGCGCCGTGACCGGAAACGGGGGAACCTTGCCCCGAATCTCATATGCATGAGTCACGGTCTTCCGTATCCAACCTGATACGGTAGCTGACGAGGCCACCATGCCTTTGCGCGACCCTTCCGTCAGCAAAAATAAAGAATCAGACTTCCGAAAAGAAGCTGTAGAACTTAAATACACCGCAAAGCCCTCACCACATCCAAAGAATGCAGCTCAACTTCTTTGGGATGTGACGGGTGCGGGCACAATGAGGGAACAACAATATCCTCATTTAAATGAAAGGAAGAGACCACCTTCGGCAGAAACGAAGGGGAAGGTCGCAAAACTGCCTTGTCCTTATGGAGGACAAGTAAGTAAGGTGACTTGCAGGATAATGCTGCTAACTCCGACACCCGCCTGGCGGATGTGATAGCCACCAGAAAGGCCAACTTCTGCAACAACAACTGTAAGGGAATGTCCCTAATCCTTTCATATGGCGGCTTCTGCAACACAGAAAGCACCAAATTCAAATCCCACGGTGCCAAAGGCAACCGTATCCGAGGAGCCACATGACGTACTCCCTGTACAAATGTACGGATCAATGAATGAGACGCCAAGGGCCGTTGAAAAAGAACCGCCAGGGCCGAAATCTGCCCCTTAAGCGTACTTAACGCCAGGTTCTTGTCCAGTCCTTGCTACAGAAATGACAATACTCTGGCCACTCTATAAGAGCGGGGGTTCCAACCCCCTGCCTCACACCAGGTAATATAGGCCTTCCAGGTCCTATGATAAATCTTACGTGAGGAACTCTTACTTGCTAGGGTAAAGCATGGTGCAAGATGGGCCCCTGAGACAGTAGGTCCCCACGAAATGGAAGACGCCACGGAACCTCTGCCACCATCCGCACTACGTCGGTGCACCAAGGACGCCGGGGCCAATCCGGAGCTACCAGGATTGTCGGCATTCCCCCCGCCTCTACCCCGCGCACAACCGGCGGTAGAGCCTTTAGAGGAGGAAAAATGTACAGCAGCCGATACGGACCCCGAGGCCTGCGAAGCACTGCCCCCCAAAAGATCGGAGCCGCCTCCGCGGCTATTGCTTGTTCCGCTCTGATGGTTTACCTACGCCACCTCCGTGGCATAGGCCGACTGAACCAGAACAGGGCGGCCTCGCAGCCTTTCTGTCCAACGGGACAGGCAAAGCCTGATCGCTCTCAGTACCGGTACCTATCCCGACCAATTGAGGAGAGGAAAGCTTTTCCCCCCTTTTAGGGCCGGAACCTGAACCCACCAAACCAAGGGTTCCCGGGACTGACGCTCCGACCTGATTGGCCTGTCCAGGGATAGGGGAGTTTTGTCCCACCACGACAAAATTGCCCTCCGCAGGAGCTGAGTGTGCCTCTGGGCATAAGGTATCGCTTCGCAAGTCGACACCCTGAGCCCCAACACCCGTATACAGAACCGTAAGGAGAACCACTGGCGCGATCACAGGGTTCGCCCTGCCTGAAGCGGTAGAAGCTTGCTCGGTGTTAGAAACACCCCTGCCTGTACTGTGTCCGGAATCAGAGCCGGGTACTCCAGCCGGCAAGCCAGCGTTAATGATGACTTCTGTCCGCTGAGCGCCCAACCGGCGCCTAGAAGCGCCTCCCAACGCTCCTGCGGGAGCCTCAAGTTTGAGGGGGAAGGACTTTTCTGGGGGCAGAGAGCTGGCTGCAAACCCCAGAAACCGGCCCCCCACCCGTGAGGCGGGTGGGGGCAACCCATCATGCGGAGGCAGACTTATCCTCCGCTTTTTCGGACTTACGCTGCCAGGGCCTCTTGCTGTGGCCCGTGAACTTTCCCGGCCTTGCCTGCTGGGCCGGGCGCCCGAAAAAACTTCTTCCGACCTGAAGACACAGGACCCTGCCTACGACGATAATCTCGTCGCTTCGGCTCTGGAAGGAAAGTACTCTTCCCTCCTGTGAAATCCTTAATAATTTTATCCAACTGTGGGCCAAACAGACGCCCTCCCTGAAAGGGCAGATCTGCAACAGCTTTCTTTGAAGCCTGGTCGTCCGACCAGGAGCGGAGCCACAGCACCCGCCTGATAACAATTGAAAAAACAGACATTTTTGACAATATGGGGAGAAGATCCAAAGTAGCATTGCATATGTAGTGGAGACCTTCCAGATGTTGCACCCGCTGTACTTCAGCCTGTGCACCTTCACTAGACAAACTAGTGCGCAGTGCGGCAGCGTGCTCACGAAGAGACTGTGCCACCATAGCAGTTGCTAGCGCTGGCCGCATGGCTGACCCAGCCAACAAGAATAGTGCTTTAGACACTGTCTCTGTGCGGCGATCGGCCGCCTCCTTAAAGGATGGAGACCCCTCCAAGGGGATGATGGTTGCCTTATTCATACGAGCCACAGCAGGATCCACCGCCGGAGAAGCCCATCTCTTAGTAAAGCTCTCCTCAAAGGGGTAGCGAACAGCAAAGCTTTTAGGCAAAGCCAAGGAACTTGGAGGCCTACGCCATTCCTTGAACACTGCCTGTTCAAACACCTGATCATAAGGGTAAGGGCCTAGGGGACCTAGAGGGTCTAAGCGGTCCACACACATATGCGGACTCATGCGACTTCCCTGTTTGGTCCAGTCGCATAGAGTCGCGAATATCAGTGATCAGTGCTTCCACTATCGCTTTATCCTGCGAACAAGGAGCTTCCTGATCCTCTTCGCCCTCCGAGGGCCCTCTGAAAGATCCACAGGTGTGACCACTGAGGCGCTTTCTAGATCTGAATCCTCCCCGGAGGAAAGAGGGGGAGTGGGCGCTTCTGGGGGCCCCTCGGAACGGGCACCCCTGCCCGGGGAAAGAACTCCCCAAACACCCCCCTCAGCTGTTCCAAGGACACAAATGTTCCTGGGGTGGACTGAAGATCTGCAGGTACCCCTGCCATAGTATTGCCGGCCTCTGACATCTCAGCCTTCCGGCACCCCCACTGTGTGACCACCGCCTCTACCCCACCAATCAACCAGGGAGACCCGGCAGGATTGCACCCACCGCTACCAGCACCCAGGAAGCGCCAGCTATACTTGCGGTTAGATGCCTCAGCACTCCAACCGGAAGAGCAATGCCCACGAACTACTGCACACCAGGAGCTTGTTACTGTGTGTCAGCCACGCTGTCCAAGCGCAAACGGGAAGCCCACTTCCGTTTTTAAGCACTTCCTGCACAAGGACTGCAATTCTCCCAAACGACCACTGGGGGCCGCCAGAGAGCAGGCAGGAAACCGCATGGTTATCAAACAATGGACGCTGCCATTACACACGCGCGGTCGGCCATGAACGAGCGGTGCTCCACAATCCAATGGCGGTGACCCGCCTAACACAGTGCTCCGAGCGGTCGGTGCAGATTCGAACGGTTAGTGCAAAGGTGTCTGCGGGGGAAGGCCTCTAACGGACCCCCACTGGCTGGCCACCACCAGAGCTGCCCAGGTGCCCACTCTCCATGCCCCTAGGGAGGAAGAGGGGTCCACTCACCAATCCGACGGGCGCAGCGGGTAGCCACCCGGAGCAGACCTACCTACCCACAAAGAGGCATGCTGCTGGCCAGGCCACTGGACAGGCGAACCAGTCACTGGGCTCTAGTGGGTTTTAGCCACTGGCCGCCCGCACGGAACGGGCGCTATGCGGTGGGCCCCCCTAAGGGTGCTCGCATAGTGTCGGCCGGACTGGGGAAAGACTAGGATTCAAGATATCCTCTATACCACCAGCCAGCTTCTTGATAGCAGTCTTCCTCAGATGAATCTTCAGGAGACCGCAGATCCCATAGGGAACCAGGTCTACTCCTTGCACAAGGCAAATAAAAACTGATGTGCTGTACAGAGCAGGGGGATTATATGCTAAGGTGAGGACGGCCCTCTGTGAGGGGCCAACCTATGCTTTTTGTTTGTTTTGCCTAGTCTACTCCTAGTAGGATGAGCATAACCCCATGTGTCATAAGAAGGCTGCGTCTGTCAGTGAACGGAAGAGAAAGAAGTGTGAGCAACAGCATTTGGGCTAATGGTTCAAAGGTTCCTGAGCCTTGTAAAAGGTCTCCAAGGCAACCTGGGACATGAATGTAGAAGGTGTAAATACAGGTCTAAAGCTTACTACACACTAGTTTTTCTTTGTGGAATCCAGCGGGTTGAACGAAAAAACTGGCAGCTCCAGTCGGAGCCACTATACTGACAATCCGATGTTAGTACAGCAATCTTCCCTGCTGTTCTATTGTGTTCTGACAGGATGGCCCTCCGCCAGGACACCCCAGTCAGCACTCTCAGCCAATGGCTGAGAGCGCTGATTGGGAGCCAGTCGGCTGCTGGTTTTCCAGCATGTTCAGCCGGTTTTCTGTCAAACCGGCTGCCATACACACAGGCCGAATGTTGGGCAGTTTTTATTGTACCAGCCAATGTCACCGAAATTTGGCCCGTGTGTACTAGGCTTTAGCGTAAAATAGCAGCACACAGTATACAGGAACTGCATTGATGTGTGAAGAGATAGGGAGAAAAACCCCATCACATTGCATTTGTTTTAAAAGCTAGACAAAAAAAAAAAATCTCATATGGGATATTTCATGACAGATCACTTTGACAATGCAGTCCTGCACAGTGCAGTAGACAGCCCAGGCAATATGGAGGCAGGGGTGGGGTTCTACTGTTTTTCAAAAGAGGGGAGAGAAGCGCCAAAGAATCCAATATAGTGTAGTATGCCAGTTTATTAAGTGGAAAAAAATTAATAAAACATTTAAGGTAATACACTTACATGGTGGAAAGGTATACAGGCATGTCAGGATGAAATGCAGTCCTCTGGGACAGGCAAGCGAATGGCTTATGCCACTGGCAGGTGGAGATGACAAGCAGCTGGAGAGGCAAAGCCAGAACTCTTGTGTGAGCAAGGAGAGCAACACTGGGAATGGAGCTGTGATGGCAGAAGCTGTGGCAGTAGCCACCAAGTCCACTGTGTAGTCGACTCCAGCTCACTTCAACTACACAACGGAGTCAGCGGCTGCAGATTTTTTCCCACTTAATAAACCAGCATACTACACTATGTTGGGTTCTTTGGCGCTTTTCTCCCTTCCCTCCATTTGTTAGATACTGCCCAACCCAAGCCAGAACTGAGCAGGCAGCCTGTCCCCATATAGTCAGTTACCTAGTATGGTTTCAGAGACTGAACTCTGGGACTTTGATTACAGTTGCTTATCAGTTTATATTTCTGCCTTTAGTTGTTGGTTTTGATTTTGTTTTTTGTTTTTTATATTCACTCTGTAAAACTTGCCACTACAGTTTACATAGTTGCAATATTACATTGCATCTTGTTTGCCTCCGTTAATGTGATTAGATCACATTCTTTCAACCTTTTTCTCTGTAATTTCAGCTTTGAGCTAGATTTACACTACTATTGTTTGGATTGGGATTTAGCTGCTAGGGCAAAACTTTGTGTGTTTTATGATTCTGTTTTTGCATCAGTTTTGTCCTCAATACCCTTCTTAAGCCTCATCCTTGTCTCCCCAGCGCACCGTAAGTAAATTGACTAAATTAGGTAAAAAAGACCATCTGAAAAAAAAAACTACAATAACCAGCATGTTTTTTTTTTTTTTTTTTTTAAACTAGAGCATTCCTGGACTTTTCTTTACATAAGTGGTTTCTAAGCATTTCAACAAATAAAGTGTGTACACAGACCTATTCAAATGTATTACCTTATTAAAAACCTAACTTTTAATACACTGTATGTAAACCCAATCACTAAAATCTCATATGACTGTTACCATGTTAAGGTAACCTCAAATGTAATTTTTAACATTTTTAAATGTGCAAAATATTACCAGGTGATCTTGCTGTTAAGTCCTTGTTCAGGCACTACTTTTTATAGGGAGGACATTGCTCGATCCCTTTCTCCCCATTGTGCTACTGCATTCTAATCTTGTCACATGGGTTTTCAGTAAAGACTACAAGTGGTCTGGTAGGCTTAGTCCCCATCAAGAAACCCAACATAAGAACTGCCATGCTGCCTAGGCTCTAGAGCAGCTGTCCCCAACCTCCCCGGTACTAGGGACCAGCCTCACGGAAGACAATCCCTCCATGGACCGGGGAGGGGGTTCAAGGGTCAGGATGGGGTGGGGGGAATTTGCAGCCTGTCACCCCTAGAAAAGTGTGGGGGGGGGTTGAGTGGGGCCTGTCACCTGGGGAAGGGGGTGTGCGGTAGTGGTGTATGGGGCTCCCCAATACTCTATGGCCCTAGCCCGGCTATTCCCCCTTTCTCCCCCCTCCTCTACATAACTTATTGCCTGAGTAACGTGATCATAGAGAGAGAAGGAAGTAGTGACGCTGGGAGAAGGGGAGTGGGCATCCTCTGGTGGTGGGAGGGTGGCAGTGCAGCTTGTGCTGGCTCAGTCTCACATAGCCCACCCTCGTTGCACACCCCCGGGGTTGGAGACCCCTGCTCTAGAGCTATCCATGCAAATGATTGGACAGCACACATCTTATGCACAGACCCAGTCAGGGAGATTATGACAAGCCAGTGTGCTGCCCCATCAGCAATATTTTGCTGGAGTTTGGAAAGGGGAGTATAATATTGATTTCACTGTACCAATCCAATATACATTTAGAGACTTGTAGCGTCCACTAAAGGGAGCTCCCTGTTTGACTCATTCAGACTCCAAGTTTAATAAATGTACACACAAGCAATGCATAATTTCAACAAGTCAGCCAATTCACTGGACTTGTACTTGTAAGTTGTTCTCTTTTACACATATATTTAACCAACGACTGAAAAGACTGTACATTATCGAGCATTATAGAGCTAGCCACACACCTTACCATTCTATTGAACAATCTCTTTTGAATCACTTTTACATTTAACAACAATTATTTATTGAGAGGGCTTGCAGAAAAAATCCCTTTAATTCACATTGTTATGCAGCCACAACACTTCATAGTGGTTGGTTAATCTAAAGGCGATTGTACAATCAGACTGCTTGTATGGCCAACTTGGGGGTATTAAAAATCTAGATCTAGCTACCTGCAAGAATCACTTCATAAGCAGTGTAAAAATGAGATAATGATTTTTTTTATTTACAGCTCCCTTTCCATGAAAACAACAATCTAAATAAAGCAGAAGTGGCAATTACATTTGATTGATGTTTGTCAGATACCAGCATCAGAACAATGAATACAGTTCATTAAGATAGCCATTGCTCCTAAAGTGGTCTAATCAAGTCTGTTATTTTCATTTATTCCAGTTCTTTAAGATCTTCTCACCAGCATCCAATGTCTCATCTCGCTGTAATAAAGAAATAGTTGGATTTACCATCATTCTATAATACTTTTGTTAGAGCAACATATTAGAAAAGTTATGAGGTACGCCATGGAGGTAACTAGATCTACCACTGCAATACAGGCAAGAAAGGGACTGTGCTATAGGCACTCCGTTTATCATAATCTGAATTTTATGAAAATGTACTGGAGCCTATTCTTCAGCACCCTTCTGCTGCAAGGATTAGTATAGGATTATTGCTTGGTTTGGGAGTCAGTTGAAACTAGATGTTGACCCTAAACAGGTGACATTTATTTTGCTACAAAAAAATTGCCATGTTGCTTTTTTTCTTAACCCCTTCGTGACACATATGGCTTTAATGCCCACATGCAGCACATGTGTGTAGTCGGGCAGCCAAAGTTTTTGTGTAGAGATTGCGCTCACTGGGCGATCCCACAGAAACCAAAAGACTCAACTCTTGGTCTGGACTGAAGACCGGCTTCCAATCCTCTGACCACTGTGACAGTGGTCACGTGATCACCAATACTTCCCACCCCCCGGGTGTTCAGAACTGTTTAAAAGTGATGCCGGGCAGGCAGGAAGGGGGTTAGAATAATACTGTGCCCACCTTTCATTCTTTCTTTCTTGCAACCTAGTACTGCTGACTTCATAAAGCTTCTTTGCAGCCAGGGGCGGCCCTGTCCATTAAGGGCACACGGGCGCCGCCCCCCTTATCCATGCATCTGGCCCCTTGCAGGACACCGGATGAATGGATTTCAATGGGGGGGGGGGGGGTTTAGAAGCACCTGATTAGAGCCAGAGGCTCTAATAGGCTTCAAAATAGGGTAGGCTCGGGGAGCAGAGCACTGCGAACTGAGCCCACCCAGGTGTTTTACAATAGCGAATGAATATTCACTTTTCTAACACTGATCCTCCTCCTGTCCAATCAGAAAGTGGGTCTTCCCATCACCTGATTGGCTGAAAGGACAGGCGATCCTATTGGACGCCTAGAAGGAGGGGAGGAGACGCATTCGTGGAAGCTGCCGTGATGGAAGAGGACACAGGAGTTGTTGCCCACCACCTAGATGGGGGTAAGTGCCAGACCGACCGGCAGACAGCAAGGGGGGGGGGGGGGGAGAAGATGCCGCCGGCAGCTTGGGGGTGGTTGTTTTCAGCCCCCCCACAAAAAAAAAAACCCACCAGCCACCACTGTTTGCAGCCACTTCCTGTTCATATGTACTCCCTTCCAACGGCAGCTGCATGTAATTTTCTTAGGTTCAAATTTTAAAAGGTGACCATGGCAGAGTATGCCAACACAATAAGCATTGACGCAGCTGCTTATAGTATACCCTGGGAGCGCATGTGACAGGGAGACAACTTCTGTGAACGTGATCCGACTTTGATCCCAACAATGAAGGCACCTTGTGCTCTGGGGATCGTAAAGGGGAATACCAAGAGCATACCATGCCCTTCGGTCTGGTAAGGATCTTAAGAGGAACTCCGCGCCAAAAAAAAAAAAAATATGGCGTGGGGGGCCCTCCAAAATCCATACCAGACCCTTATCCGAGCACGCAGCCCGGCAGGTCATAAAAGGAGGTGGGGACAAGCGAGCGGCTCCCCCTCAAAATGGGGGGGGGGTGGGTGCTTTGGGGCAGGGAGGGCGCTGTTCCCCCACCTCAAAGCACCTTGTCCCCATGTTGATGAGGACGAGGGCCTCTTCCCGACAACCCTGGCCGGTGGTTGTCGGGGTCTGCAGGCGGGGGGCTTAACAGAATCTGGAAGCCCCCTTTAACAAGAGGGCCCCCAGATCCCGACCCCCCACCCTATGTGAACGAGTATGGGCTCTTCTCCCTCCTCCGGCGTCTTCTTTCTTCTGCCAGTTCTTCTTCCTCTCTGTGCCGTCTACTGCTCTTTTGATGGTTCTTCTCGCTGCGCCATCTTCTGCCGGGTGTTCTCCCCCTGTTGTTCTTCCAATGTTGACTCAACGCGATCTCCCGCACCAATGCTGGCTCCGATGTGTGCAAGGACTTATATTGGCATGGGGCGGGGCCATCCGCTGGTGTCATCAGGAGGCCCCGCCCCTTGTGACGTCACTGCCCTATCATGCCCCGGGCGGTGACGTTGCAAGGGGGTGGGGCCTCTGGAAAGAGGGGCTTCCACATTCGGATAAGCCCCCCCCGCCCCCAGAATCCGACAACCACCGGCCAGGGTTGTCGGGAAGAGGCCCTTGTCCTCATCAACATGGGGACAAGATGCTTTGGGGTGGGGGGCCCAGCGCTCTCCCTGCCTCGAAACACCCACCCACGTAGCCTGGTATGGTTCAGGAGGGGAGGGGGCCATCGCTTTTCCCCACCCACTTTCCTGACCTGCCGGGCTGCGTGCTTGGATAAGAGTCTGGTATGGATTTTGGGGGGGATCCCCACATCGATTTTTTGGCATGGGGGGTTCCCCTTAAAATCCATACCAGACTGAAGGGCCTGGTATGCTCTTGGAGGGGGAACCCATGCAGTTTTTTTTTAAGTTTTTTTTTTAAATTTGGCGTGGAATTCCCCTTTAAGATCCTCAGAGCACAAGTCGCATGCTAAAGTCGGATCAGTTAAGACAATGATCTGACTTTGGGGCGTGAAGTAGGATCAAAGTCGGACAAGTTAAGATTGGCTCTCATAGGGAATCACTGATTTGGTGATGTAATGTGATTTATGCTCCTAATGTCGGACTAGTGTGAAGGGGTCTGTATATAGGGGTTTTCTATTTATTTATTCTATTTTTTTTTCTTTGTCTCTTTTTTTAACCTATGTAACAATGCATGGAACTATGTAAGATGTCATTTTACGGGTTAGGTAAATTGTTAGTGGTTCAGATATTGAGAAGTTTAATTGTAAGAGTATGCTTTAGTGTTAGGGATGTTCTATATACACTGCTCAAAAAAATGAAACACTTTGAAAACATGTCAGATCTCAATGGAGAAAAATACGCTCTATATATTATATATATATATATATATATATATATATATATATATATATATATATACACACACACACACACACACACACACTGATACGGACTGGGTGATGTGTTAGGAATGAAACGATGCAACATCATTTGATGGCTATGAAAATAATCAACCTACAGAGGACTGAATTCCTAAAATCCGTGAACCCACTGTCAGAACCTATAATGGTGCACAATGCCCGGCCTCATGTGGAGAGAGTATGCAGCTAGTGGAGGATGAAGGAATTGATGCCATTAAATGACCCCATGTTCGCCTGACCTAAATCCAATAGAACACCTCTAGGACATTATGCTTTGGTCCATCCGGCGCCACCAGGTTGCACCTCATTCTGTTCAGGAGCTCAGTGATGCCCTGGTCCAGATCTGGGATACCCGAGGATACCATCCGTAGTCTCATTAGGAGCATATCCTGACGTTGTCAGGCATGCATACAAGCACATGGGGGCCATACAAACTACTGAGTACCATTTTGAGTTACTGTAATGAAATTTCAGCAAAATGGACTAGCATACTGCATCATTTTTTCACTTTGATTATCGGGGTGCCTTTGAATTCAGCCCTCTGTAGGTTGATAATATTGATTTCCATCAAATGATGTGGCATCCTTTCATTCCTAACACATTAACCAGTCCACATCAGTATAGATATCCAGCATATTTTTCCCCATTAAAATCTGATTTGTTTTCAAAGTGTTCCTTTACTTTTTGTTGAGCGGTGTATTTAGGCCAATTATAAAGTGAAATGTAGGATTTTCTTGGTCCAACGGCTCTCTACCAAATCTGCCACTATCGGGCTCCCAGCATTGGGAACCAATGAACCATCTGGGTAAAACTGCAGTTTCCTCTCACTGTGGGGTTGATTTACTAAAACTGGAGTGTGCAAAATCTGATGCAGCTGTGCACAGAAACCAATCAGTTTCCATTTTTTTTGTCACAACTTAATTGAACAAGCTGAAGTTAAAAGCCGATTGGCTACCATGCATAGCTGCACCAACAGTTTTAATAAATCAACCCCAGTGTCTTGTGTTTGCAACCTCAGCCCAGGTTCACACTGTGTGTGAGAATGAAATGGTGCGAGTTCAGCTGAAAAACAAATAAAAAAATACCGGGGTTATGGTAGCCATCTGCTGCCAAAACAACGGAATTCCACTACAAAGGACCCCGCCGTATAAATGACGGTGGGTGGTCCGAAAGTGGTTAAATTGAAGGGATTTCCGCTCACTTTCTTTTTTCACCATGGGACAGGAAGTGAAGGGAAATCTCCCCAATGGGACACAGATGACAAAAAAAAAAAAAAAAAAAAATCTGGCAGGGGTTATAACCATCCCGTATTCTAGCCAAAATAAAATGGGATTTTTGACTTACCGGAAAATCAATTACTCTAAGTTAATTGAAAGACACAGCGCTCCATTATTCAGAACCATAGGGTTATATCGCCCCCTACAGAGGTAGGATACTAGGCGGAAAAAGGGGATTTTATTATAACTTACCGTAAAATCCTTTTCTCTGAGTTCACTGACAGACGCAGCCTTCTTATGACACGTGGGGTTATGCTCATATCACTAGGAGTAGACTAGGCAAAAACAAACAAAAGCATAGGTTGGCCCCTCCCAGGGGGCCGTCCTCACCTTAGCATAGAATCCCTCTGCTCTGCATAGCACATCAGTTCGTAACAAGCCGTACAAACTCAACGCAGAGGGGTGGGTGCTGCGTCTGTCAGTGAACTCAGAGAAAAGGATTTTACGGTAAGTTATAACAAAATACCTTTTACTCTTCCGTTCACTGACAGACGCAGCCTTCTTATGACACGTGGGGACGTCCCAAAGCTGTGCCAATCAAGAGGGGTGGGCAAACTATAACAACTGTACCCATCAGAAAAACACTCTCTCGGGCGGTGCTAATCGCGCCTACACTGCCGCTTATAATACCTTGCGGCCAAAAGCAGCATCCGAAGACGCTGAAACATCAATTTAGTAAAACTTAGTAAACGTGTGCACTGAGACCCAAGTAGCCGCGGCTTGGTGTCTAAATGCCCAGGAAGTACTAACTGCCCTAGTGGAATGAGCCGTGACTGGAAGCGGGGGGGGGGGGGGGGGG
>BLSH010029916.1:2825752-2837720 GCA_018402905.1 Glandirana rugosa
GGGGGGAGCATGGATGGATGGGGGGAGCACGGATGGATGGGGGGAGCACGGATGGATGGATGGTTGAGCACGGCTGGGTAGGTGAGCATGGATGGATGGATGGGTGAGCACGGCTGGGTGGATGAGCATGCATGGCTGGATGGGTGAGCATGGATGGATGGGTGAGGATGGGTGAGCATGGATGGATGGATGGATGGATGGGTGGGTGAGGATGGATTGGGTGAGGATGGGTGGGGGGTGGATGGCTGGGTGGATGGTGGATGGCTGGGTGATGATCGCTGGGTGGGTGGTGGAAGGCTGGGTGAGTAGTGTATCTATGGTGGGGGTTGCGGTTGCCAACTGTCACGTAGCAGCGCTGTGGGCATTACACATAGCCCACAGCGCTGCAGCACCTCTTCTCTCACCCCTCTCTCCTCTCGCAATGCACCGATCGTTGCGGAAAGGAGAGAGAAAAGCCAGCGCTTCCGCCGGCTTGTTTACATGTGATTACGCCGTCATTTGACGGCGCGATCACGTGGTAAAAGGCCGCTCACAGCGGCCATTCACCACGATCCGTGATCAGTCGGGTCCCCCGGACCCGACGGTCACGGATGTTCCCGTGTGCGCGCCCCAGGGGGCGTGCGGGAAGCGCGATTCTGGGAGGACGTCAATAGACATCCTCCCAGAGTTAAGCAACCGCCCTGTAGACGTCTTTTGTCTATAGGGCGGTTGTTAAAAGGCAAATCACCAAGGTTTCATAATCAATATGACAGACAGAAGTCCGTTCTTGTTACTCTGCCCAGTCTAGTCACGAGGACTACTGTAGAGACAAGGTTAGTAACTGCAGGTTATGTATTATTTCAAAAGATATCGCAGTAAAGCTCAACGAACTAAAGATAGGTCTATCTTCAGTGAAATTCAAGCATTACACTCATTTGTATTCTGGAGGAGTATCAAAAAAAGTAGGAGGTGCAAATTATCTGCTTTTGTAGGCCAACATCCCTAACTGTATGAAAACATTTATTTCCCCAAATGGTGGGACTTTAAAGGCACAGGCATGTAGACATACTAATGTAGCCATGTGCCCCCTTGGGGGTGGCTGGTAGTTGTGGTCCACCTGCCTGCTGCCCTCAAATCACACGAGTTCCACACACCCGGAGTCACTGAACAGGCCGGTACTTTGTTTTTTTTGTTTTATTTAGGGGTTAAACTTAGATAGGGATAGGGATGACTATGGGATGCCCAAAAATCAATCACGGGACCTTCTATATACACCGACCATTTATACACTTATTCTTCCTCCAGCACATACACTTGCTGACCGTTACACTTCTCCCTCTCTCCTGCACACTACTTGCTGATACCGGCCTGAAAGGTAAATTTATTAGACCTCCATGACACTTCCTCTTCTACCACAGCTAGCACATGGTGAGGCCTGCTCTTACTAGCAGGACCTCCGGACCACCCATTGTGGGCAAGGGTCACAGGCACCCGGTTGTAAAGCCATGCACCTTCATTTGTGCAGTACTTTGGTGCTAGCTGGGCACTGCATGAACTACAACTCCCAGCCCATCCATCTTCGAGGCCCCTCCGGCCTGCCTCAGAGTCCAGTGGCCCGCCTTCCCCTGGCTTGGCTTCTCCAACCTCTACAGACTGTCCACTGTCTTCTCTACAGCCTGCTCCAGCCTTCTCATCAAACTCTCAGGGGCTGCCACTCACCGACACCAGTGGATCCTTTAAAGAGCCTTTAATGTAGCCTCTCTGCTGCTCTCCTGCTCCCTTGTGCTACTCCAGGATGACAACTCCTCTCCTGGCTGCACCCGAGCCTTCAGGCCTCAAGGTCACCCCCCCCCCAATGAGGCCTCCACAGCACCTCTGCTACATTCTCCACTCTTCCACTCACACTATCCTCCCCCCTGCTGGGCAGATCACTGTATTTAACCACTTACCAACCAAGCATGTTTTTTGGGTTCGGTGGTTATGAGTTAAAAACATGTTTCTTTGCTGTAAAATTACTTAGAACCCCAAACATTATATATTTTTTTTTTCTCACACTCTAGAGAATAAAATGGCGGTCATTGCAAAATTTTATGTCACACCGTATTTGCGCAGCGGTCTTCCAAACGTGCTTTTTTTTAAATAAATTCAGCTTTTTTAGTTAAAAAATAAGAAAACAGTAAAGTTAGGCCATTTTTTTCCATATTGTGAAAGATAATGTTACGCCGAGTAAAATGATACCCAACATGTCATGCTTCAAAATTGCGTCCGCTCGCGGAATGGCGACAAACTTTGCAACTTAAAAATCTCCATTGGCGACGTTTAAAAAAAATCTACAGGTTAGCAGTTTTGTGTTACAGAGGAGGTCTAGTGCTAGAATTATTGCTCTCGCTCTAACGATCGCGGCGATACCTCACATGTGGGTTTGAACACAGTTTTCATATGTGGGAAGGACTTACGTATGCGTTCCTTCTGCACGCGAGCTCGCGGGGACGGGGCGCTTTAAATTTTTTTTTTTTTAATTATTTATTTTGCTTTTTACGTTTTATTTTTACATTGTTCTTTTTTTAAAAAAAAAATGATCACCTTTATTCCTATTACAAGAAATGTAAACATTCCTTGTAATAGAAAAAAAGCATGACAGGTCCTCTTAAATATGAGATTATGAGATCTGGGGCCAAAAAGTCCTCAGATCTCATATTTACACTCAAATGCAAAAAAAAAAAAAAAAAAAAAAATGGTCCCTTTAAGACCGTTGGGCGGACGTCACTTCTGACGTCATTTCTGCCAGGCCGTAATATGGAGGCACTCAGTCGGATCCCGGACACTGGGGAGAGGATCGGATCATCTCCGCCGCTGCCGGCGGGTTCGGTAAGCGGCGGAGATGACCGGAAAGCGACGGGAGGGGGCACTTCTCCCGCCGCTGATAAAAGTGATCTTGCAGCGAATCCGCCACTAAGACCACTTTTATGTTGTTCAGAATCGCCGGCTGAAGAAAAGGATATCTGAATGGTGCCTGCAGCTGCAGGCACCATTCAGATATCACCACTGAAAGCCAAGGACGTATATACACGCCCTTGGTCGTCAAGTGGTTAAGGAGGCCTGCCTCCTGCCAATCCAGATTGGGGATTGGTCAGGGCTCCTCAACATACATCAGAAAGTGACACCTCCTCATCCATCCACTTTTCCAGAATCTTCTGGCCCCAAAGAGGAGGGGTACCCAAGGGGTGTTCCTTGAAAAATATGCTGAATGACTGAGTATTAAAATATACTACCAGACCACAATTGTCTGGTCAAGGTAGCAATGAAGATAATATTGCATACAACTCTGCGTTGACCAATCAAACATATTACGGAGTGATTTCTACTCCATCAGGGATATTCATTTGTGCAGTTTAATGCATCAACAATCTAAAGAAATATACAGACCAAATTATAAACCTATCACACAAAAGATGGCTGGCTACATGGCATTAAGTTGTGCAGTAGTTGGTATACTCAGTGAGCATACCAACTACTGCACCACTCCATACCATGTAATCAGCCATCTTTTGTGTGATATGTTTATAATTTGTTCTCTATAATTCTTTAGATTGTTTATACATTAAACTGCACAAACGAATATCCTTGACGAAGGAGTAGAAATCACTTTGAAATATGTTGGATTGGTCAACGCAGAGTTATATGCAATATTATCTTCATCGCTACCTTGACCAGACAGTTGTGGTCAGGTAGGATATTTTAATACTCAATCATTCAGCATATTTTTTATACTCGTATGTTTTGTACTTTTTTTTACCTTTGATTACCATTTTGTGATACCAATAAAATAATTCATTTCATATGATGTCTACATGCCTGTGTCTTTAAAAAGTCCCACTATTTGGGGAAATCAATGTATTCTGGAAAAGTAAATAGTTAATATGCAACAAAGTCAGAGAAAACGTATTTTGTTACCAAGTGAAGAAACATCTGCAATCATGAAATATCCTCCTTGTGGAACGACTGGCTTTAGTCCAGCTTCCTGAAGCAAGCAAGCCATTCGGTCACGCTTGGCTTCTAGTTCCCGGGGTAGTGAGTTGAAATAGCATTCTGGTTCATCCATTCTTTTGAAGTCCTTGAAGAGAGCATTGGCCAGGGCCTCCTGCACAACACAATAAATGTAACTCTGTCATATGGGACCCAATCCAACAGTTGCTATGTGCTGCATGTATATTTGTAGCATGTTTGCCATGTAACTCCAAATAAATTCTAATACATATACAAACACATCCCAAGAGACTTAAATACAAGTAAAAGCACTTTCGGAGTACGTCCAAAGTAAAGCTCACTACAAACGTTGCAATCTTCCTGTACAATCGCCTTAAGATCCACAACTATATAGGGCAAGGCCTTGCCTGACTGGATATAAATCATTTCATATTTTCGGTTAATCCAAAGGAGATGTACAAAGGTTATACCATCACATTGTAACATCTATAGTGGACAAAGTAGTTTCACTTTAGAGCAGGGGTCTCCAAACTTTTTAAACAAAGGACCAGTTTACTGTCCCTTCGGACTTTGAGGGGGCCAGGCTGAGGCCAGTGGGAGTAAAAAATGCCCTGACATCAATGGAGTAAAAAATGACCCATTGTTGTTATCAGGGGAAGGAATAGTGCCCTATCATTGGTGTCAGAGGGAGAAATAGTTCCCATCATTGGTGTCAGTGGGAAGAGAAATCTTCCCCATCATTGGTGTCAGTGGAAAGAATAGTGAGTGCCCCACTGTTGGTGTCTGTGGAAGAAATAGTAACCCAAGGGCTGGATAAAGGCAAACAAATGGCCCCATCTGGCTCCCGGGCTGCAGTTTGGAGACCACTGTTTTAGAGAATTGAGTGTAAAGCCAGACATAAAATGGACTGAAATTCGACTGGTTCAGCAGGAACCAGACGAATTTAAATGCACCTAAGGGCAGGCTGGTTGAATCAACACCCTCTATCGATTGACTTCAGTACAATCAGCCATCAGGTTTTTTTGTACGATCGCTGCCACTGCTGGCAGCAGTGATCACTGTATTCTGACAGCAGGCAAATCCCGGTCAGAATACATTAGCGCAGTGGGAGGGACTCCCTATCAACACTGACTGTGTTGATGGGGGAAATCAAGCAATTTTCTTTCCCTCAAACTTCCTCTCCCTCACCCCACCCTGTATATGCTTGTTGGAGGAAGATGAATATAAAAAAATATTCTGGGTTTGGCGGGCCATTCGTCAAGGCAAAAGGCTGTAATGTATGCAGATTTAATTTGTGCCAGTCACTTTTTTCCCCCAAACTTTTAGCAGAAATGCCATTGCCAACCTAATTTGAAAATATAGAGCTGGTGTGCAGGAGATGTTGGTCATTTAGATAAACAACACGGTGTAAAATACTTTAGCAATGGTTTAATACATAAATGAATGCTTTGCTTAACCACTTACCAACCGGAAGGTTTTCCAGCTTTAGGACCCGAGCACTTTTTGCGATTCGGCACTGCGTCGCTTTAACTGACAATTGGGCGGTCGTGCGACGTTGCACCCAAACAAAATTTGCCTCCTTTTTTTTCCACAAATAGAGATTTCTTTTGGTGGTATTTGATTGCCTCTGCGTCATTTCTGATCGCCGCTATAAACAAAAGAATAGCGACCATTTTGCAAAAAAAAACAAATTTCTTACTTTTTTCTAAAATTCAAATCCAAAAAAAAAAAAATAAAAAACATTTTTTTTCACCGGTTTTGGCCAATTTATATTCTTCCTCATATTTGTGATTAAAGAAAAAGCGCAATCGGCGTTTATTGATTGGTTTGCGCAAAAATAGCCGCATTTACGGATGGGGAGATTTCATTTCTGGGGTTTTTTTTTTATTTTTTACTAGTAATGGCGGCGATCTGCGATTTTTAGCGGTAGTGCGATATTGCAGCGGACATGTCGGACATTTTTGACACTTTTTTGGGACCAATGACATTTATTCAGCGATCAGAAATGTAAATGTCCACTGATTACTGTATAAATGTCATTGGCAGGGAAGGGTTAACCTGGGGGGGAGAGCTAGGGGTTAACTGTGTTCCCTGGGTGTGTTCTTACTGTGGGGGGGGTGAGATCTAACTGATCCCAGTGACAGGGATCAGTAGATCTCTCATGCCTGCACTAACAGAATGGGGAACCGCCGTGTTTACATCGGCGGTTCCCCGTTCTTTCCCTGTGGCCACTCATTGTGGTTCGCCGGTGGACATCGGGTCCGCCCGAGCCGCGGGCACACTCCTGAGGAGTGCGGCGGGTGCGCGCCCCCTAGTGGCTGTTCGCAGATCGGCGTC
Source organism: Glandirana rugosa (assembly GCA_018402905.1). NCBI lineage: Eukaryota > Metazoa > Chordata > Amphibia > Anura > Ranidae > Glandirana > Glandirana rugosa. The sequence goes on from BLSH010029916.1 coordinate 2,832,056, forward strand.
TTTTTACGGCGATTCGCGCTCAGCATCCCGACTGCCGCCGTGAAAACACGGCACGCGGTCGGGAACTGGTTAAAACATAGCATACAGTGTAAAACAGGTTACAGACCTGTCAAAGCGCAACTCCACTTTTGTTGAGAAAAAAAAAAAACAAAAAAAAAACAAACATTGCCATCTGGGTGATCACGTGTACATTGCAAGGATTATAACAAACTTTGTTTCAGAGTCCTACCTTTTGTTATTCTGAAGAAATCACTGTTTGTTCCTCTGTGCCTCTCTAAGTGGGTCTAATAGGAGTGGTTTTATAATTGTCAGCTGTGGCAGCGGCAGAGCACTAATAAGGAAAGCTGCTTGGCCTGCATCCCTTTAGACGTGTTCCTATTGGAAGTATCTCACCAAAAATTACATTTTTGTTGCAGGGGATGCCTGAAATCTGACTTGTATCTTAGGCAGACTTCTGGGAAAATTGGTGAGCCAATCACACAAGCAGAAAATTATGTTTCTGGTGTGTGTCCAGTAAAAATTCTGTGTACAGAACAAATCCAGGTAGCCATATTGCATGGCATTTATAGAAAATTACAGTGGCTGCAGATTGAAAAGGAAAGGTGTTTTTAATAACATTCAATTATAATGACTTGTATCGCAATTGTAAATGCTATATTATTTTTTCTTTATTTGCTATTTTTTTCCCCACGAAAGTCGAGTTACCCTTTAAGCACTGAGGAAACCTCAGGCAGTATTTACAGGCTGCATGGAGCAGGTTGCCTCTAATAAAGTACTATGATACAGCACTGGGTGAAGGAGCACTTTTTCTTGTGGTCTTAAACTTCAAACATGAAATATGAACAAAGCATATTCCTCTATAGCAGTGTTCCCCAACCCTGTCCTCAAGGCCCACCAACAGGTCATGTTTTCAGGATTTCCATTAATTTGCACAGGTGATTTGATCAGTTTCACTGCCTTAGTAATTATCACAGCTGATTCATCTGAGGGAAATCCTGAAAACATGACCTGTTGGTGGGCCTTGAGGACTGGGTTGGGGAACACTGCTCTATAGCACAGGTGTCAAACTGGCCAGGGTGTACTTGTCTCAACAGCACTATGTGTCATTTCTCTCTGCTGCTTCATCTCTCTGCTATAACCACAAATTACATCCTACAAATATTCCTGACACCAAGAGAAAAATGGTGTCAGGGGGGCACAGCCTGTGATTCACAGCCTCAGTTCTGTTCCTGTGTGCTGTCTGAAAGGGGGTCCTTTCCCTCCAAAGAGCTCTCCTCACTGAGGTAATGTCAGTTCTCCGCCCCCTACTTTTCAGAGCTGAGGGATACTGTATAAATTCTGCAAGGGGAAGGATAAAGAAAGGGAGGCTAGGAAGGGACAATCCTTATTTACAAGAAAGGTTTAAGGCTGGATTCACACCAGTCCGATGCGAATTCCTTCCTGTCTGCTGCCGGGAAGGGGTGGAGCCACAGTTCGGCGGCTCCTGTCCGTTCCCACAGCGCAGCAGCTGCGGGGGGAGGGGCCACGAGCAGGGGAAAATATCCCCGTTCAGTGCGGAGTGCATCTCCGTGTTAGATGCGCTCCCATTGAACACAACGGGCTGGGAATTTGCACCGCATTGCACAAAAATTGTGCAATGCGGAGTGCGAATGCACCGGACATATGTGAACCTGACACATTGAAAAAAATGTTTTTTCAAGTGTCCTGCGAATTGGATGCGGTTTAAGCCGCATCCAATTCGCATAGGTGTGAACCCAGCCTAAAACTCAAAGTCTCATTCAAACCTGGAAATGCGGTTGCTTTCAACATATGAATCCACCAGGAATCCAATTGTAGCAATGTCTGATCATTGCTACCTCCTCTGTTGTCTAGTGGAACATGTTCAAGTGCCATAAATTTTATGGCATTCAGATCAAAATTATGAAGGCCTACGTGGGGGTTAATTGGAGTTTCCATTTTGCGTTTCTTAATAAGGGAGACATGATCCTTGACCCGTTTAAAGAACGGTTGTTTTGTTTTCCCAACATAGAAGAAATTGCATAAGGTAGACTATGCCAGAGGTCTGACATGTTACCCTATGTTTAACAGTATAGATTTGATTGTTAGGAAGTAAAATTTCCTGACGGTTTTGCATGAAAAACAAATGACATTTCAAGCAAGAAAAGGTACGATTGTAATTTTGTTGAAGTCATATGACTTCGAATGAAACAATCTTTTAGAGATTTTGCTTGTTTATATGTAATTGAGGGTTGTAGATCAATATATTTGGAAATTGTTGGATCGGCTAACAATAGGGGCCAATATTTTTGGAATATGCGTTTGACCTGGTAGTGCTGTTTAGAGTAAGCGGTGATGATTCTTACTGGTTGAGAGTCCCGTTTGTTTTTAGGTTTGTGAATTAAGGTATTTCGTGCATGCGCATTAGCTCTATTGCAGGCTTTTTTTTTTAGCGTACTGTGGCTATACCCTCCATTTTGTAAACGTGAATACAATTCATTAGCTTCTGCTTGAAAGTCTTCATTTCTACTACAATTTCTTTTTGTGGTGAATGTATTGACTATAAGGGATGTGAGCTGAAGGCATGTAAAATGGTATTGCCTGCTGACGGTTTTCTGAACAGAGAAGTGCCCAGAGAGCTGTCCTGCTCAACAAAGATTTTAACATCCAAAAAGATAATAGTTTGTTGGTCACATGTCAGTGAATTTTAGATTGTACTCAATCGGATTCAGAATTTCCATATATTGGGACAACTCCAAATAAGTGCATGACCAGATAATTTTTTTTGATTCAACAGCTTTATTGTCAAAATTAAAGCATTTACATCCAATGCACTGTGTACAGTAATTATAGGTTACATCATATGGTGAGCACAGTAGTTGTCTGTAATGTCGCAGGGTAAAATAATACAATAAAATGTCTGCATGTCATTTATAACAAGACTTTGTGTCTCGATTCTCACATTTTCTCATTATGCACCACCCCTTAACATCTATGAAGAAGATTCTTAGGTCACACACAGGTATCAGATGCCTCTAGCCATCTATCCCAGATTTTATTGTATTTATTAGGGCAGCCCCGATGTATATATATACACTTTTTGTACGGGAGTGTGTTATTTATTTCCCCCTTCCACTCAGAAACTTTTGGCGGCAAAGGCCTCATCCAGTGCCTTGCAATGGTTTTTCGAGCTGCAAATAATGTTTCTTGCAAAAAGGCCTTAGTGTATTTGTCTAAATCTATGTCAGGTAAGATGCCCAATATGCATGGCTTTGGGTCTAGGGCAAGGGGTGACCCCATATTGTCATGAAGGAATTGCACTACCTGTTTCCAGTATCCCTGAATACGTGGACATGTCCAGATGAGGTGATAGAAAGATCCTACCTCCTGCGTGCAAAGGGGACACATAGCTGAACTACCGCCTCCAAATTTAGATATCCTGAGAGGCGTCAGATATGTCTGTTGGAGAATATATAGTTGTGTAAGTCTGTCTGACAGTCTTGGGGAAACTGCCTTACAAGTGTCCAGCGCCTCTCCCCAGTCTTCATCCTCTATGGGGCCCCACTGTCTTTCCCATCTCAACTTGAGTTTGTATGCTTCTCTTGTTGACCGTGGGGTAATGATCATATTATATAGTATGGGTGTCAGTTTCTGGGAGTCTGAATATCTAATGATCTCTACGAGAGGGCTTGGGGCTAGATCAGGTAGGCTTTGAGAAAATTGGGTCTGGACTGCATGGCGTACCTGAAGGTATCTGAAGAACATACGATTAGGAAGTGAGAACTCCTCTTTCAGTCTATCGTAGGTCTTCAGGGTGCCTGCCGATATTATGTGGGAGAGATAAAATATCCCCAATCTGCTCCATTCTGTTGTTTCAGGAATTAAGTTCAATTCCGGGAGGGTTTTACTGTGCCAAAGGGGGGTATGATCATTGTGTGGGGCTACCTCCAGCTTACGCGAAGCCAGGTCCCATATTCTCCTATAGTGTCTCAAAGAAGGAGCTTGGTTTCTCTCACCCCCATCTCCACTAAGTGTAGCTGTGATCGCATACAGGGGATCCGTGGTGGAACGAGCCCAGCTTGGGCATATGAGGAGTAGAAACCTATGTCTGTCTGTTTTGTCAAGATGAAATATGTTTGATAGTTGCGACGCAATGTAGTAAATGCTAAAGTCAGGTAACGCCGTGCCTGCTAAGTCTGTTGGGCGCAAGAGGGAGTTCCAGGGTAGTTTGTGCCTGCCCTTTCCCCATATGAACGATTTTATAAGTGTGTCCATAGTACGAAAGTATTTTAATTGTATATAGATTGGAGAGTGCCATAGCACATACAATATCTTGGGAAGTAGGATCATCTTTATTAAATTAATTCGCCCCATCACCCCTAACGGGAGGCGGGACCACGTTTGTGTTTTGTTTTTGATTAGGGGGAAGATTGGTTCTACATTGTTCTTTATATAGTCAGTTGGGGAGTTGGCGACATGTACACCTAGGTATTTAATAATATTGACTCGTTGTAAAGGGAGGTTCGCCTGAGCTTGCGTGGGTGGGGCTGGATCTAGTGGGAGGATCACCAGATAATTAATACATCGTCAATATATCGATGCCAAGAGACAATGCACTCAAGGAATCGAGCAATGTCTTCTCACGCAAATAGATTCCTCTCCAACCCCCCCAGGTACAGGTCGGCATACTTTGGGGCACAACATGTCCTGTACAAAAGAGAACAGGGATCGAACATGAGGATGTAGGTAATTATCCACTAGGCTGCTAGCATTCTCTGTTAGAGTGCCACAACCTGAGATAATTGGACGACCCGGAGGATTAACCATGGATTTATGCACTTTCGGTAGCCCGTAAAAGGTGGGCATTTTAGGCTCTTTAATATTTAGAAAACTCCATGTGGCTTTGAAGCCCCCCTTGTTGATCCTCTTGATTCTAATCCACTGATCTTGGATAATCCTTGATTTAAAATGCCCATTACCTGGACATTTTTCTATAATGAATCCTTGGGTCATTACTTCCCCTTTTTTCATTTATTCAGTCCAGCGATATTGTTCGGCCTCCTGTGGACCTCTTTACCCCGGTATCCCTCTAATATACAGTGAAACCTGTGTAAGTTACCTTTCTAGATGGTGTGCTGGGTTGCACTATACTATATACACTAACACCTCAGATTGCGAGTAACACGGATTACGAGCGTTTCGCAATACAACCTTTTATTTTTTGAAAATTCTGACTCGCATTGCGAGCGATGTCTCGCAAGACGAGCAGGATTCAAGCCTGTGTATGCAGTACTGTGGCCAGAGGTGCGGGGGCGCTGGTGAGGCTCGGAACACCCAAAAGCGTCAACATTCCCGATTATCTCAGAGCGTCTCCAAAATTCTCCGTGCCTCACCAGCGCCCCCGCACCTCTGGCCACATGCGGTATTGCATACAGCAGCACCCCTGCAACCCTGGCCACATACATTACTGCATAGGCAAGCAGTGACTGTGGAACAAATTATCTGAGCTTCCATTGTTTCCTATGGGGAAACTTACTTTTATATACGAGTGCTTTGGATTACAAGCATTCTTCTGGAACGAATTATGCTCGTAATCCAAGGTTCCACTATATATATACGCCCCCGCGACCACTCCGTGCCTCTTAAAACCTCTGCGAGACTCTATTAG
>BLSH010029916.1:2840918-2869604 GCA_018402905.1 Glandirana rugosa
GCATCCCCAGGAGGGGTTTTAGGTATCGTCTCGGAGTAGAACGTGGCCTGGAATGGTTTGGGGGGGGGGGGTGGCACTCGCCTGCCCCCCCTTTCCGGGCCTGCATGCTCAGATGAGGCTCTGCTATGGATTTTGGGGAGGACCCCTACGCTGTTTTTTAAGAAAAAATTGGTGTAGGGTTCCCTGTACCAGATCAGAAGGGCCTGCAATTTTTATTTTTTTAATGCCGGCATTCTTTTGTTTACAATCAGCTGTCAGCAGGGAATCCTGATTGGCTGTAATGGATAACACTTATAGTTCTCATTTCAGACACTTATATGAAATGTCTGAATGGAAGGTATGGAGTAAGAGAACTAACACTTTAAGAAAATAACTCTGCACCTGTGTCTAAAATACATCTTTTTAAATCCTCATGCATGTACTGTTCTGTGAAAACAGGGTCAATTCACTACGAGAGAACTACTGCATCAAAATAACTCATGCAGTATTTGTCTCAAAAGTAGTCGATTCAATAAAAAATGTGTTATTTTCTGAATGCATTAAATATTTTGTGATGTTTTGCGAGATTTAGCACCTAAATTCAGCGTTATTTTTGTCATTTTTTTGTGGCTTATTCATTTGCATGTCATTTTCACTTATATCGGGTTTTATTCATTATTTTCATTTTACCTGTATATCTTTTCAATTCTTTTCATTTTTGATTTGTATTTTATTTTTTATTTATTTTGGATTTAATATTTTTTGCAATTCTCCTTTTTCCTTTTTTTATCTTTTTCTTTTCTTCTATTTTTGCAGTTCATCTACTGTTTCTCCGTACCCTTTGTTCGCCGGATTTCTCAAGTTCTATTGTTTATCGGTATTCTTTTTTCTTTCTCATATCCTGATTCATAATTCTGTCTGTTTGTCTAGCTTGTGCTTTCATTCACAGAACAATCTCCCTCTAGTGAAATGATACAATTTATTTTCATTCCTGTGCTCATATCATTTCCACACAGATACATTATTTACTTGTGGTTGTAAAGTCACATCTATTGTATTCTTTTATCCGCTCAGTTATAGTAACATATTAAAGCATTACTTACCCTATAGCATGCCTGGCTATACCCTCCCCTCTGTAAACTGACCACGGTTTATCATGGCTACTGAGCCCTGACACCGTGGTTAGTTTAAGTGCCTCCGCCATCCGCAGCCCTGCTCTCTGCTCTCCTGTGTCCTCCTCCTCCCTCCCTGCCTATCAGTTTGTGAGAGTGCCCGTTCCTCCACTCCTTCTGCTAAAATAACTTTTACAGCTTCATACAATCCTCTCTGGTTTCTAATGCTAGGTGCCCCTGTGTACATGCTTTATAGAAAAAAAAGAGATTTTATTAAAACTTATCGTAAAATCCTTTTCTCCGAGTTCACTGACAGACGCAGCTCTCCATTACGTGTGGGTTTATGCTGGTCTCACTAGGAGTTAACTAGGCAGGGAAAAGAAACAGTTGGCCCCTCCCATGGGGGCCGTCCTCTCTTCCCACATAAACCCCCTCATAGCATAGCTCTTCAGTTCGTCCACAAGCCGTACAAGAACATAGCACAGAGGGGCGGGTGCTGCGTCTGTCAGTGAACTCGGAGAAAAGGATTTTACGGTAAGTTTTAATAAAATCACTTTTTCTCCTATTGTTCACTGACAGACGCAGCTCTCCATTACGTGTGGGGATGTCCCCAAGCTGTGTCAAAAAGAGGGGTGGGTAAACGCTAACAGTACCCAACTGAACCTCTAAGGAGGCGCCAGATGCGCCTACACTGCCACCTGCAAAATTTTGCGGCCAAAAGCAGCATCCGAAGATGCAAGCACAGCAACCTATAAAACTTAGTGAAAGTGTGTACTGAGGCCCAAGTGGCTGCCTTGCACACCTGCGACACTGTGACCTGGTGCCTGAGAACCCAGTAAGTGCTAGAAGCCCGGGTAGAATGAACCGGAAAAGGGGGAACCTTGCCCCGAACAGAACAGGCATGGGTCACGGACTGTTCGATCCAACGAGAAATCGTAGCCAACAAGGCCGCCAACCCTGTGTGCGGACCCTCTGACAGCCAAAGAAGGCATCAGCTTTTAGAAAAGAAGCTGCAGCAGCCAAGTACACTCCTAACGCCCTCACTACGTCCAAAGTATGCAACTCAATCTCTTTTGAGTGTGACGGACGAGGGCACAATGAAGGAAGGACAATATCTTCATTAAGTGAAAGGAAGAAACCACCTTCGGAAGGAATGAAGGAGAGGGTCGCAAGACCGCCTTGTCCCTATGTAGGACCAGGGAGACTTGCACGATAGTGCTGCTAATGCAGACACCGTCTAGCGGAAGTGATGGCAACTAAAAAAGCCACCTTCTGTGACAGCAATTGTAAGGAAATCTCCCTGATATTCCCATATGGTGGTTTCTGAAGTACAGAAAGCACCAAATTCAGATCCCCCAGAGCCCTCGGAGCCTTCACCCGAGGCGCCACATGTCGCACACCTTGTACAAAGGTACGAATCAACGAGTGCGAAGCCAAGGTCTCTGAAAAAGAATCGCCAGAGCCGATATCTGGCCCTTAAGTGTGCTCAAAGCCAGGTTTTTGTTCAGGCATTGCTGCAAAAAAGTCAGGACCCTGGACACGACATCAGAGCGAGGGTTATGACCCTCCGCCTCGCACCAAGTTATATAAGCCTTCCTGGTGTGGTGGTAAATCTTGCGGGAAGTACACTTGCAAGCCTACCACAACGTAGGGATCACTGAGTCAGCAACTCCCCTGTCTCTTAGCACCTGGGACTCAATAGCCAAGCTGTCAAAACCAGCGAGGGTAAGGCAGGGTGCAAGATGGGCCCCTGAGACAGAAGGTCGTCTCACAGCAGGAGCCGCCAAGGGGCGTCTGCCACCATGTGCACCATGTCGGCATACCAAGTGCGCCAAGGCCAATCTGGAGCCACCAGGATCGGCCAATCTGGAGCCACCAGGATCGTTGGTATCCCCTCCGCCACTATCCTGCGTATCAACCGGAGGGAAAGCGTACAGAAGGCGGTAATGGCCCCAGGGGGCCACCAGAGCGTCCGTGGCCACTGCCAATGGATCCTTCGTTCTGGACACAAAGGTCTCCACCTTGTGATTGAATCGAGACGCCATGAGATCCACGTCTAGCGTCCTCCATCTGCGGCAAATCTGATTGAACACCTTCGGGTGGGGAGACCACTCTCCCTGGTCCAGCATCTGGCGACTGAGAAAGTCCGCCTGCCAGTTCTCCACACCGGGAATGTAAATGGCAAAGATTGCCGGAACGTGACGTTCCGCCCAACGTAGTATCAGAGCTGCCTCCGCCGCAGCTGCTGGACTCCTCTGATGGTTCACATACGCCACTGCTGTGGCATTGTCCGATTGATTTCAAATCGGATGACCCTGCAATCTCACCCAGTGAAAAAAGGCACAATCTGAGTGCTCTCAGCTCCAGGACAATGATGGGTAGGCGAGCCTCCTGTGCCGACCAACGGCCCTGGGCAGACAGCTGCCCCAGGATCCCTCCCCAGCCTGAAAGACTGGCATCCGTGGTGATGATCACCCACTGCAGGGGCAGGAACGACTTCCCCTGAGTCAGGGTCGAGTCCCGAACCCAGAGACGCCCTGGTCTGGGAGCTCAGACGGATCCAAAAGTCAAAGGACCGAGGGGACCTGTCCCACCGAGCCAGAATTGCTTGCTGAAGCGAGCGTGACTCTGGGTGAAATGCCTCGAACAACGAGACCATGAGCCCTAGCACCCGCATACAGAACCTGCCGACTGCAGAGACAGCAACTTGGCTGGAGGGAGGAACACCTTTGCCTGTTCCATGTCCAGAATTAGACCCAGATACTCCAGGCGACGGGATGGAGAGACTGACGACTTCTGCAGGTTGAGTAACCAACCAAAGTCCTGCAGCGATGTCATTGTGAGTCTCACATTCTCCTCCAGAACCGAAGCTGACTCCCCCCTTGCAGGAGCAGGTAGTCTAGGTGGGCTAGCAACGCAATGCCTCTATGTCGGGGCTAGCAGTTTTGTGAAAACTCGAGGTGCTGAGGCCAGGCCGAAGGGGAGTGCCACAAATTGAAAATGGAGGTCTCCCACTGCAAAGCGCAGGAAGCGCTGATGCTGTGGACGAATGGGAACATGGAGGTACGCATCCCTGATGTCCAGGGACGCCAAAAATTCCCCGATGAAGGGCGGCCACGACCGAGCGGATAGATTCCAACCGGAATTTCCGCGCCCTGACATACCGGTTCAGGGCCTTCAGGTCCAGTGCTGGCCGAACCCCCCCCCCCCTTTTCGGGAACCACGAATAGATTCCAGTAGAAACCTCAAAACCTCTCTTCTGGAGGCACTGGCACGATCACCCCCTGGACCGAAAGTGCTTGAACAGCCCCAAAAAGAGCCTTCCGGCGGTCCTGTGGGAGCCTTAAGTTTGATGGGAAGAACCTGTCTGGGGGTAGAGTGTTGAACTCTATCCTGTACCCGGTGGACACCACTTCCCGGACCCAACGATCGGGAATGTGGGCCAGCCACCGCCTGCGAATCCCAGAAGACGCTACGGCGAAACACACGCCTCCAGGCTCTGGGAAGAAGGGCACTTACCTCCTGTGAAATCATTAATGATCTCACCCAGCCGTGGACCGAATAGACGTCCACCCTGAAAGAGAAGGTCTGTGGAAGCATGGTCACCGGACCAAAAACGCAACCAGAGTACCCGTCTGAAGATACAGCAACACTGTTACCCTGGATCACATAGGCAGTAAATCAACGGCCGCATCACCAAGGTACTTGCGACCTCGGAGCAAATACAGCCCTCTGCGGCGTATCCAGCAGGCGGCCGCAGTCCAGAATATTCTGGAGGTCCGCCATACGCTCAGACAGATATCGCGCTGCCATGGCAGACATTAGGGCTGGCCGCAGAGTAGAGCCTGCCACCAGGAACAGTGACTTTAACAGCGCCTCTGTCTTTTGTCAGTGGGGCCCTTGAAGGCAGGAACCCCTTCCAGAGGAATGGTCGTCGTCTTATTAAGGCGAGCTATCGGCGGGACCCCAAGGCGACTCCCATCTTTTTTTTTTTTTTTTTAAAAAAAGCTTTCCTCAAGGGATAGCGAGCAGCGAACCGTTAGGACCGATGTCCCTTGGAGTGTGGGAGGAAACCGGAGCACCGGGAGGAAACCCACGCATGCACAGGTAAGACATGCAAACCTCAGGCAGGTCATGGTTAGGATCTGAGCCAGCAAGCATTATGCTGCCAGGCGCAAGTGCTACCCACTACACCACTGTGCTGCACTAAAAGAATGCTGCGGACGCTGCCATTTACAATAAACAAGGTGATCAGGAAATCGATCATGTGGGTAAGCCTTGGGTGCCCTAGGGAGCCTGGAGGACCCACACACACATGCGCAGAAATCAGCGATTCGCCACCCTGGCTCAGTCGCATCGTAGAGCGATACCAATCATAATGGCGCACCTGCTGTCCCCTGATCCTCTTCTCCGTCCGAGGGACCTTCCGGATCAAAATCCTCCCTTGAAAAGCAAGGAGGAGGGGGGCGCTTCTGGGGGGGCCTGTTGGTGACATCCGCCCTGGGGAGAATTCACTAAAGACCGCCACAGCTGGTCCAGAAAAGCCCCTTGCGCAGATTGCGCCGCCGCTGATTGCTACTAGCATGTTCAGCTCCCTTAGTAACACATAGATGCATACTAAAGATTAAAGGCACCCCCACACAGCCGCACACCACCGCCCCACAGTGCACCAGGGAACCCAGGAGGACTGCATCCACCAGCACCCACAGGAGAGCCCAGCTATACTTGCTGTTTGCTGCCATAACCCTGAGGATCGTCAGAGAGCCACGCCGTCAGGAGCACACACCGTTCCAAAGTGAAAGTAAAAACTGTAGACACGTTTTTGCATAAGCAGGGATTCCAATATGGCCGCCGTTGAACACTAGAGGCCGAAAAACACCTGCAGGGAACGTGCAGTACCGCAAATGGCCGCTATGAGCGCTAGAGGGAAAGCCCATAGGCCCAATATGTCTGCGGCTACGGCAAAATAGCGGCGGTCCGCCGCAAAACGGCGGCCGTTCGCCGCATGGTGGCGAAAAACGACTGAACAGCGCTGGACGGGTCGGGTGCGGTGCACAGGAGTTCCACACGCCCCTACCCAGCAAAAAAAATGTATTTTATTTATTTTTTTGGGTCGTCGGTCCCCCCTTTCCGCCCCTAAAAAGGGGGGGGAAGGAAGGAACTCTCACTCACCACTCCGGGACGACGCCATGGGTAGGCACCCAGTTGCAGACCTTCTGCCCCTGCTTGGGCGGTATGCTGCAGGCCAGAAAGTCGCCCTTCCCGAATCGCATCCGGGGCTGGGCGTAAGGGGGGATCACCCCAGGCCGCCCGCATGGAACGGGCACGATGCGACGGGTCCCCATACGGCGGGACTGGTTTGCATCGGTCGGCCAGGCCGGGGAGGGTACAGAGCCCATGGACTCTCTATGCCCCGGCCGGCTTCTTGATAGCAGATCAATTGCTTGATAGAAGACAAATAAAAGTAAATGAAAATTAAATAAAAAATGGTCACAAACAGGACCGCAATTCCCCTGAAGGGAAGCCAGGTCAACTCCTTGCAAACTAGGCACTGAAACTGAAGAGCTATGCTATGAGGGGGTTTATGTGGGAAGAGAGGACGGCCCCCCATGGGAGGGGCCAGCTGTTTCTTTTCCCTGCCTAGTTAACTCCTATTGAGACCAGCATAAACCCACACGTATTGGAGAGCTGCGTCTGTCAGTGAACGATAGGAGAAATGATGTTTACACCTGACTTCAGAGCGGCGCTCACATGACTGGCCGCTTCTCTCCCCCTCCCCTCCTGAATTATGTCAGCAGGGGATTCTCAGGCCCTCCCCTTGAAGATGTCAGATCGAGGAAGGGGAGAGCCGGCCAGTCACATCAGCGCCAAGCAGCGCTCTGAAATCAGGTAGAACGGCATTTTTTCAATAAAAGTATGTACACGGGCATCTAGCATTAGAAACCAGAGAAGATTGTATAAAGTGGGCAGAGTGGCTTAAGAACCACCTTAAGTAAAGTGTGTGTGTTATATTTTTTTTTTATTATAAAGCTACCTTCTACGCATGAAGGTAAAAAACCTTGCATGCACTGCTCCCCCCATAGTCCCCCTAATACTCACCTGAGTCCCCTCTCGATCCAGCGATGTACATGGGTGTCTCGACTGTCATGTGTCTCTCTCTCCATTTGCTGAGACAGCAGCAGAAGCAATTTGCTCCCATTGTTGTCTATCACAGCCAGGGAGCCAATGAAAAGAGGGGGGGTGGGGCCAAGCTGCAGCTCTATGTGTGTCCTATGGATCAGTGTTGCCAACCGTCAGTATTTTTACTGGCAGCCAGTAAAAAACAGGCAATTTTCTCCTGCCAGTAAATGCCAGTAAAAGGAAAAGGTTGCCAGTAAAAAACATGGCTGTAACACTACGCTTGGTCTGGAGCTGGCCAAGAACATCTGAGTGCCCGCTACAGTGTGTTTGGGAGGTGCCGGCGAGGGGCAGCTATGGCGGAGGCGGTGTCTGAGTATGTCGTGTGATGTCATGGTTCAAGGGAGCCAAGCTGAATGGCCAGAGTCTTGTCTGCGGTATGGGAGCAAGGCAAGCCGTGAGCGGGACTGTCAGTGCTGTTTGGATTGGACTGAAGGGACCACCTGCTGTGGAGAGAGACTGTCACTGTGACTCAGGAGGGGATTTGTCATGTCGGTGAGGTGTCTTTATCATCATCATCTGTGCTGCTGCACACTGCTGTCGGTGTCACTGTGAGAGTCAATTTTATGTGTGTGTTCCACCCATTCTTATTTCTTGCCCTCCTGAGTCCTGTCCCTGAACTACTTACTTACTATATCGACAATAAAATAAGAAATATGTTTTTTTGCCTTACTATCTACCTTAAATCACATTGCTAATTGCATATTGCACTCGTGTGTAGCCTAAATACTGAAATATGCACTTAAAAATGTAATTTTGTAACTTTTGAAAATGTCAGTAAAAACTTGGCTATGCTGGTAAATTTTGGGTGTCGTGTCAGTAAATTTCAATCTGGTAGGTTGGCAACACTGCTATGGATGCATAGGAGCAGGGCTCGGGAGCGAGCAGCAACCAGTGCTCCCATAGCAAGCAGCTTGCCATTGGGGGCACTGGTCAAGGGGAGCAGCCTGGAGTGCCGACGGGGGACCCAAGAAGAAGAGGATTGGGGCTGCTCTGTGCAAAACCATTGCACAGAGCATGTACGCATGACGTTTGTTATTAAAAAAAACAAAAAAAACCTTTATCATCACTTTGACGTTTGTATCTCACATCTGATATTTTACTTTGACAAATAGGCTGTCTTATTACCTCATGCCTTATTTCTGAAAAATTAGCCACATGAGCTTCATATTGGAATCGGAACCCATAAGTGAATTGACCCCAACGTCAAATAATGTAGCAAAAGAGAAATGTGCATCTGTGCATGCTTCCTAGCTCTCAGATCCTGTTCTGAAAGTGTAATAACTGCATTATAGTCACATTAACTGAAGCATACCTACACTGCTTAATTTGGTCTAGGCATCTAATTGTGTGGTCTAAATGGCTAAACCCTTATAGAGTATTATGGAGGCATGCCAAAAATCTTAAGCTCCCTTTTCTATATAGTGTAGTAACAAATTTTTGGAACTTTAATTGTACCTGGGCCCAGAATTCTCTTTTTAATTACCGTGACCTATGCCAACCCAGTACGGCATTTGCTCAGCAGGTCATCTGTGCTAACAGTTCATAGCTTTCCCTACATTGCACCATCACTACCAGGTAGGGTCTCTGCCTTGCAAACCCTAGAGATCAGCTTCTATGGCTGCCATGAGTGATATTTATTCAAGTATACACAGATTGCAAATATTTGTAATGTAACCATGCAGCACAGTGAGCGTATCTATGCTGTGTATCTTATTTACTTGATGGCCTATTTTACTGCACTTAGTTGCAGTCACCTATAGTTTTACTAGCATACGCCAGTTCTGGGCCCCAACACAGTGAGGACCAGCTGTATTATTGAACTGTAAGATTAGGAAATCTGTGTTCCCGCAAAAAAAAAAAAACTGTGGAAGGTTTACAAAATGACAATAATTCGGGAGCAAAAAAAAAAAAAGAAAAAAATTACCTTTACTGTGTGGCACAAGTCTTACCTTCCATCCTGTAACACTGTATGCTTTTCCTGCACTTCCTATTGTTATAGTCCTTTCCCACATTCCTGGTAAAGTTGCTGGAATAAGAAATACAGGACGCTGCATTACCTGTTTCAGAATAACAGCAGCATAAGACAAGAATAAAGGGATTTTATTATAACTTACCGTAAAATCCTTTTCTCTGAGTTCACTGACAGACGCAGCCCTTCTTATAACACGTGGGTTTATGCTCATATTACTAGGAGTAGACTAGGCAAAGAAAAACAAAAGCATAGGTTGGCCCCTCCCAGGAGTCCGTCCTCACCTTAGCATATAACCCCCTGCTGGACAATAGCATATCAGTTCGTAACAAGCCGTACAAACTCAACAGAGAGGTGAGTGCTGCGTCTGTCAGCGAACTCAGAGAAAAGGATTTTACAGTAACTTATAATAAAATCCCTTTTTCTCTTACGTTCACTGACAGACGCAGCCCTTCTTATAACACGTGGGGACGTCCCAAAGCTGTGTCAATCAAGAGGGGGGGGCAAACTATAACAACTGTACCCAAAAAAAAAAAAAAAAAGCCCTCTCAGGCGGCGCCAGTGGCGCCTACACTGCCGCTTGCAAAACTTTACGGCCAAAAGCAGCACCCGCAGATGCTGAAACATCAACCTTGTAAAACTTAGTAAAGGTGTGCACTGAGGCCCAAGTAGCCGCCTTGCACACCTGAGACACCGAGGCCTGGTGTCTAAAAGCCCAGGAAGTACTAACTGCCCTGGTGGAATGAGCCGTGACTGGAAAAGGGGGAACCTTGCCCGAACCTCATATGCATGAGTCACGGTCTTCCTAATCCAATGAGAAATGGTAGCAGATGAGGCTGCCATGCCTTTGCGCGAACCTTCCGTCAGCAAAAATAAAGAATCAGACTTCCGAAAGGAAGCTGTAGAAAACAAATACACCCGCAAAGCCCTCACCACATCCAAAGAATGCAGTTCAAATTTCTTGGGATGTGACGGGAGCGGGCACAATGAGGGAAGAACAATTTCCTCATTCAAATGAAAAGAAGAAACCACCTCCGGAAGGAAAGAAGGGGAAGGTCACAAAACCGCCTTGTCCTTATGAAAGACCAAGTAAGGTGACTTGCAGGATAACGCTGCCAACTCAGACACCCGCCTAGCGGATGTAACAGCTACCAAGAAAGCCACTTTCTGCGACAACAACTGCAAGGGAATGTCCCTAATCTTCTCATATGGTGGCTTCTGAAGCACAGAAAGCACCAGATTCAAAACCCACGGTGCCAGGGGCAACGGTATCCGAGGAGCCACATGACGTACACCCTGTACAAATGTACGTATCAATGAATGTGACAACAAGGGTCGTTATCTGACCCTTAAGCGTACTTAACGCCAGGTTTTTGTCCAGTCCCTGCTGCAGAAAAGTCAGCACTCTGGACACCGCACAAGAGCGAGGGTTCCAACCCCCTGCCTCACACCAGGCAATATAGGCCTTCCAGGTACTATGATAAATCTTACATGAAGAACTCTTACGCTCTTTAATCATAGTAGGGATCACGGAGTCAGAGACACCCCTATCCCTCAACACCTGGGACTCAATAGCCAAGCTGTCAAAGCCAGCGAGGGTAAAGCAGGGTGCAAGATGGGTCCCTGAGACAGTAGGTCTTCGCGAAGTGGAAGACGCCACAGGACATCTGCCACCAACCGTACCACATCGGCGTACCAAGGACGCCGAGGCCAATCCGAAGCTACCAGGATCGTCGGGATTCCCTCCGCTTCTATCCTGTGCAGAACCCGCAGCAGCAGCTTCAGAGGAGGAAAGGCGTACAGTAGCCGATACCGACCCCAGGGTGCTACCAGTGCGTCCGTGGCGACCGCCAACGGATCTCTTGTTCTGCACACAAAGGTCTGTACCTTGTGATTGAATCTGGAGGCCATGAGGACCACCTCTGGCGTGCCCGACTTGAGGCAAATCTGGCGGAACACTTCTGGATGTAGGGACCATTCCCCCTGATCCAGAGTCCGGCGGCTGAGAAAGTCCACCTGCCAGTTCTCCACGCCTGCAATGTAGATTGCGGAGAGTGCTGGCACGTGAAGTTCTGCCCATCGCAGGATCAGAGCCGCCTCCACGGCTGCTGCCGAGCTTCTTGTTCCGCCCTGATGGTTCACATATGCCACAGCTGTGGCATTGTCCGACTGAACCCGGACAAGGAGGCCTCGCAGCCTTGCCGACCAACGGGACAGACAAAGTCTGCTCGCTCTCAATTCCAGTACATTTATCGGAAGGCAAGCTTCCCGAGCTGACCAACGACCCTGGGCAGAGAGCTGACCCAGGACCCCTCCCCAGCCCGATAGGCTGGCATCCGTCGTTACTATCGACCAATTGAGGGGGAGGAAACATTTTCCCAATTTTAGGGCTGGGGCCCGAATCCACCAAATCAAGGATCCTCGGGACTGATGATCCAACCTGATCAGTCTGTCTAGTGATAGAGGAGATTTGTCCCATTGCGACAAAATCGCCTTCTGCAGGAGCCGAGTGTGACTCTGGACGCAAGGTATCGCTTCGAAAGACGACACCATGAGCCCCAACACTCGCATACAGAACCGTAAGGAGGACCACCGGCGTGATAACAGGGTTCGCACTGCTGCCTGTAGTGTCAGGAGCTTGTTCGGCGGTAAAAACACCCTTGCCTGCACCGTGTCCAGAATCAGACCCAGGTATTCCAGACGGCAGGATGGAGTCAACGTCGACTTCTGCAGGTTGATCAGCCAACCAAATTCTTTTAACGTGGACACCGTGATTATCACATTCTCCTCCAGAGCTGCAGCCGACTCTGCTCTCAGGAGTAAATCGTCGAGGTATGCTACCACCGTGATACCTCTCTGTCTCAACAGCGCCAGCATCGGGGCCACCACATTGGTGAACACTCGGGGAGCCGAAGCCAGACCGAAGGGAAGTGCAACAAACTGGTAATGCAGATCCCCCACTGCGAAGCATAGAAAACGCTGGTGTCTGTGACAAATTGGAACGTGCAGATACGCGTCCTTGATATCCAGGGACGCCATGAATTCCCCTTGGTGCAGGGCGGCCAGGACCGAGCGGATGGACTCCATCCTGAATCTTTTTGGCTTTACCAAGCAGTTTAGCGCCTTCAGGTCCAGAACTGGCCTGACACCGCCCTTTTTGGGCACCACAAAGAGGTTTGAGTAAAACCCGCGAACCCTTTCCATCGCGGGTACCGGTACAATCACCCCCTGTTAGGCAAGCGCCCAAACGGCGCCTAGAAGCGCCTCCCGACGCCCCTGAGGGAGTCTTAAGTTCGAAGGGAAGAACCTTTCTGGGGGTAGAGAGATAAACTCTATCCTGTACCCGGAGGACACCACCTCCAGCACCCACCGATCGGTGATGTGGGCAGTCCATCTGTCTGCGAACCCCAGTAACCGGCCCCCCACCTGTGAATCGGGCGGGGGCAACCCATCATGCGGAGGCTGACTTATCCTTCGTTTTTTCAGACTTACGTTGCCAGGGCCTTTTACTGGGCCCAGCGGAAGCCTTACCGGACTTGAAGCCCTTACCCGCTGAGCCGGGCGCACGAAAAATCTTCTTCTGGCCTGAAGATACAGGGCCCTGCCTACGGGCGTTTTTTGGGGCCCCCCCGGAGTCGGGTCCAAACCCGCCCGGGGAAAGAATTCACCAAATACTGCCCTCAGCTGTTCCAAGGACACCAGGGAGATGACAACCCGTGTCCCCCCACTAACAAGCCCCCACCGGCCGGCTACCTCAGAAGCTGCCCAGGCGCCCACTCTCCGTGCCACCGATCCGACAGGCGCAGCGGGTAGCCACCCGGAGCAGACTTTCCTCCCCACGGAGAGAAATGCTGCTGGCCAGGCCACTGGACAGGAACAAACCAGTCACTGGGCACAAGTGGGATCAGCCACTGGCCGCCCGCACGGAACGGGCACTATGCGGCGTGACCCCGCCAAGGCTAAGGGTAGCTCGCACAGAACGCAGATCCCATAGGGAACCAGGTCTAACTCTTTGCACTAGGCAATTAAAACTGATATGCTATTGTCCAGCAGGGGGTTATATGCTAAGGTGAGGACAGCCTCTTGGGAGGGGCCAACCTATGCTTTTGTTTTTCTTTGCCTAGTCTACTCCTAGTAATAGGAGCATAAACCCACATGTTATAAGAAGGGCTGCGTCTGTCAGTGAACGTAAGAGAAAACACGTTTGCGGCGTATTAATGCAAGCTAGGTCAGGCATTAACGTGTGCTTTGTTAAGGCAATCTGTTGAGGCAAATGTCAATGTACCCAAACTGCACCTGACCCTTGATTATGAACACAAAGCACAGCAGTGCACTCAAAATAACATAACCAATGACAGCCATATTCAAAATAACAATCAGATTTATTAATAGATTTTTCACAGCTTCTATAATTCAAATATTTTTTTACAACTAAATACCTAGCAGAAATGCATATACTTGAAGTGTTTACCTGCCAAATGTTTGTAGTAACATATGGCATCCCTGTAATGTTCACCTCTGGTAAGTGGCTTTAACGCTTCCCCCCCTTCAGCTCCCAGGGCCTGAATAGGTGGTACTAGGTTGATGGTGCTAAACAATTCTGCAAAGCCTAAATGGTTCACAATGCATACCCCCTGCTTGTGGAATGAACATATAGATACAAATTTTAAGCATTAGCAATACTTAAAAGGAGAAGTATAGCCACAGCTATTTTGGCCATGCTTCTCCTATGAATCACAGGAGTGCAGTTCATTCTGCACCCCTGTGATCCGTTTTCAGCTCACTTGGAGCTGAAGTCCGCTGTCGGCTGACACACAGAGCCGGTCCAAGCTCTGAAAAGATCCCAACCATATGGTCAGTATGCGCCCAGAAGCCTGGACCGACACCTGCCTCAGCCTCTCAGCGATCCGCCGAGAGTCCGAGCCAGCCCCTCCCAAGGATAAAGTTATGCTGATAACAGAGGAGCATCAGAGAGAAACACCACTAAGGCCGGCCATACAGGGAGCAAATTTCTTTCCTGCAACCACAGGTTGCAGGAAAGGAATTCGCTCAATTCCCCCATTCAGACACAGAGCTGCCATCTTGGCTCCACTCCCTCTCTACTCTTATTGGCTCACTGACTTTGGCAGCAGTGGGAGCCAATGGCGCCCGCTGCAGTCGCAGCCAGTGAGGAGGGAGAGTCCCAGACAGCCAAGGCTCTTGTGCAATATCGCTGAATCGAGATGGGGCTCAGGAAAGTATTAGGGGGGCTGTTGCACACAGAATGCATTAAGATAAAAAAAACCTTCTGCCTTTAGTACAACTTTAATAGTTTGCAGATTACACAATGCCATATGTATCCCAGAATTTTACTTCAACGCATAGGATGATTTTTCTTTCCTGATTTTCCCATGTGCAATAAAGTTTATTTTGTTCCAATGTATTATTATAAAACAAACTTACTCCATTAAGTTTCACAGTACCTATTTTTACATGTCTGCTTCCAGAGAAAACCAGCCACTCATAAACTTCATCACTAATACAGAGTGTGTCATGTTTTATACACAAGTCTGCAATGACTTGTAGTTCTTCTAATGTATACACCTGAAAGTGAAGAACAGGAGAAAATAAAATGTTCAACTGAAAGTAAAACCAACACTAAAGAAAAAAGTAGGAGAAAGAAGAGAACAATTTGGTATAATTTACTGATACTAAAATAACCTTTGTTAGTCCATTCTACAGCCAATTGACATTCAAAAAAAAAAAAAAAAACTATACTGTGCTTCTCAATAGGCAAAAGAGACTGATCTTAAAGCTGCCAGCACTACAATTCAACAAAATTGTATAACAAATATAAAGGTAGAAAGTGCAGCGCTATTAATAATGTGTGTGTTATTCACGGATACTCCCAAAGGGGGGGGGGGTCTCAAAATAAGTAAAGTGCAAAATATTCTTACAAAAATGCATACATGTGCTAGATACAAAATGAGTAAACACAGAAAAAAAACTCTCAAAAAGCAGAGAGATACAAAGTGCAATATATATACCAGACCATAAAAAAAAAAAAAAAATTAATTATTTATATATATATATATATATATATATATATATATATATATATATATATATATATATATTTATATTCATAAAGTCCATCAGATATAGAAGTAAAATTCATGCTTCCAGTAAAGTGCAGTAGTTTGTGAAGGATGAATGTTGTGATAAACACCATCACTGTGAATTTCCACCACCTCAGAACAAACTGGGTACTCTTACCAGAGACAAAAGATATGACAGCATGCATGGTAGGACCAAAGAATATTTCCAATGGTGGAATCAGCATGGACAAATGGACCACAGGCCAAACAGTCACCGACAATGGTATTGAAATGGAGTCTACCCTCAGAGGAAAAATAAAGACCTCCACATAGCATAATACTGTATGTTTTTTAAAAATGTATTCAAGAAAGTATTGCACTTACATTGATGACAATCAAGCAGGCATTATAACATGGAATTCCAAGTAGCAAAAAGGGCGCAAGGGTATGGAGCAGGCTCTCTGTCACCCAACACGTTTTGTCTAAGGAGACTTCAACTGGGGTCTGAGCCATAATCCCCCCCCATTGCGCTATATATAATCACTTAAAATTATGCACACCTGTAACTTGGATGGCGGACAAGAATATCCAACTCCATCGTCTCCGGCTTGTGTTCCAAGACAACAATGCCCCGACAGGAAGTGACATAATCACCATTCACTAACGTTGGAGTGCTGCGCACCAAGTCTCCATCTGGCGCGAAAGAGGAAGGAGGTAATTCCGGAAGTGTGCCACACCTGAAACCAGGATCAGGAAGCGACAGCACCACCGGAACCAGCCCTAAAGACTTTGCACACCAAGCCTCTATATGGAATCAACCAAAACAGGGCTAACCTGCTAAGGAGCGGAACATCAATATTGTGTCACTGCCAGAAAAGATCTGCATAGCTAACAGTGACATTATCATATATTTAAAATTACAAATAGAAAAATTGTAAATATTAAAATGCTTAAAGGAGGAAAAATTAGATGTAAGTGTAAAAAACATATATAAATCGAGAAGGAACATCTCTCACTATCTACTTGGGATAATACTATGACTAGAATAGATGATATCCATATATTATATTCATAAGGCTATAATCAATTTGTATTTGTAATTTTAAATATATGATAAGGTCACTGTTTGCTATGTAGATCCTTTCTGGCAGTGACATAATGATATAGCCAACGCTTTCAATGGTATATTTAACCCCTTTGCGCCCAAGGGTAAAATAAATGTTAATGCCCAAGCACAATTTTTCAACTTTGACATCAGTTAGTTAAACTGTACATATCATACTCAAAAAAAAAAAAAATCATTTTTTTTTTAAATTTAGCTATATATTTCTTGTTACTTCCATAACCTCCAGACATCTGGTGCACACCGCTCAGGCAATCAGATGAAGTGGTACACAGCTGTAGTTGCTCACCTCGGCTCACCACTGTAGATACAATATAGGAAAATATAAAAGGATGGTGGCACTCCACAGCGTAGTCAGATGCTTGAAAATTTTGTTTTGTAAGGGAGTAAGCCAGTAAGGCAAACGTTGACGCATTTCACTCAAGCTTCCTCATAACAGACATTGTACAAACATCAGCTGTTTGATGATGCACTCATGAAGAAGCGCACCTCCAATCAGCTGATGAACATCAGTACAATTAGGACAGACATGTTGATTGTATGAAAACATTTGGATAAAATGACAATACCCATGAGGGCAATAGAGCATGTAGACAACGTGTCCGTCCTTTTCTTTTAAGCTCCACAATGCATCTCTACGTATCCATTTGCACAAAGTCCTAGGAAAAGACTTGTATTTGACTGGGGTGGTCTTCATTACATACATTATTGACCACCTTTGCTTTTTTTTTTTTTGTATTATGTTCTATTTGGTTATAAGATTTGTTAAAAGGTTTACATATAATTGTTTTTTATGCAGTTCCACTTGTCCCATTGCTTGCCATTGAAGTTGTGGAATATTCGCATACAAGAGCTGGCGCTGAAACATGAACCCATCGATTTAAATATATTTAGGATGACCTGCATAGTATATATTGGTTGGTAGTGCACGCACATTATGCTTGCCGAAATGATATATTTTGTTATGATCAGAGTTCATATCAGTGACATTTATATTTATATTTAGGTTTCTGATTTCCTGCATTCATATGTGCTGCACGAGTTTATCTTGTGACATTTACTTTGTTTATTTTTGTTTTTCTGTGTTTTTAAATGGGTCCATTCGGGCTCTAGGTGTTCTCCATATCAATGATTGTATCTACTTGTATATGTTTTCATGAATTCAACAGGCCTGTCTTAATTGTACTGATGTTCATCAGCTGATTAGAGGTATGCTTCTTGATGAGTGCACCATCAAATAGCTGATGTTTGCACAATGTCTTTGTTCTGAGGAAGCTTGGGTGACTCGTGTGAAACGAGTCAACGTTTCCCTGTATCACTGGCGGAATTTACAATAAATAATGCATTTTCAAGCATCTGACTACGCTGCGGAGTGCCACCATCTTTTTTGTCTTTTCCTATACTTCCATAACCTACCACCAAAGAACCACCCAATAAATTCTCCTGCTTCTGATGATTTCAGCAATACCACATATGTGTATGTTACTTGTACCCGTAGTACAGCCCAAAAGCAATAGTGCACATTTTTTTATTTTTATCATACCTAGAAAACACACTGACACGGATCATAATTATAAAATGTTTACAAAAAAAAATCCTGCCCAAAATATACTGACTATGACCTTTGACACAAACACTAACCCTAGCACTGACCTAGATCAAACCTTGATTTAGTTATTTTTTTAATAAATTTATTTTTTACACACAGTGGTTTATTTTTCTCTTAATTGTTTCTGTTGCAAGGAAAGAGATACAATGCATCTTTCCTCTCCATTTGTGGAGCGAGAACCACAGGGGCGGGCTTCCCAGTGACTGATCACGGTGATAGCCAATCAGAGGTTATCACAGTGATCAGGTGACCCGAAACCAAGGGTTCCATCCTGATGGTTAGCCCAAAATCCTGGGCTCTCGGAGAGAACCCGGTCTCGCTCCCAGCACAAAGGGAGATGCGAATATATGCGGCCTCACAGGAAAAGGGCGTTCATGGTTATGGCTTACAAACATTTTAAGGATTAGCATTTCTGTAATTCTAGCCATACATGGCAAATTTCAGGCAATTCCAACCAGTTTACACTCACAAAAACCAAACCAATTTAAGTCAACCTAACATCAGCATAACTTGATCATTTTGTGGCATTGACAAACTGTTGGTGGTAGGCTACATTCATCTATTTTTACAATCAAAATAGTTTAAGTCAGTGTTTTTTATTGATTTAAACCACGTTCAACCAGCTTAGAAATACAAAAACAACCAATTTCAACACCAAAAAAAACTACATCACCTGCAGTTTGCAGGCGGCAATCAAAAGCTGGTTGAAATGGTCTGAAAAGTGTGTGGCCCCCATGAATGTGGGATACATGCCACAGGCAACACTTGCTGCAAGTGGTACTTCGTAGCAAGGTTTAGAATTTGTGGCAGAAAAAGTGACTGGAATTACAATGGACATCTCTTACATCCCTAGATACTACACAGAAAATGTCTACCTATGGACAGCTTGTGCAAAAAACAGAATGGTCTCTTGTCGGGCATTCCGGGGTGCTTATACATTGCTATAGAATCTTACTACTGAAATACAGCGATCACAGTACCTACCTTGCCCATAGGATTGTTTGGAGTGTTCAGAATAATGGCTTTTGTCCTGGAACTGAATTTGCTGGCTAGTTCTTCAGGGTCTAAAACCCAGTCAGCACTCGATACTGTTCCTTTTCCACTATCCTTCTGTGTATGGAAAGCAAAAAAATATAATATTATACCATATAATATATATAAGCTAAATACTGTACATAATACAACATATGAACAGAAAAAAAAAAAGAATTAAAATTTCTATGTGATAATCATATTTTAAAGCCACAACTGTCCCCTAATTCAAAAAAGTTATGCTTAATGTACACAGGATGTTGTTTAACCTCCCCTGAACGATTTTAACTTGACAACTAGAAACCGACGTTTAAAATGTCCGTTTAGCCGCGTTTGCGTCCAATTGTATTTTTTTTTTTTTTTTTTAAATGAGACGCCTATAAAACCAAACGCTGCTAAAACACAAGTCACAGTGTTTATGCACATTTACAAGCTGTTACAGGCATTTGGCGTTTCAAATGCCTCTAAATATCCGTCCTGAACGCATTTTTTTCCCCAAAAAATGCTTCTAAACTCAACTGCCTAGAAACGACTATAAACAAAGATGTGTACATGTACTGATAAGACAACAGAGAAGAGTTCAGGAGCAGCTAAATAAAATGCCCCCTTGCCGAGTGCCCCCATAGCAATCTTAATCAATTTTCCTATCTCACTCCTTCCTGGCAAGAAAGGCTCTCACGCAATAGGGTGCTGCAACGAAATCCAGCTGGGTCCTGGAGATCATTCGTCATGCAAGTGCATATATTTGTCAGCACACCATGGATCCTTGTCCAAAATTTTCTTTTATTGAGAAGATCACATCACAGAGAACTGCAACGTTTTGGAGCCGTGCAGGGCCCCTTCATCACATGCCTGATGAAGGGGCCCCCATAGCCCCTTCATCAGCCCCATTTGCCCCCATAGCAAGCCACTGCTGTGGAGGCACTCGTACATGCTCGCTCCCGAGCCAGCTCAGCCTCGCCCCCCCCCCGCTCCCTGACAGCGGGAGCCAATGGCGGGATGGGATGGAGAGACCCAGGAGAACCTTGGGTCTTGTGCACATCGCTGGATCGAGATTGGGCTTAGGCAAGTATTAGGGGGGCGCTGCACACTGAAGGTTTTTAACCTTCATGCATAGAATGCAAAAAGGTAAAGAACCTTCAGCCCCTACAACCACTTTAACATTGTGTTCCACTCTCCCGACAGTACACAAGGGACCCAGCGTGACAGCAGATGTTCCAAAGCCACTTTTCTTGGCAGTCTCCAACCAATCTTGTCACTACCTCTCTTGCCAGCATTACCACGTACAGTGTAGGATCAGTAGGACTGTCCACATTCCAGCATTGGGGAGAAGTGGACCTAATCGCTGGCAGTGATGGGACTGCGAATTGAGGTAAATATTACTGTGTGTTATCCCATCAACTTAAAAAAAACAAAATCACTAGAGCCTTTATCTAGTCTGCGGGTAGGGTGTAATTTATTATTTTTTTTTTTTAAATGCCTGGAATTAGACTTTACCCCCTTCCCAACAAATGTACACATATATGCAGCCTCGCGGAAGTGGGTCTTTTTCTGTGGGGCTGTGTTTGTGCTAAGAACTTCCCGTCCCACTGCCAGGACACAACACTTTATACTGTATGTAGTGGAGACTCCATACAATTCATACGGTGATGACAGCTACTGCATGTGCTCATGAAGTAAATGGTTTGTTAGGACCAGCTTGGTTCAACTAAACTATTTAAACGTCACTATAACATAGAGATCAGCTTTAATGTTAATGTGAAATTCTATTTCAAAAGAACCTGAGACAATTTAATTTTATTAAAATATTACATTGTACAGCAGGATTAAGTACAAGTTACTGTTTTTTTTATTGTTTTGAGACTACAGACACACATGCTCTGCCTTGGCTAAACATCCACTAAGCTCAGTATATGAACCATTCTAAAGTCTAAATGTGCCTACTTCTTATCAGTCCACATAGCTAATGAACTGGACTGGCCCAGACCTGAAGTGCCTGCTTTGGCCAGGTCATGCGTGAAGATACTGTATATCATTTCATTTAGGGCCAAATAACTAATCAATTATGAAAATAGTTGTCAACTATTTTCACAATCGATTCATTGGCCAGCTGATTAGTTGGCCTGCATACAGAAAGCATTATTTGATTACATGTCAGGAAATACAGTGAAGCACACATACAGCCCAGTACACCATCCAGACATGTCAGTATACACAGTGCAGCACACACACACAGCTCAGTACACCATCCAGACAGGTCAGTATACACAGTGCAGCACACACACACAGCTCAGTACACCATCCAGACATGTCAGTATACACAGTGCAGCACACACACACAGCTCAGTACACCATCCAGACAGGTCAGTATACACAGTGCAGCACACACACAGCTCAGTACACTGTCCATAAAGGTGATACTGGAAAAATTTGAATATCGTGCAAAAGTTCATTTATTTCAGTAATGCAACTTAACCACTTCACATCTGGAAGAATTTCCCAGTTTAGGACCAGAGCACTTTTTGCGATTCGGCACTGCATACCCAAACAAAATTTGCGTCCTTTTTTTCCCCCACAAATAGAGCTTTCTTTTGGTGGTATTTGATCCCCTCTGTGTCATTTCTGATCACTGCTAACAAAAGAAGAGTGACCATTTTGCAATGTAAACACGGCGGTTCCCCGTTCTTTGCCTGTGGCCGCTCAACGCGGCTCGGTGGCGGACATCGGGTCCGCCCGAGCCGCGGGCACACTCCTCAGAAGTGCAGCGGGCGCGCGCGCGCCCCCTAGCGGCCATTCGAAGATCGCTGTCTTTTTACGGCGATTCGCGGCCAGCGTCCACACTGCCGCCGTAAATAAGATAGTTCAAGCCGTGATTTGTCATAATTGTGATGATTATGGCTTACACCTCATGAAAACCCCAAATTCACAATCTCAGAAAATTAGAATATTACATGCAATCAATAAAACAAGGATTGTACATAGAACAATATCAGACCTCTGAAAAGTATAAGCATGCATATGTACTCAGTACTTGGTTTGGGCCCCTTTTGCAGCAATTACTGCCTCAATGTGGCGTGGCATGGAAGCTATCAGCCTGTGGCACTGCTGAGGTGTTATGGAAGACCAGGATGCTTCAATTACTGAAATAAATGAACTTTTGCACGATATGCTAATTTTTCGAGTATCACCTGTACATGTCAATAAATGCCTGAGAACTTGTGAATGCGTGAGGAGCAATGCCACATGGGACATGTTGTCTTGGGCAAGAAATGAGTGGTTCTAAAAGGAAGAATTTTTTTTACCTTGCTATAGGTGCGCTCTATACTATAATTTGCACCTTGCTATTGGGGCACTCTGAAGGCAGGAGGAGCCAGAAGAGTCGGTGGGGGACCCCAGAAGAGGAGAATCAGGGCTGCTCTGTGCAAAATCACTGTCGCCCGCCCCATGGACGTCTGCCCCTCCCCCCCCCCACGCGCCCTCACAGCCGGCGGCGGTGCGCTGTCGCGTCCGCCGCAGGCTGCGCGAGTTTTCCTGTGGGTCGGGCGGACTTCTATGTCTACCGGCGACCCGCAATCACCTAATACAGAGGCAGAACGGGGAACCGCCAATGTAAACACGACGTTTCCCTGTTCTGTCAGGGGACATGACAGATCTACTGATCCCTGTCATCGGGATCAGTGAGATCTGTTATGTCCCTGCCAGCCCAGCCCCCACACAGAACACAATGAGGGAACACATTTAACCCTTTGATCGAACCCTTAGTGTTAACCCCTTCCCTGCCAGTGACTTTTATACAGTAATCAGTGGCTATTTTTAGCTCTGATCGCTGTATAAATGTCAATGGTCCCAAAAAAGCATCAAAAATTTCCGATCTGTCCGCCGCAATATCGCAGCCCCGATAAAAATCACAAATCGCCATTACCAGTAAAAAAAATAAAATAATAATAATAAAAACGCCATAAATCAATTCCCATAGTTTGTAGACAGATAACTTTTGCGCAACCCAATTAATATACGCCTACTGCGATTTTTTTAAACAAAAATATGTAGAATACTAAACTAAACTAAATACCTAAACTGATGAATACATTTTTTTATATATATTTCTTTTGGATATGCATAATAGCAAAAAGTAAAAAAAAAAATTGTTCTTTTTTCAAAATTGTCGCTCTCTGTTTATAGCGCAAAAAACTAAAACTGCAGGAGGTGATCAAATACCACCAAAAGAAAGCTCTATTTTGGGGAAAAAAATTATAAAAAGTTTGTTTGGGTACATTGTCGCACGACTGTGCAATTGTAATTCAAAATGCGTCAGCGCCGAAAGCTGAAAATTGGTCTGGGCAGGAGGGGAGTTTAAGTGCCCAGTAAGTAAATGGTTAAAATTATATCCATGAAAAAAAAAAAAAGTCTCAGCTTTTAGTACAACTTTAGCCACTTCAGCCCCAGAAGGATTTGCCCCCTTAATGACCAGAGCACTTTTTGCAACTGACAACTGCACGGACTTGCGACATTGTAACCAAACAAAATTGACATCCTTGTTTTACCACAAACAGACCTTTATTTTGGTGATACCTCTGTGGTTTTTATTTTTTGCGCTATAAACAAAGAGCGACAATTTTGAAAAAAAAAAATATATACATTTTTTTTTTACTTCTTGCTATAATAAATATCCAAAAAAAAATTATATAAAAAAACAAAATGTATTCATCAGTTTAGGCCAAAATGTATTCTTCTACATATTTTTGGTAAATAAAATCGCAATAAGCATTGATTGGTTTGCGCAAAAGTTATCGTGTCTACAAACTATGGGAATAGATTTATAGCATTTTTATTTATTTATTTTTTACTAGTAATGGCGGCGATCTGTGTTTTTCTCGGGACTGCGATATTACAGCGGACATATCGGACACTTTTTTGGGACCACTGACACTTATACAGCAATCAGAGCTAAAAATAGCCACTGATTACTGTACAAATGTCACTGGCAGGGAAGGGGTTGACACTAAGGGGGCAATCAATGGGCTAAATGTGTTCGCTCAGCGTGTTCTAACCGTGTGGGTGCTAGGCTGGCAGGGGCATGACAGATCTCACTGTTCCCAAATACAGGGAACAGTAGATCTCTGTCATGTCCCCTAGCAGAACGGGGAACCGCCGTGTTTACATTGGCGGTTTCCCATTCTGCTTCGGTATTAGGCAATCGCGACCAAACTTACGCAGCATGTGGCAGGCACGAGAGCTCGCCGGTGATTCGTGCAGGGCTGCTGCATTGCAGCAGTAAATATACAGGAACCGGTCAGGAAGTGGTTAATATAAAAGCTTTATATCTCCCTTCCACCCTTCATATAGCTTCATGTAGGACTCCTAGTTAAAATGTCCATATATCCTACTTCTGGGTGTATTTATTAGTGTATATTTGATATAAGTATTATATATTATTACTTTCACTGTTTCACAGTAGTGATTATGTGCTCTTTTTGTACTATAAAGGGCTAATTTTAGTTTTTTTTAACCGCATTATGACAGGTGATACAAAAAAAAGCATGCTGCTGCTACTAAACATCTTGTGCACAACTATGCGTTTTTTGGTGCTTTTTGCAGAAATGCACTACAGTTCATTTTACATGGGACACGTTTACATCTATGCTGTTTTCAGCTGCTGCTTATTTGGAAAGGGTCAAGGACTGTTTTCAATGTAAAACTGTGCTTTTTTTGCTTTTTGGTTCAATAGACTTCAATGGAGAAGCTACAGAAAAGCATGTAGTGTGTTGTTGCCGCGATTTGCATTTTTTAACCTGCCCTACAACAAATTGGCCCAAAAAAATACAAAACGCAAATCTCAGCAAAATCGCATGTGCAAAAATGCACAGCAAAAAGCACTGCAGAAATGGATCAAAATCAAACTGTGTAGGTGTACACTGAGCCTTATGCTGGCCATACACTTATCGATTTTCGTACAAGAATATTCATACGAAAAATCTTTGTACCTTCGCTGAATGAAAGAAGTTGTTTGAAAATTTCTTTTGCTTTTAACATTCAGTTTTTGAACAAAAACCACATACATGGTCTGAAAATTCCTTTGACCAAGAAGTTTTCTATTCTGCTCCTTCAAATTTTTCAGTCACTGTGCTCAAAAACGAACGTCGATTTGACCCCACTAATGATTACAAAATCAACCAATGTTCTTAAAAGTGAATTTTTTTTTAAGGAAGATATTGTTTTTGTATGGCCAGCATAAGTGACAGCAGGCGCAGGTATTTTATCAAGCCACCTGCCTATGACAAGGGAATCTGTCATACATGATATATTACAGTTCTGTCTGAAAATCAGCAAAAGCCTTTCATTTTTTTTTTTTCTTTAAATAAAAAAACGTGATCTCTGAGACTGATGATATTTACCAGATTCAACCTCTAACAACATCTTCTGTCTGTTATTCTCAGAGTGGATTAGAGATTTTGCTCCCTAGCCATATAGCTGGTTATTTAAATTTACCACTGCATAGAGATATTTATGAATAAATTACCTTTTTTTAAACTTTACACATTAACTAAATTATACACCACACTTTTTTTAAAAGGTTATTATCCGATTAATCAAAACAATAAATCGGTCAACTAATCGATTATGAAAATAAACGTTAGTTGCAGCCCTAATTTCACTCCATGCCAAAGTCCAATAGCATCTAAACTGACATTGTTCAAACAGGCAGCATGGCAATGTTATGTAAAACGCTTGGGAGTCTAATTTCCCATGGTCAGCCATTAAACATTACGTC
This sequence comes from Glandirana rugosa, assembly GCA_018402905.1. Lineage (NCBI taxonomy): Eukaryota > Metazoa > Chordata > Amphibia > Anura > Ranidae > Glandirana > Glandirana rugosa. The sequence goes on from BLSH010029916.1 coordinate 2,866,772, forward strand.
ACAAGGCTTGTAGCACTTATTTTGCCTTAGGGCTCTTTCACACACACGGATCGTTTGGGTCCGCTTGTCAGTTTTTTAGGCGGACCCAAACGGACGCTCCATGTACTTCTATGGAGCGGCGGATGTCAGCGGTGACATGTCCGCTGACACCTGATCCGCCAGAAACAGACGGATGGAAGCCCTATTTTCCATCTGCCTGGCGGATCGGATGAACACGGACAGACGGTCCGTGTTCATCCGATTCTCCATAGAGGAGAATGGAGTTCTGACAGGTCAGTCTCTGCACTGCCGGCTCAGCGGGGATCAACGGATGGATCCCCGCTGAGCAGCGGAGCCCGTCAAAATGGGCTCCACTTGTGTGAAAGAGCCCTTAGACAGATAGAAGCTAAAGCTGGCCGTAGACAAGTAGAATTTCAAATGAAAGTTCTTAGGAAAGAATGTTGAAAGAAAGTTTGTTTTTCTAATAGGTAGTGAGTCAAATCCACATTCATTTTGACTGCAGTGACAAGAAAATTTGAAGGTGCATGATGGAAAATATTTCATGAACAAACGTTCTAAGGTTTTCATTTGGTAAAGTCCATTCAACCTTTCAAATGACTTTCACATAAGAATGTGTGCACACATTTTCCTAAGAGAAGTCTTTTCCTAAGACTTTTCAATCTAAATTCTATTGTCTCAGCAATTTAAAGTGCCTGAACTTCCTACTTCATCTAAGTCAAAGACTGACCCACAGCTTCATATGTCTACTATACGAAAAGCCTGAAGAAGTGATTACCGTATATACTCGAGTATAAGCCGACTTTTTCAGCACATTTTTTGTGCTGAAAAAGTACCCCCTCGGCTTATACTCGAGTGAGAAAAAAATTACCCCAGAAAATGCCGCCGCTCCGCAGCCAGATATCAGCCTGTAGTCACTGCAGCCCGCCTGCCTAAACTGATCTAGTCACTGCAGCCCGCCCGCCTAAACTGGTTGCTAGATCGCCTCCCGACTGGCGTCTAGCAACCAGTGACGTAAGAGAGGAGAGCGGAGACTGACGTGCCAATAATCACAGTGGAGGTAAAAGACCAGAGCAGAACACTAGAAGCCGCCGCTGCCCACCCCGCCTCCACTGGTTGCTAGATCGCCTGCTGATTGGCGTCTAGCAACCAGTGACGTCAGAGAGAGGAGACCGAGGCGGACATCCTCCTCCGCGCCTTCTGAGCACCTGAGCCCCTATGAATTAAAAACGAAGCCCAGCCAGCCATTCCTGTGTGTGGCCCTGATATGTGGATGGGTTTATGCTGAATCTTGTAGTCCTTCCCTTTTGGGGATGTGCCCCCCCCCCAAAAGTGAGGGACTACAGGGCCCAGCATGAATCCCTCAGAGGATGTGTCCAGGCCAATTTGCGTTGGGGGGGGGGTTGGAGGTGAAGGCTAATGTATGTAATATGTGATTTGCTGTAATGTAATGTGCTGTGTAATGTGCTGTGTAATGTGCTGTGTAATGTGCTGTAATGTACAGTGTAATGTGCTGTAATGTACAGTGTAATTTGCTGTAATGTGCTGTAATGTACTGACCACTGACTAAATTACCCGGTACTGACCATTGACCACTGGCTAAAGTACTGACCACTGACTAAAGTACCCGATACTGACAACTGACCACTGACTAAAGTATTGACCATTGACCACTGAAATAAATATTATGTGTTTTTAATGTAATTTTATTGGTATCTATTATTTTTGAAATTTACCAGTAGCTGCTGCATTTCGCATTTCCCACCCTAGGCTTATACTCGAGTCAATACTTTTTCCCAGTTTTTTGCGGTAAAATTAGGAGTCTCGGCTTATACTCGGGTCGGCTTATACTCGAGTATATACGGTATTTCACCCTGATCATACAGAAGCTGAGACATTAAAACGGCTAGAAGTGCCTGCTTTGCCTTGGCCATGCAGATACTGAGCCACTGCTCATTGTTTCAGCCATATCATTGCTTTGAAACATCAGCTTTGCCAAGGTCACACAGACCCAGGAGATACCTGCCCAATTTTTGAAGCACCTATTTTTTCCTACAAAGAGCCACTAAGTCAGTAAATGTGGGGACAAGATGAAACATTAACAGCTATTGTGCCTTTCAGAGTGACTGGATCTTTCAAAGATTGTAAGCACATATGTAACAGCAATGTTGCCTCACAGACAATCTAATTTAAAATTAAACTTACAAAACAGACTTTTCAAATTTCCATGCACAATGACTTAAAAAAATGCTGCTTTTACAGGAGTTTTGAATTTGCCTGTAGAAGCATCTTAAAGTGGGAGCAAACTCCCAGGCATGATGTTTACCTATAGGCAAGGCTATATTAAGGCTTACCTATAGGTACTGTACATATGTTCTAAACTTGCACCGTTTAGGAGAGATTTATTGTACATGCAACCGGGGACATCATCGATGCATGCGCTCTAAAGGAATGCCATACCCGTGATGTTCCTTCAGAGTCCTACGCCGTAAAGTGAAGCTGGGGGGCTTCATTCTAAGGCAAGTTTCACATAATAGGCAGGCATGAGATGCATACTAGCACATTATGACATTGCCTTGCAGGTGAAAGAAACTAAGGGATTTTATTAAAACTTACCGTAAAATCCTTTTCTCCGAGTTCACTGACAGACGCAGCTCTTCATTGATTTTGTGGGTTTTATGTTCGTCTTACCAGGAGTTAACTAGGCAGGGAAAAGAATTCAGCTGGCCCCTCCCCTGGGGGCCGTCCTCTTTTCCTACATTAAAACCCCCCTCATTTGTAGTACGGACCCTCAAACGAGGGTGAAATTCTACGAAGATGTCCGTTTAAGTTTTGA
>BLSH010029916.1:2925060-2943517 GCA_018402905.1 Glandirana rugosa
CTGCATGTTAAGAAGCCGGCACCTGCTGGGATCCTTAACAACCTGGGAATAGCTGGTTCTTAACCACTTGCCGACCGCAGTCTGGCGGTGACAGAATGGCTCGATATCGCAAACTGCCGTCATATGATGGCAGCTGCAATATCCTGCACTGTGAGCGCGTGCACTCACTGTGTTTGGGGGGGGGGCCAGGGGGTGAGTGCCCGCGATGGCCCCCCCGCAGTGAAAGAACGGAGGTCCGTGTATGTAAACATGGATCTCCGTTCTGTTAGAGGGGGAAGGGCTGTGATCACAGGCTTACTGTATATGGAAACCGTGATCACTCCCCCTTCCACCCAGCCAGCCCACATACAGTTAGAACACACCCAGGAAACAGTTAACCCTTAGAGCGCCCCCTCCAGGTTAACCCCTTCACTGACAATGGCATTTACACAGTAATCAGTGCATTTTTATAGCATTGATCGCTGTATAAATGCCAATGGTCCCAAAAAAGTGTCAAAATGGTCCGACATGTCCGCTGCAATATTGCAGTACCGCTAAAAATCGCAGATCACCGCCATTACTAGTAATAAATAAATAAATAAATAAATAAAAACCCCATAAATTAATTCTCATCATCCATAAACGCGGCAACTTTTGCGCAAACCAATCAATAAATGCAGATGGCGATTTTTTTAACAAAAATATGAGGAAGAATATAAATCGGCCAAAATCGATGGAAAAAAAATGTTTTTTTATATATTTTTTTTGGATTTGTATTTTAGCAAAAAGTAAGAAATTTGGCGTTTTTTTGCAAAAAATTGTCACTCTTTTGTTTATAGCGGCGATCAGAAATGACGCAGAGGTGATCAAATACCACCAAAAGAAAGCTCTATTTGTGGGGTAAAAAGGATGCAAATTTTGTTTGGGTACAACGTCGCACAACCGTACAATTGTCAATGCAGAATCGCAAAAAGTGCTCTGGTCCTAAAGTGGAAAATCTTTCCGGGGCTGAAGTGCTTAAAGAGCCGGAACCTGCCAGCATCCTTAATAACAAGTGAATTGGTTAAGGAACCAGCACCCTCCTGCATCCTTAACAACCAGTGACTCATCTCCTGTCAGCGGATATTCCCCACTGACAGCGGAATGTAAACAAAGCCAAAAATTAACCAAAAATACAACATGCGGTTCACATGGGGGGTAGGTCACGCTTGTCCCCTCATCTTTCTTGCCTGCCAGTCTACATGGTTGGATAATGGCCTGCTATGGATTTTGGAGGGGGGGGGGGGTCACATGCCACTTCTTTATTTTTCTTTCCCCATAGGGCACCTCTCCCAAATCCATACCAGACTTGATGGATCTGGTATGGATTGGGGGGACCGCATACCAATTTTTACAATTTTTTTAAATTTCTACTGTCGGCTCTGCTAACAGCAGGGATGAGTCATGGTTGTTAGGATGTCTATGCATGCTGGCTCCTTCACGACCAACAGTCCTGAACTGTCCCATTTAGCAGTGATGGGACTGCTACCGCTAATACCCCTTTCACACTGCAGCAGCGCTAAAACAGCCATCGTATTTTGCCTTGCATTAGGGGCGTCTTAACAACGCTTTAGCGGTGGTATTTGGCCGCTAGCGGGCTTTCTTTTTTTATTTCACAAAAAAAAAAGTTTAACACAAGACCTGTTTTGCGGCGCTTCCAAAGCACTTTTCAGGGGCTTTGGAAGTACTGCCCATTCATTGCAATGGGCAGGAGCATTTTGGGAGCGCTATTTAGAGCGCTCCCAACCCACCCCAAAGATGCTGCTTGCAGGGCTTTTCATAACATCCCGCAAGCGCACCGCCCCAGTGTGAAAAGACACACTGCAATGAATGGGAGGCAGTTTTCAAGCTTTTTTTTATAGGCTATTTCTAGCGCTAAAACGCTTGAAAACTATCTCATTGTGAAAGGGGTCTAAATGTTTTGGCTCTCCCTGCAGCCCATCTGTGATAAAATAACCTGCAAACACATGTTAAGTACCGCAAAATCCAAAAAAAATTAATTCAGTTTAAATAGAGGTGGATAATTGGGTGACAATTAAATTGTTTCTATATATAGCGCCAACATACTATGCAACTACTAAAAGCAGATTGGAACAGATGGAAAAGCATGCAAAAGAAATGCTTAAACCAAGCCCAAAGTCCATTGCAAGGAGAAGCAAGACAAGGAAAACCGACGTCCACAGACCAATCCGGGAGAAATCACAATAAAGCATCCTGAAGAATGCAATAAACCAGGTGGTCAATGCAGAGGTTGGAAAGTGACAAAAGTATATGTGGTCAATCGGATTTGGGAAAATTAGGCAATCATTGAAGCCACTGTAATGAAAGATCTCAGATTTAGGCTCTTTTCACACCAAGGCGTTGGAAAAAAGCCTGTAAAAAGCCATGATTTTAGTGTGCGTTTTTGCTGCGCTTTTGAAGCGCTAGCGCTATAAATAGCGCCCCTCTAATGGCATTTTTAAGCGCTTTTCAAGTGTTTATGTTTCAATCATGTGACCTTTCCACAGCCTCAGTGCACATTTCATGCGATTTTTAAGCGCTTAACCATTATTTTCAATGGACATGGGCGTTTTTGAGGCACTATTTTGAGCGCACAAAACAAGCTGAAAAGATGCTGCTTGCAGGACTTTTTTCAACGCCTAGCAAGCGCGACGCCTCGGTGTGAAAGCATCCATTGAGATGCATGGGGAGCGTTTTTGATGCGCTTTTTGTATGATAATTTTAGCGCAAAAACGCCTGAAAAACACCTTGGTGTGAAAGGGGTCTTAAAGAGACGAGATATAAAAGATGTTACATCAATCAGCCACATAAGATTAGTGTCCAGTAAAGAAGCCCAGTCATAAAACCACCAGGTCACCCACAAGTATAATAGATGCAATTAATTAAATATTCCACTATTTATTGGAATCTGCAATCAGCCATTACTTTCTGAAGTCTGCATGTTTTCTTGAGGTAGTGGTTATGGTCAAGTTCTTCCATAAAGAAATCAGTTTTAGAAAGTTCTGACAAAGCATACTTTACCATCTCCAAAACAGAAACGCTAAGGATCCGCGATAAGTTTTGCTAAAATCGGTACATACCTATAATACACAGTGATTTTTTTCCTTAGTGAAACTGGATTAAGCCCTGTGACACCTATACAGTGCACGTTTACCCAACATGAAGCAATATAATGCAATTTGTTTTGAATGGTGCACCTGCCCCACGATGCATGCGCATACCATGCCTTGTGGTATGCTGAATCAGAAAAAAAAATGATGCATGTCTGATTTTTAACTGCGTTGTGGTGCATTGGAATTCATTTTTAAAGGCAACCTCAAAAAATACAGGGCTGTAAAAAAAATTAAGCAGGTGTTTTTGGCACACAGAGAACATAAATAGGAAAAATGTGCTTAAAGAGGAAGTAAACCCAGATTGGGTTTACTTCCTCAATATAACCCTGTAAAGTAGAAGCATAATGGGCTACTATGCATCGCATAGTAGCCCATTATGTGCCACTTACCTGGAAACGAAGCCTGCGATGCCCCCGCTCCAGGCCGCGTCCATCTTCTGCCCCTCTTCCTTCCGAGGCCGCGACTCCGGCCGGAGTCGCGTGACCTCACTCCCGCGCATGCACGCCGGAGCCGCCAGTCATAGCACAGGGTCAGTGGAGAAACGGCATGGAGGCTGCTTCTTCACTGCGCATGTGCGGACGTGACGTCGGCACATGCAAAACACTGCATATCTCCTGAACCGTGCAAGTTTGGGAGATATGCAGGGCACCTACAGGTAAGCCTTATTCTAGGCTTACCTGTAGGTTAAAGTGGTTGTCACAGGTTGACAACCACTTTAGGTATGAACAGACCCTTGCTCTTCAAGCATAGGCAACATCTAACATTCATATACACTATATAGTCAAAAGTATTGGGACACCTGCCTTTAACAGTCTTAGGCTCCATTCACACTAGTGCGTTTTTTGATTCATTTTGCAGTAATGCAGGGAACTTTTTTAACATGGGTTCCTATGGAACATGTTCACATCAATGCTTTTTTGTGCCTCTGCGTTTTTGGAAAGGGTCGGGGACTTTTTTCCCGCAAAAAGCAGCGTTTTGCATGTAATAGACTTCAATGGGCATACAAGAAAAACACAAGTGCTGAGTTACCGCAATTTGCATTTTCAATCTGCCTAGCAACAAAAATCCCCCACCTCCCAAAAAAAAAAAAAAAAAAAAAATTGTAAAAAAAAAAAAAAAAAAAAAAAGAACACAAAAAAACGTAAAAACGCATCAAAAACACAGTAAAAACAAAAAAAAAAAATGAAAAAAAAAAAACTCTGAAAAGCAAAATATATTAGGCTTCATGCACACAGGAAGCTTTTTCAACCTCCCCTGAACATTTTTTTTTGACAGCTAGAAGCCGGCGTCTAAAACGCCCGTTTTGCCGCTCCTTGCATGCCGCGTTTAGCTGCGTTCACGTCTAGGAGCGTTTTTGAAAAAAAAAAAAACCCTTTAAACGAAACACTCCTAGACGCGAGTTACCAGGTTTAGGCGCGTTTTGCTGCGATTACAAGCTGTTTGGTGTTTCAAATGCCTCTGAACTGGCGTCTGAACCCCTTTTTTTTTGCATTCCAAAAAAAGCCTCTAAACTCAACTGCCTGGAAACGAGCTTAAACGACCCTAAGATAACATTAAATGAGTTAAGGGGCAGCTGAAAAAATGTCCAAATGCCCCGAACGTCCGTTTACCAGCCTCAGTGTGCATGAGGCCTTAGTGTGAATTGAGTCTTACCCTGTAGGGTTCAATATTGAGTTGACCCACCCTTTGCAGCTATAACAGCTTCAACTCTTCTGGGAAGGCTGTCCACAAGGTTTAGGAGTGTCTATGGGAATGTTTGACCATTCTTCCAGAAGGGCATTTGTGAGGTCAGGCACTGATGTTGGATGAGAAGGCCTGGCTCGCAGTCTCCGCTCTAATTCATCCCAAAGGTGTTCTGTAGGGTTGAGGTCAGGACTCTGTGCAGGCCAGTCAAGTTTTCTCCACCCCAAACTCACTCATCCAAGGACCTCGTTTGTGCACTGGTCCAAATAATTTACCCAATACTTTTCACAATATAGTGTTGAAGTCAAGCTCAATACAGTGGAATTGCTGAGAAAATAGTTATAGAATGTATTCACCCTCAAGGTGACATTAGACGGTGAAGAGTGATTGTTCAGTAAAGGCTTAGGTTGTTGATTTATAAACTGCCCATAGCAAGATTCTTCTGTCACATGCAGAAGTGGTTACACAACTGCAGTTACTTAAGCAGGATCATGTATTTAAATGAAACCATGTACTAACCCTCAAAGGCCCTTTATGCAAAGGTGAAAAAAAAATGAAGACAAAATTAGATAGAGGTGGTGTCCACAGTAACCAATCACATTGCAGCAATGTTTAAAATCCAGGGCAGCAAATAGAAATGAAGCCTCTGATTACTCTTACAAAACAAAGCTAAAACCCCACCCTCTAACTTGTAACTCCCTGCAAGACTATTTGGGAGTGTTAGAAAATATATCTCACATTAGTTTGAAAAGCTGTGTCATGGAATTCTATGCAAGGCTCCACAACTATGTCTGCACATATAGTCCTAAGGGCGGAGACCACTAAACTGAATTTTATGTCACACACAAACCACATGGAACCTGGCTGTCCTCCCACTACAACTATCTACGATCGGGGTAAAGAGCCATTAAAATTGATTGGACACAGCCGGTCACTACCGATCTCCACGTGCACGCCGCTCGTGCGCGCCCCCGGGGCGTGCAGCACGGCGATCGGGGCTGAGGCTTGTCTCTCGGACGAAGCCCAGCTCCGATCAGTGTAAAGAGCCACTAGAATTGGCTCTTTACCACGTGACCGGCTGTGTCAATCACAGCCGGTCATGTGATGTAAGCAAACCGCGGTAACGAGCTGTTACCACAGTTCTCCCTGTCACACACCGATCATGTGTGAGCTGGGAGATTGCGGTAACAGCTCACTACCGCCTACTGTACGCCAAGCACACTGAACACCCCCCAATAAAGAGGACCTGTCACCACCCCATCAAAGTACCTGTCACCTGCCCATCAAAGTACCCGAGTACCTGTCCATCAAAGTACCCAAGTGCCTGTCACCAACCCATCTGAGTACCCGAGTACCTGTCACCAGACCATGAGAGTACCCGAGTACCTGTCACCTGCCCATCAGAGCATCCGAGTACCTGTCACCAGCCCATCAGAGTACCCGAGTACCTGTCACCAACCCATCAGAGCACCCGAGTACCTGTCACCTGCCCATCAGAGTACCTGTCACCAGCCCATCTGAGTACCTGTCTCCAGCCCATCTGAGTACACGAGTACCTGTCACCTGCCCATTAGAGTACCCGAGTACCTGTTACCAGACCATCAGCATACCAGAGTACCTGTCACCAGACCATCAGCATACCAGAGTACCTGTCACCTGCCCATCTTAGTACCCAAGTACCTGTCACCAGCCCACCTGAGTACCTGTCACCAGCCCATCAGAGTACCCAAGTACCTGTCACCTGCCCTTCAGATTACCCGAGTACCTGTCACCAACCCATCTGAGTAACCGAGTACCTATCTGCAGCCCATCAGAGTACCCAAGTACCTTTTGCCAGTCTATCAGATTACCCGAGTACCTGTCTCCAGCCCATCAAAGTACCCAAGTACCTATCTGCAGCCCATTAGAGTACCTGAGTACCTATCTGCAGCCCATTAGAGTACCCGAGTACCTATCTGCAGCCTATGCCTCATAGAATATACCTCGGGTGTTGTCTTTACAAAATGGGGTCATTTTGTGGGTAATTCCGCTGTCCTGGTGCTCTGGGGCCTTCAAAAGTGTAATGGGTATGAATGAAATTTTATGTGTAACTTATGCTCCTAGAACGCCTGACGGTGCTCCCTGCTTGTTCGGCCTCTGTATGTGGCCATGGTGTGAAAAAGTCTTACACACGTGGTATCGCCATACTCGGGGAGAGTAGCAGAATGTATTTTGGGGTGTAACTGGAAGTATGCATATGCTGTGTGTGAGAAATAACTTGTTTTTCATGACAATTTTGTGCAAAAAATAAAATAATAATTTCTTAATTTTCCCACGAATTGTGGGGAAAAAGTACAGCTTCAAAAAACTTGCCATTCCTCTTACTAAATACCTTGGAATGTCTACTTTTCAAAATTGGGTCATTTGGGGGGTATTTGTACTTTCCTGACACTTCAGGGCCTCAAGAAATGAGATAAGCCATAAGTGCATCAGATGTGATCAATTTTCAATGATTGGCACCATAGCTTGTAGACTCTATAACTTTCACACAGACCAAATAATATACACTTATTTGGGTTATTTTTACCAAAGATAGGTAGCAGTATAGGTTTTGGCCCAAATTTATGAACAAAAATTACTTATTTGCAAAATTTTATCACAGAAACTAAAAAAAAAAGTGTTTTTTTTTCAAAATGTTCGCACTTTTTTCACTTCTGTCGCAAAAAATAGAAACCCAGAGGTTCTTAAATACCACCAAAAGAAAGCTCTATTTGTGTGAAAAAAATGATAAAAATTTTGTGTGGGTACAGTGTAGCATGCGAGAGTAATTGTCATTCAAATTGTGAGAGCGCAGAAAGCTGAAAATTGGTCTGGGCAGGAAGGGAGTATAAACGTCCTGTATTGAAGTAGTTAACTGACAATTGAGTGATTGGTTTACGGGAACATCTACAGAAGCGTCTATAAAATATGGTATTTGTGGAATTCTTATTTATTTATTTACTTTTTATACTAGTAATGGAGGTGATTAGTGAGTTATAGTAGGACTGCAATATTGGGGCAGACAATTGGACACTAACAATACTGCTAAAAATATGTCACTGTACTAAGGACACTAGCTGGGAAGGGAGTTAAACACTTAGGACGATCAAAGGGTTAACTGTGTGCCTAGCCAGTGTTTTTGTGATGCATGTGCTGCTTTTACTAGGGGAAAAGATGGATTTTATTCCCTGCTTTTAAAGGGACACAAAATCCATCCCCTTCCCCCATCAGAACAGAGATCTGCCTTGTTTACATAAGCAGAGCTCTGTTTTGTGTGTGTTCCCAACAATCGGCAGGTGTCAGCGGACATCAATTTCCCGACACCGGCAGATTGGTGCCTGTTGCAATTAATCACAGCAGAAGCGGCACGCACCCCCTGTAGGAGGAACTTGGCCAGGTAGCAGAGTGGCGAGACATCTTCTAGGCAACACTCTTCCACCAGAATCAAGCCTCCCCACTGTACCAATCAGCTCCTCAGACTCTCTCCTTCCAGGATTGCAATGTGGAACAGTTTCCAAAGCGTCGGAAGGGGACCTCCCACCCGTCCCCCACTGGCGTTTCTTGGGCTTACCGATTCCACCGGTTTGCCCGAGAAATGATCCGGTGGTGCGGCCGCCTGCTCCCATAGGCGATCAAAAAGTTATCACTCTTTGATTGACTCTATGGCCTTGGAGGGCCGAAGCGATATTATGACTTCACTTCCGGTCCAGGCTGGATCTTTTGCTTTTGAAGGGAAAGAAGACAGGTCCTCTTCATAAAGAGGACCTGTCATCCTTATTTCTATTAGAAGGGATGTTTACTTTCCTTGTAATAGAAATAAAAAAGTGATAAAAAAATAAATAAAAGTGACAGTGTAAAAATAAAAAATAAAATTGATTAAGAAAAAAAAATTAAAAATCTCCCCCATTCCTTTGTACTCGGGCACAGAAACAAATGCATAAGTATGTCGTGCACGCATATGAAAAACAGTATTCGAATCACACATGTGAGGTATCGCCACAAATGTTAGAGTGAGAGCAATAATTCTAGCACTAGATCTCCTCTGTAACTCTAAACAGGCTACCTGTAAGGCCCCTTTCACACGAACGGATACATTCCAGCTTTTAGCTGCGGATAGATGAAGTTATCTACCACAGCTATACTGTGACAATGCTTTCCTATGGCCCCTTTCTCACTCTGCATTTAGCAAAGGTTTTGTTACAGACGATTTCGAACGATTAGAAAAAATGGATTGGAATGCATCCAGGAACGATGTTATGCAGCTAACCACACGTATCTGCACGAATCTGCAGCTGAACTGTGTCAGCTACGGAAAGCAACAGCAACAAGCATAGAAATCAATAGGAAGCACTTCAGGAATGTCAAGAATGTTAATGTTTCCACCGCAGCAGCATGTATCCGTGGCTAATCGGAATGTAACAAATGCAAGTAATGGTTGTGCTTTATCTGACTTGCATTTAGCAACGGCAGATCAGCTGATTTTATCCATTCGTGTGAAAGGGGCCTAAAGGCGTTTAAAGCGTTGCCTATGGAGATTTTTAAGTACCGCAGTTTGTCACCATTCCATGAGCGTGCGCAATTTTAAAGATTGACATGTTCTCCATTTACTCTGCGTAACAATCTTTCACATTATACAAAAAAATTGGGATAACTATTGCGTTTTTTTTTAATTCATTAAAGTGTATTTAAAAAATAAAAAAAATGCGTTTGCAAAACTGCTGCACAAATACAGCGTGGCATAAAAAAAACAGTTAGACTTACCGGTAACTCTGTTTCTAGGTTTCGTCCAGGACAGCACTAGAGAGAAAGGCTCCTCCTCCGAAGGCAGGAAACACATCACCATCAGACTTTAAAGGGCGGTCGCATCCACTCTTCCTCAGTCTTTACCCGAGAACTCCCCCAGGAAATAAGGGTTTCTGCAAAAAAAAAAAAACACTCGCCCAAAGTTATAACAGCATATAGGGAGAGAATCCCTGCTATCCTGGACGACTCCTAGAAACAGAGTTACCGGTAAGTCTAACTCTGGTTTTCTCTAATCGTCTGTCCAGGACAGCACTAGAGAGGGTCAACGAGAACTTACTGGATTGGGGGGGGGGGGGGGGGGCGACGACTACCGCTGATGGACCTTTCTCCTAAACTCCTGGTCTTGCACGGAGATAAGGTCCAGCCTTTAATGTTTGATAAATGTCGAGTAGCTCAACCATGTTGCGGCGTTGCTCCAGCTCGCTCAGCCCACAAAGTATATAGCGCCCGAGTGGAATGGGCGGTGGGGGGAAAAAGGACACTTTTCCCAAGGCTTTATATGCCTCCACAATGGCTTGCTTTATCCAATGAGCGATTGTGTTTTTTGAAGCTTGGAATCACGTTTTTTTTGGCAGCGTGCAGTACAAAAAGGGCATTTGATTTTCTAAATTCTTTGGATACTTCAAAGTATCACAAGACACAAGCTCTTACATCTAACTGGTGAAACTCTGCTTCTTTCTGATTAGTTGGAGATGCTCAGAAAGAAGGCAGAACAATCTCTTGAGACCCATTATACTTAGATGCCACTTTGGGTAGGAACCACGGGTCCATGCACAACACCAGCCTGTCATCAAAGATCTGAAAGAAGGGCTCTTTTATAGAGAGCACCTGCAGTTCTCTCACCCGTCTAGCTGTCGTAATGGCTACCAAAAAAGCTGTCTTGAGATTAATCAATCTCAGACACAGTATTCCCCCCAGGGATAGCGCTATCTATCCTTGTAGCACTATCGACAGGTCCCATTTAGGGAGAACTTTAAAAGGAACAGGTCTTATTCTTGCCAGCCCCTTGAAGAACCTGCTGATAAGCGGGTTTAAAGCCAGGAGGTGGTTACAAAAAAAAACTGACAGAGCCGCCACTTGTACTTTTAAAGTACTAATGGCGAGCCCTTGATCCGCACCCCCCTGTAAAAACTCCAGGATGGCTGGGATCCCTGCTGCCATCTTCTTGGCATTTAAGTAAACAAAAAAACCTTCCAATACTAGGAATAAATGGCTTGGGTTACTCGTTTCCTGCTAGACAGGATAGTGTTAACCACTCCATCTGAGAGCCCCTTTGCTTTCAGGAGGCGTTCTTCAGATACCAAGCAAACAATTTCAGGCTCCAGATCTTTGACATCAGAATCAGTCCTTGAAAAAGTAGGTCTTCCCTTTCGGGCAATATTAGGGGAGGTTCTACTGCTAGGCGCAGCAGCATGGAGAACCACGGTCTCAGTGGCCAATATGGGACCACTAATATCAGGTCGGTGCTCGCCTGCAGAAATTTCCTTATTACTCTGGGAATGAGTTTGAACAGAGGAAAGGCATAAGATAGGTTGTATGGCCACACTTATGCCAGAGCATCTATTCCCTGAGCCCTTGCGTCTCTTGCCAGTGAGAAGTACCTAGGGAATTTGGCATTCTCTCTGCTGGCAAATAGGTCCACCTATGGGCAACCCCATTTTTCCATCAGCTGCTGGAAAACTTCTTCGTTCAGCGACCACTCGGCTTCCAGAATTGGACGCTGACTCAAGAAATCTGCCAGACGGTTGTCCACACTCCTGAGGTGGCCTGCCGAGATTGATTTCAAGTTCTTCTCAATCCATCGAAACATGATGTTCGTCATGCGAATCAGAGACGGGCACCTCGTGCCCCCATTTGTTGATATACAAGACAGCTACTACACTGCCCGAGAGGACTTATACAGTATGTGGTGTCCTTTTAGCTCTTTGGAAAAAACCCTTAAGACTTCCCAAATCGCCCGCAGTTTCCTCCTATTCGCTGACCTTCTGGATTCTGCCTTGGACCAAAGACACTGTGCCACCTTAAGACCCCAGTGGGCCACCCAGCCCCAGACGCTGGCATCCGTGGTGATCCGAATGGATACTGGAATGACCCATAGAAGGTCCCGCATCAGGTTCGTCTCATCCCTCCACCACAACGGCCTTTTTGCCTCCACGGATAGGCGTAAGGTTTTGTCCAGGGACCCGAGTCCCATCCCAGTTCCTCAGGATCTCTGCCTGTAGGCACCAGCAGTGGGCCCCCTGGCCCACAGGACTGGTGCGATCGTTGCCTGTAGGAGACCCAATGCTGACATGGCCGTCCGGATTGACAGAGCCAGGTTGGTTTGGAAAGATGCAGCTGTGGCCTTCACCTTCTCTACCTTTTCTTCTGTGAGGTAGACCTTTTTCTCCACTGAATTCACCATGAATCCCAGATAGCACAGAGTCTGAGATTTGGTCAGATTTGATTTTTCTCTGTTCAGCAGCCATCCCAGGCTTTCCAGGAAGGCAACGGCTGAACACAGGTCCCTTCACAGCTGGTGCTTGGAGGGGGCAAAAAATAAAAGGTCGTCTAAGGGATGACCGCTATCCCCCTTAGCCCGAGAGGGGCCAGCGCCTCCGCCAGGACTTTTGTGAAAATACAGCAGCACCCTGAATTGTAGATTGTGAACTTCTTTCCCCCCATCTGATCGCGATTCTCAGTAGTTTTTGTGACTCCTCGTGGATGGGTATGTGTAAGTAAGCATCCCTCAAGTGCATAAGTGTATGCAAAAAAAAATATATATATATTTATTTATTTTTTTTAGCAGAGACCCGAGAGAGTAAAAAAGGTGGACGTTGCAATTTGTTATGCAACACGGCATTTGCACAGTGATTTTTCAAGTGCTATTTCTATTTTTTTAAATACACTTTAATGAATATGAATGTAAAAACATTCATAATATATAACCCAGTTTTGGATAAAATATAAAAGATGAAGTTACATGAGTAAATGGATACCTAACATGTCACACTTTAAAATTGTACATGCTCATGGAATGGCACCAAACTATGGCACTTTAACATTTTTTTACAGGTTATCAGTTTAGAGTTAGAGAAGAGGTCTGGAGTTCAAATTATTGCTCTCACTAGAGCGTTCTCGCCGTTAACTCACTTGTGGTGCAACGGGGCGATTTAAAAAATAAATAAATAAAATCATCTGCTCTTACTCAAGACGGTTGCGGCTAGTAATGCTTAAGGATGTTTTTCAGAATGATTTCTCAGCAAAATAAAGCATGGCGACATGAAAGGGTGGATGAACAAGTAAATTTGTTGTGATCGACTTTAATTAACCACCTGCTTACAGAGCACTTAAACTTCTGCCCCCTCCTGCCCAGGCCAATTTAAAATTTTCAGCAATGTCGCTCTTTGAATGACAAATTGCGCGGCCGTGTGACGTTGTACCCAAACAAAATTGACGTCCTTTTTTCCCACAAATAGAATTTTCTTTTGGTGGTATTTCATTACCGCTACGTTTTTTATTTATTGCGCTATAAACAATTAACAATTTTAAAAAAAGAATATTTTTTTTACTTTTTACTATCATATCCAAAAAAAAAAAAATTAAAATTATATATATATATATAAAAAAAATGTATTCATCAGTTTTGGCCGATATATATTCTTCTACAGATTTTCGGTAAAAGAAAAAAAATTGCGTATATTGATTGGGTTTCACAAAAGTTATAGTGTCTACAAACTATGGGAATGGATTTATGGCGTTTTTTTTTTTTTTTTTTTTTACTAGTAATGGCAGCGATCTTTAACAGGACTGCAATACTGCGGTGGACATGTCGGACATTTTTGACACTTTTTTTGGGACCAATGACATTTATAGAGAGATCAGAAATTTAAATATCCACAGATTATGGTGTAAATGTCACTGGCAGGGAAGGGATTAACACTAAGGGGGCGATCAAGGGGTTAACTGTGTTCCCTGTATGTGTTCTAACTGTGTGGGGGCTGAGCTGGCAGGGATGTAACAGATCGAACTGATCCTGATGGCAGGGATCAGTAGATCTGTCATGTCCCCCTCACAGAATGGGAAACTGGCGTGTTTACATCAGCGGTTCCCCGTTCTGGCTCTCTGCTAGACGATTGCGGGTCTCAGGTGAACATAGAGTCTGCCCGACCCGCAGGTACACTCACACAGCATGCGCGAGAGTGCACTGGCAGCAGCTGCGAGGGCGCGTGGGGAGCGTGCAAAGGGGCGGACGTCAATTGATGGGGCCCTGGAGATGCGCGCTGTAGCCGACAATCAGCTATAGCGCGGATCTGAATAGGTTAAAAAAAACAAGGAAAAAAATTGCATACAACATTCTATAGTTTTCTATCTAGTTTAGGGGTCTCTAAACTTTCTAAATAAAAGGCCAGTTTACTGTCCTTCAAACATTAGGGGGGCCGGACTGTGCCCAGTGCCCGATCTTTGGTATTAGAGGGAGAACTAGTTGGTGTCATTGGGAGGAATAGTGCCCCATTGGTGCCGTCAGCGGCAGGACTAGTGCCCCATTGGTTGCTGCCAGCGGCAGGAGTCATGCCACATTGGTTGCTGCCAGCGGCAAAAGTCATGCCACATTGGTCCATTGTTACTGTCAGCCGCAGGAGTCATGGCACATTGTTCCATTGTTGCTGTCAGCGGCAGGAGTCATGCCACATTGTTTCTGTCAGCGGAAGAGATTATTCCCCACTGTTGGTGTCAGTAGCAGGAATAATTCCCCAGTGTTGGTGTCAGCGGCAGAGATTATGCCCCATTGTTGGTGTCAGTGGCAGAGATTATGCCATAAGGGCAAGCAAAGGGCCACAGTTTGGAGAGCAGTGATCTAGAGGACTGAATAATCCCCACAGACAAGGCTCCTCTCAGCTATTCATGCAATGTGATTAGATCTCCACCCAAAAGTAGAAGCTCCATTTATTTGCCTCCTCCCCCCTCCACTGCCACATTTGGCACCTTTCAGGGGGCATTTGGTTCTGACAGGTACGCGCTCCCACCTCTGGATGACTTAGTTGCGGCAACTCATCCAGAAGTGGGCCCCTCTCCTCCATCCCCCGCTGCTGGGCCATCCACAATACATAGCGCTTCATGCATGCGTAGTAGGGAACCCACAAGGCATCATCACCGGATTCCCTTACCTGAGATGGTGGCGGCACCCAAGTAGGGTTGCCACCTCATTCCTTTAAACCTGAACACACATGAATTACACAGGTTCTGAGGCTAATATAATTGAGATAAAGCACCAAGTGAGTTTAATTACCACTTTAATCAGCCACAGAACCTGTGCAATTAGTATGTGTTCGGGTTTAAAGGGATGAGGTGGCAACCTTACACCTGAGAGACGACTGAAAAGTCAGCGCGGGTGCAGACACCATTGAATCCATGGACAGGTAAGTGTTCTAATAGTAAAAGTCAGCAGCTACAGGATTTGCAGCTATTATATTTGTCTGCAGCTCCTCTGTAATGAGCAGACGATGTGATTGGACCGTGTGTGGCCCCTGTACACAGACACTGCACTCCCCCATCTTCTGAATGATGAAATTGGAGGGCAGGCTGTCCCCTCAGAGAGAGCCGAGCCCTGACCTCCAATCACAGAGCTCTCACTGTACTCCATGTCACAGCTATGTCCGCTATCAGCACCTCGTGATGTCCTCTGCTAATAGAATGGAGCTACTTACTGCTCTGATATCACTGACTCAGCTACGTCCTCCTCTACCAGCAAACTTCACTGACCAGCATGTGAGGAGGAAGAGGAGGGCTCAGTCACTGCAAAGACTCATCCCCGCCCTCCTACAGTAATGAGAAACCGCGATTGGCGGACGCGATAAGTGAAGTGACCATAAGCCAATAAGGAGCAACTAGGGACCAGCTATATACCCTTCTTAACTTGCTTCTATTGGAGAATGATTGGTGACTGACAGAGTCAAAGACCAATAATACGAGGGGATCTGCGCAGAGCGCGCTGCCATTGGTCAGTCTGTGGATGTAGCGTATTCTGTAAGGCAGTAGGAAGCAACAGCTGACAGGCCAACAAAAGAGCAGATGGGGTAGATGGGGACTGAGTCATGTAAGTGTCCATGTTGTGTATGTGTGTCAGTGATCATCTGATGGGGGTTGTCAGCATACAGACCATGTCCTGGGCTGCCTGTCTATAGGTGATGGGCAGGCAGGGGGTGGGATCAGCAGATAACATAATAGTGCAGTCAATGGGCTGTCACTCATCACAGGGTGAGATGCCTCTGATGGAAGCTGTATAGGGTTATGGTGGCAGTAGCTCAGACTGTAGCTGGATGTGAGATGCAGAAATGTCACCTGATGACATGTTTCCCCTGTGACATCTGCTATTCCTTTGTGCAGACATTGCCATCAGTACACACAGTGATGGGGATGAGGATCTGGGAGGTCCATACAGAACACATCAGTACACACAGTGATGGGGATGAGAACCTGGGAGGTCCATACAGAACACATCAGTACACACAGTGATGGGGATTAACACCTGGGAGGTCCATACAGAACACATCAGTACACACAGTGATGGCGATGAGCACCTGGGAGGTCCATACAGAACACATCAGTACACACAGTGATGGGGATTAGCACCTGGGCGGTCCATATAGAACACATCAGTACACACAGTGATGGGGATTAGAACCTGGGAGGTCCATATAGAACACATCAGTACACACAGTGATGGGGATTAACACCTGGGAGGTCCATACAGAGCACATCAGTACACACAGTGATGGGGATGAGCACCTGGGAGGCCCATACAGAACACATTAGTACACACGGTGATGGGCATGAGGACCTAGGAGGTCCATACAGAGCACATCAGTACACACAGTGATGGGGATGAGGACCTAGGAGGTCCATACAGAGCACATCAGTACACACAGTGATGGGGATTAACACTTGGGAGGTCCATACAGAACACATCAGTACACACGGTGATGGGGATGAGGACCTAGGAGGTCCATAGAGAGCACATCAGTACACACAGTGATGGGGATTAGCACCTGGGCGGTCCATATAGAACACATCAGTACACACAGTGATGGGGATTAGAACCTGGGAGGTCCATATAGAACACATCAGTACACACAGTGATGGGGTTGAGCACCTGGGAGGTCCATACAGAACACATCAGTACACACAGTGATGGGAATGAGCACCTGGGAGGTCCATACAGAACACATCACTACACACAGTGATGGGGATGAGGACCTGGGAGGTCCATACAGAACACATCAGTACACACAGTGATGGGGATGAGCACCTAGGAGGTCCATACAGAGCACATCAGTACACACAATGATGGGGATGAGAACCTGGGAGGTCCATATAGAACACATCAGTACACACAGTGATGGGGATGAGAACCTGGGAGGTCCATATAGAACACATCAGTACACACAGTGATGGGGATGAGCACCTGGGAGGTCCATACAGAACACATCAGTACACACAGTGATGGGGATGAGCACCTGGGAGGTCCATACAGAACACATCAGTACACACAGTGATGGGGATGAGAACCTGGGAGGTCCATACAGAACACATCAGTACACACAGTGATGGGGATGAGAAACTGGGAGTTCCATGCAGAGCACATCAGTACACACAGTGATGGGGATGAGAAACTGGGAGGTCCATGCAGAGCACATCAGCAGCCATGTCCTCCCAGCACACTGCCTGTCCTTTGTTCTCTGAGTAGGTGACCATCCATAGGCATGTGATGGCTCCCTGATATCTAGTGATGAATGGATCTCTGTGATGCTGGGGAGGGGGGGGGGGGTGTCATTACAGTCTATGGTAATCCATTCTGTTGTGTCCATGGCAGAGCTTTATAGAATAAGTGCAGAAACTCCCCCTTCTCCAGCGCCCTCCCTTGGTTCCACCCCCTACCCACCTCCCAGTACTGCCGCAAGTATCATTTTGTCGTGCTAAATAATTTGTATAGAATTTGTTCTTGTCTAATAAAAAGAACAGCAGTAAAATAGATCCCTGAGTAACAATAGACCCCACCCCAGCAACAATAGATCCCACACACAATAGACTGCCTCAGCAACAGTGGACCCCACCCCAGCAACAGTAGGTCCCCTCAGCAACAATAGACCTCTTTCCAGCAACAGTCGATCTCTCACACAACAATAGACTTCCTCAGCAACAATAGACCGCACCCTAGCAACAATACATCTTTCACACAACAATATACTCTCCTAGCAACAATAAACCTCACCCCAGCAACAATAGGTCTCTCACACAGCAATAGACTCCACCAGCAACAATGGACCCCACCCCAGCAACAATAGGTCACCCCAGGAACAATGGACCCCACCCTAGCAACAATAGGTCTCCTCAGCAACAATAAACCCCACCCCAGCAACAATAGATACCTCACACAACAATATACTCCCCCCTGAAACAGTGGACCCCACCCCAGCAACAATAGGTCTCTTCAGCAACAGTAGACCCCACCCCAGCAACAATAGGTCTCCTCTGCAACAGTAGACCCCACCCCAGCAACAATAGGTCTCTCCACAACAATAGACACCCCAGCAACAATAGGTCTCCTCAGGAACAATAGGCCTCTCAAACAACAATAGACTCCCTCACACAACAATAGACCCCCCACACACAGCAACAATGGATCACCTACAACAAAATTACAACGACCCCACCATAAAACAACATCCACTAGGTAACAACGACACACACCCCCCAGATAACAACACACTCCCTCAGATAACAACAAACTCTCCGGATAACAAGGACTCCTCTGGATAACAACGACCCCACAGATAACAACA
>BLSH010029916.1:2952966-2973809 GCA_018402905.1 Glandirana rugosa
AGAACATAGCACAGACGTCACAGAGATGGTCAGAGACTGCAGGCACGATACAAGAGATGGTCAGAGACTGCAGACACGATACAGGAGATGGTCAGAGCCTGCAGATATGATACAAGAGATCGGCAGATACTGCAGACATGATACAAGACATTGTCACGGACCGTGGATGCGATTCGAGAGATGATGAGAGACTGCAGATCAGACGTGATATGAGAGTTGGTCAGAGACTGCAGGCACGATACAAGAGATGGTCAGAGACTGCAGGCACGATACAAGAGATGGTCAGAGACTGCAGGCACGATACAAGAGATGGTCAGAGACTGCAGGCATGATACAAGAGATGGTCAGAGACTGCAGGCACGATACAAGAGATGGTCAGAGACTGCAGACACGATACAAGAGATGGCCAGGCACTGCAGATATGCTGCGAGAGACGAATAGAGGCTGCAGACATGATACAAGAGATGATCAGAGGCTGCAGACATGATACAAGAGATGGTCAGAGGCTGCAGACATGATACAAGAGATGGTCAGAGACTGCAGACATGATACAAGAGATGGTCAGAGACTGCAGGCACGATACAAGAGATGGTCAGAGACTGCAGGCACGATACAAGAGATGGTCAGAGACTGCAGACACGATACAGGAGATGGTCAGAGCCTGCAGATATGATACAAGAGATCGGCAGATACTGCAGACATGATACAAGACATTGTCACGGACCGTGGATGCGATTCGAGAGATGATGAGAGACTGCAGATCAGACGTGATATGAGAGTTGGTCAGAGACTGCAGACATGATACAAGAGATGGTCAGAGGCTGCAGACCTAATATGAGAGATGGTCAGAGACTGCAGACATGATACAAGAGATGGTCAGAGGCTGCAGACCTAATATGAGAGATGGTCAGAGACTGCAGACATGATACAAGAGACGGCCAGGCACTGCAGACATGATGCGAGAGACGATCAGAGACTGCAGACATGATACGAGAGATGGTCAGACTGTATAAGTGCTACAAGAGTTGTTGGAGACTGCTAGGGATCACTGCTATGGTATTACTGCCGCTTTGCAAATTAAAGTGATTGTAAACGATCACCTTGTAAAACAACCCATTCAGTTTAAAATAGAAATGAAAGGCAAAACATTTTTGTATGGATATAAATAACATCATAAATACCTTTTATTTATTTATTTATTTATTTATTTTTTTATAAGTGATCACATTCCCTCGGTTCCCAGCTGCATAAGAGCTGGGGGGAGGAGAAACAGCAGCACACTGAGCTTCACAGTGGATAGCTAAGCCCTGTGTAGAATAACACAGGAATTTCAGCTCTAGTGGCAGAAAAGCTTGTGGAAGGTCAGTAAATTCACATTATGGAAGCATAGGTTCACTTTAGGAATCCAGTGCCATGCCATGCCTATAGTGCAGTGTAAGGAGAAATAAGAAAAAGTTTACGTTTCCTCCAGATGGAGACATGGATTAAACCACTTCTCTGTTTTAGTTGCTGAATTGCACATTGTGAACCCAAGTCTCTCCAGATGTGATGCAGCATTAGTAAGGCTGCATACATATTCAAATCAGATATGCAGTACAATAGATTCAGACTGAAGGCAAAATGTTTAATTATAGCTACATCCAAATCTCCTGATCACTCTCACCCGTCTTGTAAAAATTAAAAAAACTTTTCAGCCACCAATACTGGAACTATTCTGATTCAGGGTTTGACCTGACAATAAGCAACAAGGACACCTAGGATTCCCAACAGGCACCATCTATATCCTTTTCTGCATTAACCAATAGTGGATTTTTGCTGTACAAATTACTTGTACGTACTTTTGAAAGTTTTAGCAGTGCCCTAAAGATGTAGATTAAGATGACTAATTTGGGGCCTACTGAGCTCTTCAGGGCCTTATAGATGGACACTGAAATTGACCATTCCATTAGTTCTACTGAGCTGTTTTAGGCTCCATTCACACTAATGCGTTTTTTTATGCATTTTGCAGAAATGCAAGGAATTTTTTAACATGGGTTCCTATGGAACATGTTCACATCAATGCATTTTTGTGCCTCTGCAGTTTTTGGAAAGGGTCCTGGACTTTTTTCCCCGCAAAATGCAGCGTCTTGCATGTAATAGACTTCAATGGGCATGCAAGAAAAGCGCAAGTGCTGCGTTTTTGACACGTGTTTACTGCAATTTTGCTGTGATCTGCGTTTTGTGTTTTTAAATCTGCCTAGCAACAACATTCCCCCCCCCCCCCCAAAAAAAAACGCAAAACGTGGTAATATCGCAGTAAAACCCTGGTAAAAAAAAATGCGGAAAGCACTGCAAAAACGCTGAAAAGCTAAATGCAGAGATGTGAATCACGCCTTAGGGTCTATGCACTCTGGACGTAAAAAAGAAAAAAAAATTGCAGCTTCTACAGGAGTTTTGTGTTTTGCCGGTAGAAGCAGCTCAATGTTATCCTATGTGTCCATGCACATTACAACGATTAGAGACATATTTTAAGCTCAACATTTAGAAACAGAAAAAAAAACCCTTCTGGTTTCTGTTTTTGAGAAGAGTTTTCTGGCAGAAAAAAATACCAAACGCCTTTTTTTTTTCTGTCAAAAGAACTGGCTTTTTTTAACCAGTACAGATCTGCGCTATAGCCGAAAGATGGCTACAGTGCGGACCTGAATTGCCGGGGGGACATCCATGTAAATCCGCCCCTTTGCGCGCTCCCCGCACGTACTCACAGCCGGTGGCAGCGAGCTTGATGTCTGCCAGTGACCCGCGATCGCCTAATAGCAAGGCAGAACAGAGAACTGCCAATGTAAATATGGCAGTTCTCCATTCTGTGAGGGGGGCATAGCAGATCTACTGATCCCTGTCATCGGGATCAGTGAGATCTGTTATGTCCCTGCCAGCCCAGCCCCCCATACAGTTAGAACACAATGAGGGAACACATTTAGACCCTTGATCGCCCCCTACAGGTTAACCCCTCCCCTGCCAGTGACATTTACACAGTAATCAGTGGCTATTTAAATTTCTGATCACTGTATAAATGTCACCGGTCCCAAAAAAGTGTAAAAAATGTCTGACATGTCCGCTGCAATATCACAGTCCTGATAAAAATCGCAGATCGCCGCCATTACTAGTAAATAAATCATAAATCAATTCCCATAGTTTGTAGACGTGGTAACTTTTGCGCAAACCAATCAATATACGCCGATTGCGATTTTTTTTTTTTTTTTTTACCAAAAATATGTAGAAGAATATATATCGGCCAAAACTGATGAATAATTTTTTTTTTTACATTTTTTGATATTTATTAAAGCAAAAAGTTAAAAATATTGTTCTTTTTTCAAAATTGTCGCTCTTTTTTTGTGTATAGCACAATTAATAAAAAATACAGAGGTGATCAAATACCACCAAAAGAAAGCTCTATTTGTGGGAAAAAAAGGACGTCAATTTTGTTTGGGTACAACGTTGCACAATCATGCAATTGTCAGTTAAAGCGATGGAGTGCCGAATCGCAAAACGTGCTCTAGTCAAGAAGGGGGAAAATACTCCTGGGGTTGAGTTTGTATGCCTATTTTAAGTGGCTGCTAATCTATATTTACAAGTGGAATTTTATGCTATTTTGTGTTACATCCTGAGCGCTGATAGGAGAGATTATCTTTCAGTGGAGAGTTCATTGTTCTGTTTGCCTAACTTAAGGCAATGCATATGTTAAACACAAAAAGCGCATATGTGCATGACGTGATTCCACCACTGACCAATGGAGATCGAAAACCCAGTACTCGAAAAATAAGATGGCAGCAGCCAATGAGGGATGTAACCGCCACATCCCTGGAAGGTGGGGGTGAATATTTCTGAGAGTGTAGTTCCACTTTATTACGTTTCAGCTATGTAAAGAGACCCTTAGGCTTGTACCTCTGTGTAAGTATCTTATCAAAGATGGAACTCACAGTGTAGTAAGACCCCTCTCATACTGGGGCAGTTTTCAGGCGCTTTAGCACAGGGGCGGTACGCATGCAGGATGAGAAAAAAAGTCCTGCAAGCAGCATCTTTGGGGCGTTGTATACACCGCTCCTAAATCGCCCTGCCATTGGAATGAATGGCCAGCGCCTCCGAAGCACTGCAACACGGGCGCTTTCAACCCCTTCTGGGGGGTTAAAAGCACCCCGCTAGCAGCGGCAAAGCGCCACTTAAACAGTGCTAAAACTAGCGGAGTTTTACCGCTAACGAACCCGCCGCCCTGGCTTGAAAGGGGTCTTAACGTAAAGTGGAATTAAACCTGCTGCTGATTCCCTAGTATGCTTCCCTTCATTGATGTGAGGCCTATACTGCCCCTTGTCACTCGTCCACAGCCACTGACCTCTTCTCCCAGCCTTCTTCTGGGTCCACCATTTGGCAGCCACTGATGATGTAAATCCTGCACCTGCTGCACATGCAGGCTGGAGTTGTGTCATCCTACCTTTATTCCAGTCATTGTACAGATGTCGGTAATGGCTCAAATCTAGCCCACGTAGCGCCTATAGCTGCTTAAAGAGTAAGTTCACCTTTATGGTAAAATCTGTAAGGTGAACTTACACTGGACCCCCACTGCCCCGGAGCCTGGTGATCACCCGCTAGGAGACCTTGTATAGCCGCCTCACCAGTCCGGGGCTTAGAAATCACCTTGGGTTAATCTCCTAAACGTATCTAGTAAAGGTACATATAGGAGCATCCTAATTGGTCAGGGCTGGCACATGGGCCGCGCCGACCAATCAGAACCCGCATAGCCCGTCCTGTCACCACAGGTGAAGAGGAGAGAAAGCCGTGGGGATTTCAAATCCCCGGACTGGTAAATGATCTGTCAGAACGGGTGATCACTGGAATCCAGGTTAGCGGGACCCGGTGCGATGGGGAGGGGGTCCAGTGTAAGTTCACCTTACAGATTTTCTGTAAAGATGAACTTGCACTTTAAAGTGGAGTTCCACAAATACTGTAGCTGCTGACTTTTAATATAAGGACTTACCTGTCCTGGGAGCCCGCCATGTCGGCACCCGAAGCCGAACCGTCCGTCGGCTCCGGGTGCAGGCGCCGGCATTCTAACTAAGGAAAACAGGAAGTGAAGCCTTGTGGCTTCACAGCTTGTTTTCTACTGAGCATGCGTGAGTCATGCTGCACTTTCCCAATGGTTCCTGATGTCTTCTGGGACCTGTGTGTCTCCCAGAAAGCAGCGGGATGTGGGCGGACATTGCTTAGATCACCGCAATTGTGTTGCGATCTTTTAACTGAAAGTGGGAGCAAATACCTGGTTTTGACAGGTATCCGCTCCCTCCCCCCTGAAAGGTGCCAAATGTGGCACCGTCGGGGTGAGGAACCCGATCAGCGGAAGTTCCATTTTAGGGTGGAACTCCGCTTTAAGTTTTCCTTCAGCTGCTAGGCAACATGCCAGTTAAGTTCCTCCACCCCAAACTCACTCATCCATGTCTTTATGGACCTTGCTTTGTACCCTGGTGCACAGTCATGTTGGAACAGGAAGGGGCCCTCCCCAAATTGTTCCCACGAAGCTGGGAGCATGAAATTGTCCAAAATATCTTGGTATGCTGACGCCTTAAGAGTTCTCTTCACTGGAACTAAGGAGCCAAACCCAAACCCTGAAAACCAACATTACAACCTTAATCCCACCTCCACCAAATGATATGGACCAGTGCACAAAGCAAGGTCCATAAAGACATGGATGAGCGAATTTGGGGTGGAGGAACTTGACTGGCCTGCACAGAGTCCTGACCTCAACCTGATAGAATACCTTTGAGATGAATTAGAGTGGAGATTGTGAGCCAGGCCTTCTCATCCATCATCAGTGCCTGACCTCACAAATGCGCTTCTATATGAATGGTCAAACATTCCCATAGACACACTCCTAAACCTTGTGGACAGCCTTCCCAGAAGAGTTGAAGCTGTTATAGCTGCAAAGGGTGGGCCCAGACTGGGATGCCATCAAAGTTCATGTGCGTGTAAAGGCAGCCGTCCCAATACTTTGGGTTATATAGTGTAGCTTCGCCTTTCAGACACCTTACATTGCAGAACTGTTGTCTGTGATGTATTCAATTTTGGCATGCTTGAAGAGTTCAACTCAATGTTGTCTGGAATGTTGTAACAGAATAAATGGAATTTGTTTTGCAAGAGCTTATAAAAGAACCCTTTTCTGCTACTGGCTGACGTAGATCTGCAGAGCATGTGATCAGAACACGTCAAACACAAGTAGAAATACAGCATAACGAGTACAATATTTATGGCAGGAATATAAAGCAGTGACAGCAAATGACTCCACTAGAAGTTGGTCAGTAATTTCTTTATATAGTTAATCAATCATCCTGTTATCCTCCAAATCTTTAAACACAAAGGGTAAGTACCAGTGGCGGCCGCTTATACGGGGCGCTGGCCCCCTAATCTCCATGCGCCCGGCCCCTAATCTGCATGCTTGGCAGCAGACGCATGGATTTCTATGGGATTTTTTTAATATTCTCGGTTGTTTTCCTGCTTCTCCTCCAGGCCAATCAGGAAGCGAGTTTTAAGACCCGATTGGCCAGGAGGAGAAGTGACCGGATTGGCCAGTGGGAGAAGCAGTAGGGAAGCCGCTGAGGAGGTGAAGCAGCTGGTAAAACAGCCAAAGGCGCCGAGGAGGAGAAGCAGTGGGGAAGCTGCCCACGACCTGGATGGGGAAGTAGTGCGGGACGATTGACCGAATGGCCGATCGGGGGGGTGCGAGGGGGTGGCAAATGAACCTATCAGCTGCCCCCTCACACCCCCCCCCAAAAAAAAAATTACACATAGCATCTTATTGCGATCATTCCTGAGGTGTATTGTTGCTTCACAGCTTCAACAAACCCGTGCTTTGCCCATGCAAGTACTTCTGGGTATCAGTTATCATGTGACTTACTCCCATTCCAAGCATGTGACAGCGCTGCTGTTTGGTGATTGGACACAGTACTGTTATAAGGGGGCAAAAAAGACAGCTGTAGTCCTCTGTAAGCTCTAAGTCAAAGGTAGGCTACCCTGGAGAGGTGGAGATCTACCTGAACAACATGGAAGAGAGCAAAGCACCCACTTTTTTTAGGGGATAACATAGCAAGGCCTCATTAATAATTAAGGAAAGTTTGATGAGCTCAGGGTTCAGTTTTATGTAATGCAGAGTTCAGGGGTATGTAGTACATTGCTTCCAACTGTCCGTGATTTTGAGGGGCTGTCCCTGATTTGGAACAAATCCCGTCTTTCCTCCTCATTTGTCCTTCATTTTGGTCTGATCTTTATAGTTACAGTATCTCACAAAAGTGAGTACACTTCCACAGTGTAAATTTGCTGTCCCCTGAAAATAACTCAACACATAGTCATGACTGTCTAAACCGCTGGCAACAAAAGTGAGTACACGCTGAAAAGTGAGTACAAGTGAAAATGTCCAAATTGGGCCCAATTAGCCAAGTTCTGCTTTTACCAGTTGCCGACCGCCCACTGTGGCTTGACGACGGCAACTTGGCTCGTTATCGCGAAACGCTGTCACCTGATGGCAGCTGCGAGAACGAGTATTGTGAGCGCGCGCTGCCGGAGGTGTGCTCACTATGTTAGGGGGGGCAGGGAGTGGGTACGGCAGACTCGATGTCCGCCAGTCACCCGTGATCACCCCCCACCCCGGAGTGACAGAACGGGGGTCCGTGTATGTAAACACGGATCTCTGTTTTGACAGAGGGGGGGAAGGGATGTGATCAAAGGCTCCTGGTATATGGGAGCCATGATCACTCCCCTCCCCCAGCCAGCCCAGCCCCCATACAGTTAGAACACACTGAGGGAACACAGTTAACCTTTAGAGCGCCCCCTGCAGGTTAACCCCTTCACTGACAATGGCATTTACACAGTAATCAGTGCATTTTCATAGCACTGATCGCTGTATAAGTTCCAATGATCCCAAAAAAGTGTCAAAACGGTCCGACATGTCCACAGTAATATCGCAGTCCTGATAAAAATCGCAGATCGCCGCCATTACTAATAAAATATTAAAAAAAATAAAAACCCCATAAATTAATTCTCATCGTTTGTAAACGCGGCGACTTTTGCGCAAACCAATCAGTATATGCCGATTGCGATTTTTTTCTTTTTACCAAAAATATGAGGAAGATTTTTTCTATATGTATTAATTTTTTTTGGATATGTATTTTAGCAAAAAGTAAGGAATATTGTTTTTTTTTTTGCAAAATTGTCGCTCTTCTTTTCTTTATAGCGGTGATCAGGAATGACGCAGAGGTGATCAAATACCACCAAAATAAAGCTCTATTTGTGGGAAAAAAAGGACGCAAATTTTGCTTGGGTACAGCGTCGTCAGTTAAAGCGACGCAGTGCCGAATCGCAAAAAGTGCTCTGGTTCTAAACTGGGAAATCCTTCCAGGGCTGAAGTGGTTAAGGACTCATTCCTTGCTGCTTTTCAACAATTGTCACTTTTGAGGAGGGGGGGGGGTCAGGTACCCGATTGTGACAGGTACCCGCTTTCCCACTTTTTTCCCACGGCGCTTGGAAATGGAAGTTCTCCTCCTAACAGGTCCCAGAAGACTGCATCCACCATTCACGATGGGCAGTGCGACTCACGCAAGCAGTCACGGCCGGGTGCCCATAGTGAAGATGCCGGCCAGGGACCGAGTGAGCACACCGCTGGATCGTGGGACAGGTGAGTGGCTGTTTTTTTAAAAGTCAGCAGCTACAGTTTTTGTAGCTGCTGACTTATATTTTTTCCACAGGTAATTGGAACTCCGCTTTAAGTAACGCAGAGCGTAGGGTCAGGCGTATGTAATACAGGGTTCAGAAGTCGTTTCCTGCCTTTGTTTACCCCAGCAGATAACAAATGAGTATTGGTGATGTTATCTCACTACCTTCATTCCTGCCTTCGTCTTACCCCATGAGCACTTCCTGTCCAGTGCACTGAATGCACATTCATATACCCGGTCCTGCAGCCCTGCGTTCATTTCTGCAATGAAAACCTCATTTTATGTTGCGTTACGGCCAGTCTAAAGTCAGTTTTGGAACGAATGTTTATACAATGCCATCCACCATCTTACACGTCAAAACATTGTGAATTCAGTTGTACTTTATGGTTGGAGAAGTTTGAAAGTAGCTATGCTGTGAGATGATACATTTAGTCTGTGGTTAATCTCCGCTAATGTTTTATAGTATTTATTTTAAAAGTAATATTTTAGTTCCACTTTCAGACTATATGTTTCGGTAATTCAGTTAGCTAATTATAACTTTATTTATATAATCGGTGCTCATAGATTAGGGTACTGTCAGATTCTCCAGCATTTAGTTAGTGATTTATCATTTCTCTTGGACCATCTGCAGGGACCGCTGTTGAGTCTGATGGTTCTACTCCACTTATATAGTCCAGAGACGCTGTGCTAAATAAATAGCTGAGATATGAAATGGTTGGTGCCAAATACCATCTCAGTGTAGCTTCTCAGCAAAATACAAAGCAGACCATCCTCCAGGCTTGGAAACAATTTGCTTTTAGGTTTGCTGTTTAAAATGGCATCAGAAGTGACTTAATTGCTGATATTACCCAAAGATGGATATAAATTGTGGGAATGACATATTGCACGGTGTGTGTATGATACAGAGCAGGGACTTGTCTTTCTGGATATGTGCCAGAGGCTTCCTCTGCATTAAAGTATATCTATAGTGAAAATATAAATTCATTACCTCTGCTTCAGGTTAGTCTGCTTCAATACACCCCCCTGTAGATCCCACAAGCGGTACAGGTTTGGTTCGCAGCCAAATAAACTTTGGAGGAAGGGACATAGCCCACTCTGCTCTATGGGCAGTGGGTTGTAACTGGACTGGCTGAATGTTTACACGTGACTGCCCCCGGATCTGGCCAGACGGAGGGAAAAGACCCCCATCCGTTTGTTTATCCTGGATCAGATTGGAGGTAAGCTGGTGTAAACGGACACAAGTCCATTTAGATCACCCACTCCATAAAGGAGAATGGAGTGTCCGATCAGATCCGCATGAAAAATGGACAGGCAGACCTGATTGGACTGCTCGTGTGAAAGGAGCCTAATATGTATAAGATCCAAGAACTTTATTGGGACTATCCATCTTTAAAAAACATCACGACTGCACAAAGACCAACGCAGCCTCAATGCGATGCACACTTAAAGCAATTGTAAACTTCATTTTTTTCCCCTTTAAAATAACAAACATGCCATACTTGCCTTCTTCTGTGCAGTGGTCCCGAACCTCATCTTGTGGGGTCCTCCAGCAGCGCTCCTGGGTCCTCCTCTGCATCCAGCTTCCCTGGGGTCACACGTGCGGGTGCGCTCCTGTGTCTTGCTCTTTGCGTGTATTCACACAAACAGCGTGACTCGGCCCCCGCGTCACTGGACCTGATTGACAGCAGTGGGAGCCAATGGTTCCCCTGCTATCAATCCAGCCAATGAGGACCCGTGACACCAGCTGGAGCGGATTGCTCATAGCTGCCGATGGAACGAACGGGCTCAGGTAAGTAAAAGGGGGGCTCTGGGGGGTCACTACTGTGAAAAGGTTTTTTACTTTAATGCAAAGAATGCATTAAGGCGAAAAAACCATGATACTTTACAACCCCTTTAACAGCACTTAGTTATGAGTAAGCTCTCTTTAGCGTGAAACGCGTCAACTCTGCTTTTGTCTTTGTGCAATTGTGAAGTTTTTTTTAAAGATAGATAATCCCAATAAAGATTTTGTGGACCTTGTAAGGAGGTATTGCTATGTCAAACATTTAACAGAGCCTGCCTTCTGACCAACAGAGGTGCAAGGTACTGTGGGATATGTAGTCCTTAGACACTGTAAAGTAAACAGCAGATGAGAAGCTGCAAAGCATGCAGGGAATCCAGGAAGTTGTAGAAAGAGATGGCCAGCAGACAGGCAGAGCTCTCACTGAAGGCTCCATGCATACTTGCTTAAAAAAACACTGCTCCTAGAGGAGTTTAGAATGAGTGGAGAAGCAACTAATGTTATCCTATGTGTCCATGCACATTAGGTAGTTTAGAGACATTTTTAAGCTCAGTGTATATAGGCAGTAAAAAATAAAACCTTCTGTTTTGCATTCTTGAGAACATTTTTCTGGCAGAAAAAAACGCTAAACTCTCCTAAACACTAGTACAAAAAATGCTCAAAATTTGCATTTTTTTCTGGCAAGAGCAGTGGCCTTTTATTTTTCTTTTAAGCTAGTGTACATGAAGCCAAAATACGATTTTTAAACTAAGCTTGTATTGGATTGTCAAATATAACTATAGTTTGCATTGCTACTTAAAGTGTTACTAAACCCAGGACCCTGCATTCACTATATCTGGTCTCCCTCAGTACACAGTACATGGAAATGCAATTATTTTAGTAAATATAAACAACTAAATAACTTTTCTCATCAGCAGTATATAGCAGTCTTGTGACTTCTACCAGTGCCTGGTTAAAGCTTGTAGGATGAGTTTTCTTACTGCCCTGGCTGTCCTATCAAGATGCAGGGCCCCTGACCCTCTGTCTGGACAGTGCTGATTGGCCCCATGCTGATCACATGCACTCTCCCAAGAAAAAAGACATCTATAGCAATACACGCCAAAGTGCAGCTTGACTCCACTAACTGTCATCTGGAGATGTTTTGGAGACAATGCAAGAAGGGAAGGATCTGTGCATACAGGATCAAACAGCCTTTTAACACAATGTGGAGGATTAACCCCTTAGGTTCCACAGTGAGTAGAACAAGCATGCTTTACTGCATTAACAGACAGATTTTACTGTTGTAGGTTTAGTAACACTTAAAGGCTGATATATTAAAATTAAAGTGGAACTTCAGTCATTTTTTTCATCTTTCCATCTATTAAATCTTCTGGCCTTGTTGTTTTAACTTTGGATAGTAAAACGTTTCCAGGAAGTGAACAGGCAGCAGCTTCAGCTGCCCACAGTTAAAATGATTGCAGCCAGACTCAGTGGAGGGAGATTTCTGCAGCATATTTGGCAAGTACAGAATCACAGTTTATATAAAATAATATGCACAGTGGGTGGAGGGAAGCTTCAGAATGGAAAATATGTTTTTATTACAAATTATGTGAGCAGATTGCAGTTCCTCTTTAAAGTGTATGCTGTGACCATAGATCTCTTTTAATGCATATTATTGTAAGGCCTCATACACGCGGGCATAGAAAAAACAAGCTGCAAAGCCACTACCAACACCAGAAAAAAGCTTCTGTAAAAACGCGCTTTTAGTAGCCTTTTGCATTGGCGTTATAGCCACGTTTCTCTGCCTCTATTTAAAATCAATGGTTCCCTATGGAAACCCATTGATTTACATAGAAGTTGCACCAGAAGTCAGATCATGATGATCCGACTTGCGGTGTGATTTGTGTGCCGAGGATCTTGAAGGGGAACCCCCCGCCAAAATTTAAGACCCCCCAAGACGATACCAGACCCTTTGGTCTGGCATGGATTTTAAGGGGAACCCCCAAGATCCATACCAGACCCTTATCTGAGCACGCAGCCCGGCGGGTCAGGAAAGGGGGGGGGACGAGCGAGCGAGCGCCCCCCTCCTGGACCATACCAGGCCGCATGCCCTCAACATGGGGGGGTGGGTGCTTTGAGGCAGAGAGGGCCCTGAACCCCCCACTCCAAAGCACCTTGTTCCCATGTTGATGAGGACAAGGGCCTCTTCCTGGCAACCCTGGCCGGTGGTTGTCGGGGTCTGCAGGCGGTAGGCTTAGCGAAATCTGGAAGCCCCCTTTACAAGGGGGCCCCCAGATCCAGGCCCCCCACCCTATGTGAATGAGTATCGGGTACATTGTACCCCTACCTATTCCCCCAAATAAAAAGTGTCAAGAAATAAAAACATTTCACAGGTTTTTAAAGGATTTTATTAAGGCACCTCCGGCGTCTTCTCCCTCTGACAATGTCTTCATCCTCTGGTTCTTCTCCCTCCTCTCTCTGCTGTCTTCTCCCCCTCTCCAGTTCCTCTCCTCTCTGCGCTGTCCTCTGCCTCTGCCAGGTCTCTTCTCTCCACTGTCTTCTCCCACTGTATACTGTTTTTATTTCTTGATACTTATTTTTTGGGTGAATGGGTAGGTGTTAAAGGGGCTTCCAGTATCCGATAAGCCCCCCACCCGCAGACCTCGACAACCACCGGACAGGGTTGTCGGGAAGAGGCCCTTGTCCTCATCAACACAGGGACAAGGGTCTGGTATGGATCTTGTGGGTTCCCCTTAAAATCCATACCAGACCGAAGGGTCTGGTATCATCTTGGGGGGGAACCCCACGCCAATTTTGTTTTTTTTTTAATTTTGGTGGGGGGTTCCCCAGCACACAAGTCGCTCCGCAAGTCGGATCATCATGATCCTACTTCTGGTGCGACTTCTATTCAAATCAATGGGCTCCCATAGATTTTGAATAGAGGTATGACAAACGCCTGACGAGGCTTAACTTAACGCTTGATACAGCCGCGTTTAGCAGCTTTTACAGCTCTAGCGCCGCGCCTCAGAATGTACTGGTCCTGTGGTTTTTTAGGAGCTTAACCACTTAACCACTTGCTTACTGGGCACGTAAACCCCCCTCCTGCCCAGACCAATTTTAGGCTTTCAGCGCTGTCGCATTTTGAATGACAATTCGCGCGGTCGTGCGACGTTGTACCCAAACAAAATTTGTATAATTTTTTTTCCCACAAATAGAGCTTTCTTTTTGTGGTATTTGATCACCTCTGCGGTTTTTATTTTTTGCGCTATAAACAAACAAAGAGCGACGATTTTGAAAAAAGAACAATATTTTTTACTTTTTGCTATAATACATATCCAAAAAAAAATTATTCATTGGGTTTGGCCGATCTATATTCTTCTACATATTTTTGGTAAAAAAAATCTCAATCGGTGCTTATTGAAAAGTTATCGCCTCTACAAACTATGGGAATTGATTTATGGCATTTTTATTATTTTTTTTTTAAACTAGTAATGACGGCAATCTGCGATTTTTATCGGGACTGCTATATTGCGGTGGACATGTCGGACATTTTTTACACTTTTTTGGGACCAATAACATTAATACAGTGATCAGAAATTTAAATGTCTACTGTATAAATGTCATTGGCAGGGAAGGGGTTGACCTGCAGGGGGGCAGTGAAGGGGTTAACTGTGTTCCCTGTATGTGTTCTAACTGTGTGGGGGCGGGGCCGGCCGGGACATAACAGATCTAACTGATCCAAGTGACCGGGATCAGTATATCTGTCATGCCCTCTTCACAGAACGGAGAACCGCCGTGTTTGCATTGGCGGTTCCCCGTTCTGCAGCTCTGACAGACGATCCCGGGTCACGAGCAGACATCGAGTCCGCCCAACCTGCGGGCACTCCCATGCAGCGTGTGGCGACAGCCCGCGCTGCCACCGCCTGTGAGTGCGCGGCGGGAGCGCGCACAAGGGCGGACACCCATGGACGTCCACCCGGCAATTGAGATCCACGCTGTAGCCGTCTTTCGGCTATAGCACGGATCTGAAGGGGTTAAGGACCAGAAGGATTTCCCACCTTGGGAACAGAGCACTTTTTGCAATTCGGCACTGTGTCGTTTTAACTGACAACTGCACGGTTGTGCAACGTTGTACCCAAACAAAATTTGCGTCCTTTTTTTTCCCACAAATAGAGCTTTCTTTTGGTGTTATTTGATCCCCTCTGTGTCATTTCTGATCACCGCTATAAACAAAAAAGTCAATTTTGCAAGAAAAAATATATATTTCTTACTTTTTGCTAAAATACATATCCAAAAAAAATATAAAAAAAACAATTTATTCATCAGTTTTGGCCGATTTATATTCTTCCTCATGTTTTTGGTAAAAAAAATTGCAATCGGCGTTTATTGTTTGGTCTGCGCAAAAGTTGCGGTATTTACAAACCATGAGAATTCATTTCTGGTGTTTTTACAATTTTTTGTTTTGTTTTACTAGTAATGGCAGCGTTCTGCAATTTTTATCGGGATTGTGATATTGCGTCGGGCATGTCGGACATTTTTGACACTTTTTTGGGACCAATGTCCTTTATACAGCGATCAGAAATGTAAATATCCACTGATTACTGTATAAATGTCTTTGGCAGGGAAGGGGTTAACTGTGTTCCCTGTGTGTGTTCTAACTGTATGGGGGCTGGGCTGGCAGGGGCACCAGAGATCAAACTGATCCCGAGTACAGGGATCAGTAGATCTCTGACATGCCGCCTGTCAGAACGGGGAACCGCTGTGTTTACAAAGGTGGTTCACCGTTCTAGCTCTGTCACAGGGCATCGCGAGTCGCTGGCGGACATTGAGTCCGCCCAACCCGTGGCCCTGCTCAGGGACAATGCGGCGGGCACCGGTGGCACGCTCTCGCCCCCTAGCTGTCGTGCACATGAGTGACGACTATAAGCGGCAATTCACGGGACTGAGCCACGCTGTTGTCGCTTATAATACTACACAGTTGGCAAGTGCTTAAAAACGTCTATGCCACTTACAGCTCCTAAACGCCTGTCTGTGTATGAGGCCATAGAATAACATGGTGAGGCATTCTTAAGCTGTAAAAAAAAAAAAAAAACGCCTGATGCTCCTAAAAGCGGCTGTAAAAATGCATGTGTGTATGAGGCCTAAGAAGCCTAAAAAATAAGGGGTTAAGAGTTTTTTTTTTCATTTTGTGTAGAATTTTTTAAAGTGGTTATAAAGGCGGAAAGTTTTTTTTTATCTTAGTGCATTCTATGCATTAAGATCAAAAAACCTTCTGTGTGCAGCAGCCCCCCTAATACTTACCTGAGCCCCATCTCAATCCAGCGATGTTGCATGAGAGTCTCGACTTTTCGGGACTCTCCTTCCTGATTGGCTCCCACTGCTGTCAATCAAAGTCAGTTATCCAATAAGAAGAGAGAGGGAGCGGGCCGAGCCCCAACTCTGTGTCTGAATGGACACACAGAGCAGTGTCTCAGCTCGGGTGTCCCCATAGCAAGCTGCTTGTTGTGGGGGCACTCGGCAGGAGGCAGGAGCCAGGAGTGCTGGCAAGGGACCCGAGAAGAGGAGGATCTGGGCTGTTCTGTGCAAAGCCACTGCATAGAGCAGGTAAGTATGACAAAAAAAAGAACAAGACTTTAATATCACTTTAAGCCAAAAAAATGACAACAGTCATTTAACCCACTTCTTCTGAGCCCCAACTGTCATGTACAGGCCCTCCGCTTGTTACTGGACAGTGAGGCAGAAGCAGTATAGTAAAGAGCTTTTTTATCTGTCAATTTACTTTCTTCTTCTATCATCATGCTCATTGTCAGCACATGAACTTATATGATCGTCAGAGTAGAACCTGCGGCTGTGTTCATACAACTGCTTTGTCCCACATAAATTAACATAGGCTGCCTGCACACAGCTCCAGGCAGCTCCATCCACATAAACAAGCTGCTGATTCACAATGTACAGGCCATAGTGCCCATGTGAATGAGCCCCTAGACCTCATTTATACTCAGAGCTTTATTTATTAACTCAATACAGTTTTATATTTAGCAGGAATTATGTAAGTTCTTTTGTGTTTGTGTCCGCTAATAATGATTATAATGTATTTTTAGCTAAAATACTGTTTTGATATTTTCTTAGGAGGGCTGTCAGGTAGGCTGTATGAGGCAGCCCTAAATGCAGTGATTACTCGGAGTCCATTGACAATTTCTGTATCTCTCCCTAACTGAAATTCCATACCTTGGTACAGGCAGAGAGCTGAAGGAAGAGTTTAAATAAAAAGTCCCTAAATCTATCCCATAGTTTGTAGACGCTATAACTTTTGCGCAAACCAATCAATATATGCTAATTGGGATTTTTTTAACAAAAATATGTAGCAGACTACATATTGGCCTAAACTGATGAAGAAATTAGATTTTTTTATTGGATATATTTTATAGCAGAAAGTAAAAAATATTGTGTTTTTTTTTTTTTTCAAAATTGTTTCCCTTTTTTTGTTTATAGCCCAAAAAATAAAAACGGCAGAGGTAATCAAATACCGCCAAAAGAAGCTCTATTTGTGAGAAAAACAGGACATCAAATTTGTTTGAGTGCAGCGTCACACATCAGCGCAATTGTCAGTTAAAGTAATGCAGTGTCAAAAATGGCCTGGTCATTAACATAGTTACATAGTTAGTCAGGTTAAAAAAAGAGACATCTAGTTCAACCAAAAAGCCCCCCCAAAAAATTATATATAACCAAACAATCCCATATACAATACTTCACCCACAGTTGATCCGGAGAAAGGCAAAAAACCCCAGCAAAGCATGATCCAAATTGCTATAGCGGGGGGAAAAAATTCCTTCCTGATCCCCCGAGAGGATTTTCCCTGGATCAACTTTACCTATAAATGTTAATACCCAGTTATATTATGTACATTAAGGAAATAATCCAGTTTTTTTTTTTTAAAGGAATCTACTGTGCTGGCCAGAACCACCTCTGAAGGGAGTCTATTCCACATTTTCACAGCTCTTACTGTGAAGAAACCTTTCCGTATTTGAGATGAAATATTTTTTCCTCTAGACACAAAGAGTGCCCCCTTGTCCTCTGTGATGACCTTAAGGTGAATAACTGTACGCCAAGATCACTATATGGACCACTTATATACTTGTACATGTTGATCATATCCCCTCTTAATCTCCTCTTCTCAAGAGAGAATAAATTCAGCTCCTCTAATCTTTGCTCATAGCTGAGCTCCTCCATGCCTCTTATTAGTTTGGCTGCCTTTCTCTGCACTTTCTCCAGTTCCCCGATATCCTTCTTGAGAATTGGTGCCCAAAACTGAACTGCATATTCCAAATAAGGTCTTGCTAATGATTTGTACAGGGGCATCTCTCGCTCTCTGAAGTCCATACCTCTCTTAACACAAGAAAGTATTTTACTTGCAGCGGGGTTCCAGCCAAAATATGACTTTTAAGATAAAAATACCCCTAGAATATTCATGCCTCGTGCAATGTAACAAAGGTATGCTGTAAACTATGCCCAGTTTTCTATTTGTGCAGCATCGTTTTCTTACTTTGTGAATTTCCTGCACAGCGAGGCCATCTCCAGTGTGGGCATCTGAAGCCGCAGTGTCCTTTTTCCTGGATTCTGTGCATGCTGGCTACCCAGCATGCACCTGCCAATCTCATGCATGTGCAGAGCAATCTTAGTCAGCTTGACATGGCACAGCCATGCCAAGCTGACCAAGATTTTCCATAGACGCCAATGTTAAATGTTACGAGAGCAGTGCCATGCCAAGCTGACCGAGATCTCCCAGGAGCCAATGCAAAACCGGAAATCATGTACAGCGCCGCGGCCCCTAAAGGAGGAAGTGAAATTAGATATAGGCATACAGTATCTCACAAAAGTGAGTACACCCCTCACATTTTTGTAAATATTTTATTATATCTTTTCATGTGACAACACTGAAGAAATGATACTGTGCTACAATGTAAAGTAGTGAGTGTACAGCTTGTATAATAGTGTAAATTTGCTGTCCCCTCAAAATAACTCAACACACAAACATTAATGTCTGAACCACTGGCAACAAATATGAGTACACCCCTAAGTGAAAATGTCCAAATTGGGCCCAAAGTGTCAATATTTTGTGTGGCCACCATTATTTTCCAGCACTGCCTTAACCCTCTTGTGCATCATCTTTAGAAGAGGCTTCCTTCTGGGACGACAGCCATGCAGACCAATTTAATGCAGTGTACGAATGACAGGCTGACCCCCCACTCCTTCAACCTTTGCAGCAATGCTGGCAGCACTCATACGTCTATTTCCCAAACACAACATTTGGATATGATACTGAGCACGTGCACTCAACTTCTTTGGTAGGCCATGGCGAGGGCTGTTCTGAGTGGAACCTGTCCTGTTAAACCACTGTATGGTTTTGGCCACCATGCTGCAGCTCAGTTTCAGGGTTTTGGCAATCTTCTTATAGCCTAGGCCATCTTTATATAGAGCAAAAATTATTTTTTTTTCAGATGCTCAGAGAGTTCTTTGCCATGAGGTACCATGTTGAACTTCCAGTGACCAGTATGAGAGTGAGAGCGAAATTTAACACACCTGCTCCCCATTTACACCTGAGACCTTGTAACACTGAGTCACATGACATCAGGGAGGGGAAATGGCTAATTGTGCCCAATGTGGACATTTTTACTTGGGGGTGTACTCACTTTTGTTGCCAGCGGTTTAGACATTAATGGCTGTGTGTTGAGTTATTTTGAGGGGACAGCAAATTTACACTGTTATACAAGCTGTACACTCACTACTTTACATTGCAGCAAAGTCTCATTTCTTCAGTGTTGCCACATGAAAAGATAGAATAAAATATTTACAACAATGTGAGGGGTGTACTCACTTTTGTGAGATACTGTAAATCTGGTAAGTGAACAGAAAAAAATAAAATACATTTCCCATTCATTTTAAGGATGCACATTAGTGCTACATGGTGAGAAGTGAAAAATGTGGATGGGGGTATCTTCCAGGGCTGAAGTGGTTAAAAAATGAAGATATAATTGATACTTACTCCAAATAGTGTTGAGAGTTTTCTTCATTGATAGAGGTCAACCATTCACCCCCTTGAGGCTCTTAGAGAATACGATCGATGGATGCAGTATTAACCAACAGTTGCAAGCAAAGGCAGTTAAGAAAACATTTCAATGGAACCTTCCAAGATGGAACATACCTATGTGCATGTGACATGCAGTACTTCATACATAAGACTCAGAACACATACAGTCGATCATAATCTTTTTAAAAATCTTTTTTATTGAATTTGCAAGACATAGACAAACCGTGGCTACTGCCACTACATGAACCAAACAATTAGCTGCATTAGGCAATGTTACAGTCAGTGCATAAACATTTCAAAGTCATACAATACATTTGCCTCTGTTCCATCACTAAATCATATACCTTTGCCTCCACCTCCCCACCTCATCCCAATCTCTCACCATTAAGTCGTTGAGGGTTCTCCCAGCCAGGCCCGCCAAACCTTATCAAATTTTTGAGGACATCCCCTTGATGCATATGTATCCTTATAGAGTGGGAGACAACTATTTACTAACGCCCTCCACTGGACCTGTGAGGGAGGAGAAGATTTTTTCCACTGCATAGCAATCGTCTTACGAGCATAGAAAAAAAGTGTTCCTAACAGTGTTCTCTTTGCAACAGTCGGTACCAGAGATTCAACCAGACCCAACAGGCAGCACTCAATAGATGGAGTGATGGACGTGGCAGCCACTGTATTAACCAGGCCACCACATCCTTCCAATACCTCTGGATACTAGGACACCCCCAGAAAACGTGTATAAGGTCACTGACTTCCTCCCTGCACCACCAACATCCAGCCGGCTGTTCCGGATGCATCTTATGTATTCTATGAGGGGTGTAATAGGCCCTATGTACGATTTTGAACTGCACCATTCGGTCCCTGATGGAGATCAGGGACCTGAATGGGAAGTCCCAAATATCATCCCAGTCATCATTGTCCAAGTTGGGAGCATCCCGCTGCCACCTCTCCCGCAACCGCTCCAGAGGTGACAACGAGGCAAGGACCAACTCGGAGTATAATCGTGAAGTCGGCTTTTCCCGGCAGGATGTCCTTAATACTTGTTCCAGGCCAGATTGTGTAAATACACAGGCAGCATCGGAGAACTGGGCCACAAAAGCGTGGGAGAGTTGCATGTATCTAAAAAAATAATGACCCGGAACCCCGTACTTAGCTGAAACCTGAGCAAAGGAAAGGAGACTACCCTCCGACACTATGTGTCTGACCCTACTATAAACCCTGAAGGGTAAGTCCAGGGACTAGAGGTAGTCCCTGGCTTACCACGTCA
>BLSH010029916.1:2991609-3001624 GCA_018402905.1 Glandirana rugosa
GTATTCACGACGGCCGTTACCCCTCGATGTCAAGTAACTCGCTTGGTACTTACAGGTGTCCATGACACTGTATGACTCCGTCTCGTACTACGGGAGAGAAACCTCTGACCCGGTGTCCCGTCATAAGGTTGTATTGTTGGGGTTTGTGTGGAGGTTCTGTTGGTGACGGAACGATTTCTTCGACTCCCATCTCCCCTACCTGACCGGTTCGTACAGAGGTCTGGATTTGGGATAACTCGTAGACACCCTGTAGGAGTTTACCTTCCACCTCCTCGCGTTCCAGAGATTGTAGGTCCAGTCTCCAAAGAGAGGGCATCATGCTCTGCCTCAGTATGTCACAGTACCTGTGGACATTCATGGTTCGCTCAATGAACTGTAGCTCCCCATTGCCGGCAGCACTTATGCAGCCCCAGACCATGACACTCCCACCACCATGCTTGACTGTAGGCAAGACACACTTGTCTTTGTACTCCTCACCTGGTTGCCGCCACACACGCTTGACACACAGAGCATGGTTCCAGTAATCCATGTCCTTAGTCTGCTTGTCTTCAGCAAACTGTTTGCAGGCTTTCTTGTGCATCATCTTTAGAAGAGGCTTTCTTCTGGGATGACAACCATGCGGACCAATTTGATGCAGTGTGCAGCGTATGGTCTGAGCACTGACAGGCTGACCCCCCACCCCTTCAACCTCTGCAGCAATGCTGGCAGCACTCATACGTCTATTGCCCAAAGACAACCTCTGGATATGACACTGAGCACATGCACTCAACTTCTTTGTTCGACCATGGCGAGGCCTGTTCTGAGTGGAACCTGTCCTGTTAAACCGCTGTATGGTCTTGGCCACCGTGCTGCAGCTCAGTTTCAGGGTGTTGGCCATCTTCTTATAGCCTAGGTCATCTTTATGTAGAGCAACAATTCTTTTTTTCAGATCCTCATAGAGTTCTTTGCCATGAAGTGCCATGTTTAACTTACAGTGACCAGTATGAGAGAGTGAGAGCGATAACCCCAAAGTTAACACACCTGCTCCCCATTCACACCTGAGACACTAACTAAGTCACATGACACCTGGGAAGGAAAATGGCTAATTGGGCCCAATTGGACATTTTCTACTTAGGGGTGTACTCACTTTTTTTGCCAACAGCTTAGACATTAATGGCTGTGTGTTGAGTTATTTTGAGGGGGCAGCAAATTTACACTGTTATACAAGCTGTACACTCCTTTACATTCTAGCAAAGTGTCATTTCTTCAGTGTTGTCACATGAAAAGATAGAATAAAATATTTACAAAAATGTGAGGGGTGTACTCACTTTTGTGAGATACTGTATATACCATAGTTTGTAGATGCTATAACTTTCATGCAAACCAATCAATATACATTTATTTGGATTTTATTTATACCAGAGGCATGTAGCATAATACATTTTGGCCTAAATTTATGAAGAATTTTTTTTTTTTTGTAATGGATATGATTTATAGCAGAACGTAAAATATATATATATATATATATATATATATATATATTTTTTTTTTTTTTAAATATTGGTCTTTTTAAGTTTGTATAATAATTAAAAAAAACCCAGTGGTGAACAAATACCACCAAAAGAAGCCTCTATATTTGTGGGAAAAAATGATATAAATGTAGTTTGGGTACAGCTTTGGATGTGCAGTGCAAAAAAAATGGTCTGGTCATGAAGGGGGTAAAATCTTCACGAGCGCAAGTGGTTGATGATTGATCTACTTTAAAGGTATGAATACCCTAAAAAAAAGGCAGCTTTCACCGCCGTTGCTAAAAGCATGCCATCTCTTTTTCACTGTTCTCCAAATGCTCCTGAAAGAATAGTCATTTCAGTACAGGTTTCCTAAGAGAGTTGCTAAATGTGGTCATTAAGACGTTTGTGAAGAGCACTTTGTGCGTCAGAACACATTTGTGATTGCACTTCTCTACAATTACAGGAGCCTGGAGAGATCTAGAACACTCGCCAATGCCTTCTCTGTATTTCCTAATTGCTTTGTGCCTGAAAACTACACATTTTGTTCCGTGTTACAACAGTTTTCGTTTTTTTCCCCTTCAGGAGGATAAAGATGGCACCAGAATGAACGCAGAGATGAAGAGGCTGAGGCTGTTTAAACGATGCAGACCCCCTGACTGAAGACGATTCATTCAGCTTCTGACTGCGGCATACAGGTAGGTGTATTCACATCAGGTTATTATAA
This sequence comes from Glandirana rugosa, assembly GCA_018402905.1. Lineage (NCBI taxonomy): Eukaryota > Metazoa > Chordata > Amphibia > Anura > Ranidae > Glandirana > Glandirana rugosa. Next base: position 2,993,824 of record BLSH010029916.1, read on the forward strand.
AGGCTAATAAAAAGACACAGCTGAGGCTACATAGAGCGGACGTGTCTGCTGGATTGTCCTGTAATGACTCTCATCCAGATCTAACATGCTGAGGACAGCTGTGACCAAAGCACAGTGCCATAAGTAAGTGTAGGTTATCTACGGTTGGGCACTTTACATGCTTCATAGGACTAAAGAAATCAAAGTTAAAGTGTTGTTATTATTTATTACAGGTATTTATATGGCAATGACAGCCTAAGCAGGACTTTTACATATTGTACATTCACGTCAGTCCCTACCCTCAAGGAGCTTACAATCTAAGATCCATATCTGACATGCATATACACTATACACATACTAGGGCTTAATTAGACAGGAGCCAATTAACCTACCTACATGTCTTTGGAGTGAAAGCACAGGCACAGGGAGTACAAACCTCATGCGCATACCGTAATATCCTGACTATTTCAAACCAAGGACCCTAGTGCAGGAAGGCATAATGGTTAAAGTGATTGTAAAGTCTTGTTTTTTTTTAAAATAACAAACATGTTATACTTGCCTCCTCTGTGCAGTTGGTTTTGCACAGAGCAGCCCATATCCTCCTCTTCTCGGGTCCCTCTTTGCAGCTAGCTCCTGGCCCCTCCCTCCTATCGAGTGCCCCCTCAGCCAGCAGCTTTCTATGGGTGCACCCGAGCCGAGTCAGAGTTCTGTGTATCCATTCAGACATGGAGCCCCAACCCGGCCCCGCCTCCTCTCTCCCCGATTGGCTGACTGACTTTATTTGACAGCTGTGGAAGCCAATGGCGCCCCTGCTGTGTCTTAGCCAATCAGGAGGAGTGTCCTGGATGGCTTAGACACTTGTGGACATCGCTGGAGAGAGAAGGGGCTCATGTAAGTAATTAGGGGGTGCTGGGGGGGCTCTTTGTCATGTAAGGTCTATAAAGCAGCTCCGTTTACATTCAGAGCTTTCAAAAATTCTCATAATGCTGGAGCAGTTCTTTGCAAATCTTGACCACACATCATCCTGTACTTGACCCATCTTCTGTTATCCCTGCCTTCACACCTTACTATCACCTTACTATAAGCCATTGGGACCAAAGCCAAGGAAAGTGCAGAGGTGAGAAGATGGAGCTCAGTTATCATTCAGAAAGCTGTGGGTTCAATAATTGCCTACTAAACATCTCCTAACTCTTTGAGATGGGAACAAGGGGCACCTAATTGCAAAAGCCCACAAGTGCTTTTTTTTTTACCACTGCTATTCCTTTATACCTGCTTTTGAAATTTTACAAATGCAGCAAGTTAGAAATCGGATGAAAGGTTTAGCACTTGGAAACACTTTTTGAGAGATAAAAAGTGCATTTTATATACAAGTATATAGATCAGAACAAAAGGAGGGACAAATGAGTAGGAAAGAGGGATAGAGGTACTTTGTTCCAAATCAGTTTAGGGACAGTTGGGACCAATCCTAGATTCTTGGAGTTTTAGTGATCCTTAGGTGCCTTAAGATCATCATCAGCGCAGCATATCAGTCCAACACACTGTCAGTTATTTCCAATTATGTACAGGGATGAGTAAGTTTCCATAGATTTCTGTAAATGTAATTAATTGCTTTTTGAAACCTAGTGAGATTATGGGTACATATTGATTTACTGGGTATTACTGCTGTATTCAGCAAATTGGAAGAAGTGCCTTGCATATGCTGATTTATTCTTGGGGGATAAAGAGTTGGTAGCACTGAATGCCATTTTGTATATTTAAAATGTATTTAATTACTCAGAATGTTATTGTAAATCACTTTTTCTATTTGCCCCTTTTCTCCTCTCTTATCCCAGGCAGCTCCTTTATTTGTCATTGCCTTTCTAAGCAAACAGTGATGAAGAAATACGTTTGACCCATAACCGTTAAAAAAACAACACATTCCGGTGTAAATTTTAGAGAGGTCTGATAGGAAGATTACAAAAGGGTGTTATATACAAACACAGATTTATGCGAGTTATAATCTGACAGTAAATGTTAGTGTAATGCTAACATAAATAGTGAGGGCACATGAGTAATGTTGTAAATTTAATTTTTTTTTTTTGCTTATTTTAATAGTATTGTATAAACCCGCACTGCAGGACATGCAAACATAGAATGACAAACTTCATAATATAAAAATAATTATTTAATAAAAGTACATGCTCAGATGACCCCAGTGTGCATGTCTATGGCCTGTTGGAAAGAGTAACTTACCTGCATCTGGATTTCATCCTCAACACTCCGTACAAACAGTTCTTCTAAAACTAACAGCCAAAACCAATGGACACTATTCTGTACTACTACTCTTTGACCTTTCTGCTTGCCTTTGATACAGTTGACCACCCCCTCCTCCTCCAAAAACTCCATGCCATTGGTCTCCATGACTGTACTCTTCAATGGTTCTCATCCTACTTATCCAATTGCACCATTAGTGTTACTTCCTCCCCTCCTCTTCCTTTCTCTGTTGGGGTCCCCCAAGGTTCTGTTCTTGGCCACTCCTATTTTCAATCTACACCTCCTCCCTGGGTCAGCTGATAGCCTCCCATGGCTTCCAATACCATCTCTATGCTGATGACACCCAAATCTATCTCTCTACCCCTCAGCCCACTCCCTCAGTCTCCTCACATATCACTAATTTACTAACAGATATATCAGTCTGGATGTCACACCACTTCCTCAAACTCAATCTATCCAAGACCAAACTTATAATTTTTCCTCCACCACATGCCCCTTCCCCTGATCTCTCTGTCATAATTGATGGCACAACTATCAGCCAATCACCACATGCCAAGATCCTAGGCGTAGTCCTGGACTCTGAACTCTTCTTTAAGCCCCACGTCCAATCACTGCCCAAATCCTGCCACCTCAACCACCGCAATATCTAAAAAATACGCACCTTTCTAATCAATGACACAACAATGCTCATAATTGACTCCCTGGTCATCTCTTGCCTCGACTGCTGCAACTTCCTTCTCATTGACTTTCCTCTACATAGGCTATCCCCCCTTCAATCCATCCTAAATGCTGCTGCCAGACTCATCCACCTTACCAATCGCTCTGTGTCTGCTACTCCTCTCTGACAATCCCTCTGCTGGCTACCGCTCACCCAACTAATTAAATTCAAAATACTCACAACAACTTACAAAGCCATCAACAATTTAGCCCCCAGCTACATCACCAGCCTAGTCTCGAAATTCCCACCTAATCGTTCTTTTCGTTCCTCTCAAGACCTTCTGCTCTCTAGCTCCCTCGTCACCTCCTCCTTTGCTCACCTCCAGGACTTTCCAGAGCCTCTCCAATCCTATGGAACTCCCTACCCCAATCTGTCCGAGGATCTCCTACTCTACGAGCTTTTAGACAATCCCTGAAAACCCTCCTCTTCAGAGAAGCGTATTGTACCCACACCTAACAACTACATTTCCATTTTCTTCATCAGTTCACCCCCCACAGTTATTACCTTTTGTTTTTCTTGACCCTCCCTTCTAAATTGTAAGCTCTAAAGAACAGGGTCCTCCGATTCCTCCTGTACTGAATTGTATTGTAACTGTACTGTCTGCCCTCATATTGTAAAGCTCTGCGCAAACTGTTAGCGCTATATAAATCCTGTATAATAATAATCTGCTTATTCTTGGTGGGGGGGAGAGAAAGTTACCAGCCAAAATAAAACTTCACCATGGCTAGTGGATTCCTACCCTGAGATCAGTTGCTGGAGAAGGCATAATGTACACGGGAATTCTCAATGATATAAAATGATAGCCAATCAAATTGGGCAACTGTAATCTTAAATCTATGGGTCATCTATGGGTACCTTAAAGTGTTACTAAACCCACAACAGTAAAATCAGTCTGTATATGCAGCAAAGCATGCGTGTTATACTCACTGTGGAACCTTAGGGGTTAATCCTCTGCATTGTGTAAAAAGGCAGTTTGATCCTGTCTTTTCTGATCCTCCTTTTCTTCCACAGTCCCCAATCTATCTTCTGATAGTACAGGGAGTAAGCTGCACATGCTCAATTTGGTGTGTATTACTAGAGTTTATTTTTTTTCTTGGGAGGGTGCATGTGATCAGCACAGGGCCAATCAGCACTGTCCAGACAGAGGGTCGGGGGTCCTGCAGCCTCATAGGACAAACCGGGGGAAATGAAAACTCCTGCTATAAGCGTTAACCAGACATGTTAGAAGTCATAAGACTGCTCTTACTGCTGATGAGAAAAGGCATTTGGCAGTTTATATTTACTAAAATAGTTGCATTTCCATGATCTGTGTACTGTGGGAGACCAGATATAGTGAACTGCAGGATCCTGAGTTTAGTAACACTTTAAAGCGTATTTCTCCTTTTGCAGTCAACTTGAAAAACTTCCCACAAAAAAAAAGTGTTTGGAGCAGTGTTATGTTCAGAAGTGCAACAATTCCAGAGGGACAAAGAAGGGACGGTCAAATTCCCCTCATTCCTATACAATGCATAATCCAAACCTTGAGATTTTTTCTTTTTTTTGCAACACAAACTTTATTTGTATTTCGAGATGAGTACTGTTACACTACAGAGCAAATTGTATATGCCATAACAATTGTGACAAGAGCAAGCAGACGAATATTAAATACATTCAGGAGACAGTAATCTACTTTCATAAAATGTTCAGACAAGTTGTAATGTGTATCATAGGCAAACTCAAAATGGGACAGCACCGTGTCTAGATCCAGAAGGATATCTGGCAAGGGTCCAGCGTCTTATAAAGTATATATTTAATCATTGTACTCCGCCGGATCACTGCAGGTATCAGCTGACTCCAGCCAAGTGCCCCAAATTTTGTCATATTTGACCGGACACCCCCTGTGTTTATAAATCTCCTATTTATAGGGTAGTGTGCATTGACTGCTACTTTCCATTCATTGAGCGTAGGAGGTATCGCCATTTACGGGCTATAAGTAATCTGGCTGTGAATAGGGATTCTTGGAGGAACATGAGATTAAATTTGTCATGATCGGGGTCTGGGAATATGCCCTGAATACATTGCTTTGGGCAAAGTGTCAGGGGGGACCCCATTTCATCATGAATGAATTTCACCACTTGCTCCCAGTATCCCTGGATCTCGGGGGAACCTCCAGTTTAAATGAAAGAAGTTATTCTCGGGATCTCCACATCTGGGGCAGAGAGGGCTATAATCCTCCTTATACTTCACTATACATGAGGGGGTAAGATAAGTTCTGTGGAGTATGTAAAGCTGGGTGAGATGGTCAGATACCTTAGGGGATGCTTTCTTACTGGACTCTAGTGCCTCCTCCCATTCCTCGTCCTCGAGCTCCCCCACATCCCCAGCCCACCGGCCCTTCAAGCGGAACGCCAGTGCCGCCACTGAGGGGAGAAGAAGACTATTGTAGAGCACAGAAATCAGTTTTTTAGACTCGGCCCCGAGTATTATCTCGAGCACCGGTGCCCGCCCCAGGTCTGGGGCAGTGTCCCAAAACTGGGCCCTGAGAGCGTACGTATTGAGAATGGCCTCCAATGTCTTAAAAACTCTGAGTGGTAGACACACTGGAGCATGCCACAGGATATAGGAGTTTTGGCAAGAGCACCATTTTAATAAGATTAATGCAACCCCTGACACCCAACGGAAGCCTTGCCCAAGCCTGAGTTTTGGATTCCAAGAGTCCGTGTAACGGTTCTAAATTCAGACGGACATAATCTTCAGGAGTCCGAGTAATAATCACCCCTAGGTACTTTATGATGCTGACTCTGGCCAGTGGGAGAGATGCCTCATGCTCCGTAGGAGCACCAATATCAAGAAGAAGAATCTGGGTTTTACAAACCTTGAGATTTTTTTTTTTTTTTAAAAGGTATTTTATTAAGTTTTGCACATTAACAACACTATTCCATGACAGGCAATATCCATTTTACATATATTGCAGTATACATTCTTAGGGATAGTACATCAGACCCATTAGGAATATCAAACAATAACAAACACCACAAAACAAAAAACCCAAACCGAGCAAACCAAACAGCTGGTAACGAGATTCAGTTGGAGGACAAAGCGTTGCACCACTCACTGAAAGAGCAAAGGGGGTGATTTGTGGAGAGATCCTTTATAAAGGAATAACAGCACCCACTAGGGGCTTCTACAAATTAGTGAGGTTCACTAGTTGTGACATATACGAAGACACTACACATCTATTTCTCCTGACACTGAAGAAGTCCATTCGGACCATATTTTATCAAACTTCTTAGTACATCCCCTTGCAGCATAGGTCAATTTATACATAGGTAACGCCCGATTGACTAGTTCTATCCAGAATGTTATAGAGGGGGGTTCTGGCTTTTTCCAAAGAAGGGCAATTGCCTTTTTCGCATAAAAAAAAAAAAGTAGTCTGGTCAAAGTTTTGCGGGACACTCCCAATTCCTCATCCTCCATAACCCCAAGGAGGCACCTGGCAGAGTTACAAATATTAGGTAGACCCAATTTCTCTTCCATAAATGCAGTGATCTGTGACCAAAAAAGGCGCACGATGGGGCATGCCCAGGTCATGTGAAAAAAGTCTCCCCGACCAGCATGGCATCTAGTGCATTCAGGGGAGTCAATTTGCCCCATCCTGCAAAGGCGGGCAGGTGTATAATATATTCTATGCAAATAGTTAATTGTAAGTTGTATTCGTTTATTCCCTGCGGCTATAACTGCTGTTACTTGGTTACCCAAGACCCCCTCCCAAATGTCATCTTGTAATTCTGGTATGTCAGTCTGCCAATGCATTTTAAGTCTATCTAGTCTGGGAGTAGATAGGGAAATCAATCGTAGATAATACCTGGATATCAATTTAGAATGGTCTGCCTCATATAGTAAGGCTTCCAACACAGAGGGTTGAAGTCGTACCCCCCTCAGCCCAAATTGAGCAGCCACTGCGTGCCTTAACTGAAGGTATGTAAAGAAATACGTGTTGGGAATCCCAAATTCAGCCTTGAGCGCTTCAAAGGATTTGAATACCCCTTTCGAAAACAGTTGGTGTGCATATTTTAGGCCCAGCCTGGCCCACCTCCTCACATCAGGTAATTGAGCCAACTCCGCCAGGTCGCCGTTAAACCATAGAGGGGAGTTGGGCGACAAGGCTAGTGGAGAGGCCCCCATCTTCTTATTGCATATGTGGAAGATTTTATATGCCAATTTCAATATCTCCGCCCCCCTAGTTGGGTATGGACCATTCCGATAAAGGAGGTTAATCAGCGCCTCATAGGAAGACATAACTGCCGCCTGAGCCGTCACTGATGCATTATCAATATCTGGAAAAAACCAAGCATGTATGTGTGTTAGTTGGCCAGCCCAATAGTAAGCCTGAAGGTCAGGGAGCGCCAGTCCCCCTCTATGGACAGGCAGCTGAAGTGTTCCCAAGGAAATTCTGGGGGGGCGAGATGCCCATAGGAAGGAGGAGATCAATGTGTTTATTTCAGTGAAGATCTTTTTAGGTATATACACTGGGGAATAGAGGAGGAAGGATACCCGTAGAGCGGGGGGGTCTTAAAGGAACCCTTGTGAAGTCGACGGACAGGTATCTCCCCCTGACCGCGAGGGACTGGAAGTCCGAATGATAACCCGACCGGTTGATTGTGTGTATGTACGAACCAAAAAAGGTCTATAACTATTACGTAGTCACTGCCGAGTCCGCCGTCAATACAGAAGGATACTCCGCGACTAATTGGAGGAAATAGCCTTACCAGGTATGGGTTGATCCCCCCGCCTCTATAACTTTAACCGTATATTTTAGAAGGTGTATACGTTATTCTTCTACCCCCGGAGAGGTGATCGGAACAGCGGGTT
>BLSH010029916.1:3001634-3019147 GCA_018402905.1 Glandirana rugosa
TTTCAATATCTCCGCCCCCCTAGTTGGGTATGGACCATTCCAGATTAATCAGCGCCTCATAGGAAGACATAACTGCCGCCTGAGCCGTCACTGATGCATTATCAATATCTGGAAAAAACCAAGCATGTATGTGTGTTAGTTGGGCAGCCCAATAGTAAGCCTGAAGGTCAGGGAGCGCCAGTCCCCCTCTGTGGACTGGCAGCTGAAGTGTTCCCAAGGAAATTCTGGGGGGGCGAGATGCCCATAGGAAGGAGGAGATCAATGTGTTTATTTCAGTGAAGATCTTTTTAGGTATATACACTGGGGAATGCCAGAGGATATACAGAAACCTGGGCAAAAACACCATTTTAAACAGGTTAATCCTCCCCAAGAGATTTAACGGTAGATTACGCCAGGTAGCGAAGGAATTTTTTAACCTATGGATCATGGGATACAGATTATTATTCAGGTAAGATTTGAGGGGGAGTTGCACCTCAACACCCAGATACCTAAATTTAATGACCACCTGGAGTGGTATTTGGGGAGGGAGATCAGGTTTAAATAAGGGATCTATAGGAAAAATACTTAATTTGCTCCAATTAACCTTAAACCCTGAAAAATCTCCAAACCGCACTATTATTCGTAAAGCTTGGTCTAGTGAGTCCCCAGGGTCCGCCAGATAGAGGAGCATGTCATCTGCATATAAAGTTTTTTCTTCAAGGTCATTGATTTTGCAACCTCTAACTGTATCAGTCTGTCTAAGAAGGGCCGCTAGGGGTTCAATGGCAATGGCAAATAGGAGGGGGGACAAAGGGCATCCCTGCCTAGTGCCACAAAACATTGGAAATGATTCGGTGATAGAGTTATTCACCCTGAGACGTGCCACTGGGTTTGCATATAATAATCTAACCCATGCCAGGAACTTGGGGCCAAACCCAAATCGCCTAAGGGTCTCAAATAAATATACCAATTCTATAGAGTCAAACGCTTTATGCGTATCGAGTGACATCACTACCCTGGTATCCGGAACCGGACCCTCCGTCTGCAGATTCGTAAAAAGCCTACGTAAATTAATGGCCGTGGAACGACCCGGGATAAAGCCCATCTGATCTGGATTAATAAGATTCCCGATGACCGAATTAAGTCTCCGAGCGAGGACTTTAGCTAAAATGTTTGCGTCGACATTTATCAAGGATATGGGCCTGTATGATTCACAATACCTAAGGTCCTTATGGGGCTTTGGGATTAAGACTATCAATGCCTCGGTAAGCAATGGTGGTAAAGTTCCCGTTTCACACGCTGCTCTGTATACTTCTAAGAGTTTAGGGGAGAGATACTCAGCATAAGTCCTGTACCACTCAATCGGATATCCATCTAGTCCCGGCGTCTTATTCGATTGGAAGGAGGCAATGGCAGCAACCTTGAGATTTTTAACTATTTGTTAGGACTCTGTGTTCAAATCTTGTTCACAACTGATAATGAGTTCTGCAAACACAGTACAGGCTAGGTTAATTATGTTAATCATTAAAAGAGTTCTATGGTCGCAACTTAACATTGGCATTGTAATAATAATACAAACAATAGTTATTATTAACCATCCAATATAAGCTTACTTGAAAAATCTCCTTTCATATTTTAAGTTCTGCTGGTCATCTCTTTCCACAACTTCCTGGATTCCCTGCATGCTTTGCAACTTCTCCTCTCATGTTTACTTTCAGTTTCTAATGACTACATATCCAATGGTACCTTGCTGTCTGCAAGCAGTGATCACTGCGCTGACTCCTCCTCTCAGCACCTCTGTAGTACAGAAGGCAGGCTCTATGAAATGTGTGACAGCGGTGCCTACTCACCAGGCATAGTGACTACATCTCACAGAATTCAAGAAAGTAAATGTGTGGGGATCTTCACAAAGACATTTTAGAAATTTCAAGATTATTCAGACTGTCAGACATAGGCTACAAATAGCTGGAATAAAATGTGGAAATGAATATAAGATTTAAAATTTCAACCATAGATATGCTTTAATTCTGCAGTCCCCTTCTTAAGTCTAGGTTCACATCTATGGGGGTTGGGAAAGTGCTGAAATCACGCCTGTTCTTGAACCCACAGAGAAACGCGCTGTACTTTAGCAGAAGCGTGCAGGTGCCCTTAATTCTTAATGGCACTCTCACTCATTGGCACAGATAGCGCAGCCATGCAGCTCACTTCAGGGTGATTTTAAAAAAAAAGGTTGGAACATCTTTCTCTGTTTCTCGCTGGTAGGGTAGCCCATTGAAATTAATGGGTTAGAAACAGAGAAAAGTGACGGCAGAAAAAGACTGAGTAGTCCATCGAGCCTGCCCTTTTCTTTTTATTTATTTATTTTTGTTTGTTTTTTGTTTTCACATTAACCTCAGTGTCTGACTATAGATTTATGTTCATCCCAAGCATGTTTGAAGCCATTTACTGTTGACTGTCTCACAACCTCTGTTGGTAGTTTATTCCAATCATCAACCACCCTTTCAGTAAAATAATACTTTCTAAGATTAGTTTTGAACTTCCCTCCAGTTAGCTTGAGGTCATGTCCCTGTGTTCTTGATTTTGGTTTCATATTGAAAAGACTGCCCTCCTGAACCTTATTCACCCCCTTGGGTTGTCTTCCCTGATGAGGGTAGGGCTCTACTTAACAATGATACTGCGGAATGATCTTGTAGTAATCATTCTGTAAGGTGATTTATGAACTCTGCTGGCATTAAAAATTTCTCGCACCTTACGAACGAAGAACACTTTGTGGATCTGGATTTCCCTTGTTCTCCCCTCAAAACGCGTCAGCCTGAGTTGTGCAAGATACCAGTCGTGCAGTGCAGGTCCAGTAATTGGAGGGACTGCTTATATGGTTGTCGTGCATTTTCATGACTCGTTTGTGAGTATATATCTTTTTAACTTTGAATAAAATAATTATATCAGGGATAATGCGCTAGGCCGGTGCGCCATTGTGTTTTTTGTTTTTGTTTTTGCTACAGTGCCTAAGGACTACCCCTAGTTCATCAGTGGCAGCAAGGTGGCACATTATCCAGAGGCCATTTGTTCCATGGACTACCTGAACATAGGGTGAAAGATGCCTCCCCTCTAAGCGCAGAATTATAGTATGTGTATGTGATTCACGACATATAGCCCTATTTAGGGTAACAGATATTATGAAGAACTCTTACATTTAACTTGTGGGAGTTGGTGGAAGGGACATGGAGTCACACACCTGAAGCATCTCTTTGCTGAGGGTCACCTGCGCCCTTTTTCAGAGATGCGAGAGCGATTTCGTCTGCCAATTACTATGCATTTTTCCTACATGCAGTTGGCGCATGCTCTGCGGGCGCAGGGGAGTGGGACGATGTGGGAGCTTTCCTCAACCCCCTTGTTTCACTACATGGAGGAGGTGACTACCCTTAAGGGATTTATATCCCAATGCTATTCGATGCTGCAGGCCACATCGCAGGCAAGATTTCCGTTAAGGGTGGTCGACAAGTGGGAGCGTGATGTGGGACAGTTTGAGGAGGAACAAAGGGAGGAGGTGTCCGTAAGAGTTCCCTTAATGTGGCCCATCGCCTATCTCAACTATACATTGTTCTGCGTGTGCACTATACACCAGCACGACTTCCGTATGGGTGTGAGGGTGGACTCAGAGTGCCCGCAGTGTGCTAGAGACTGCAGGGACCTGATCCACCTCCTATGGCGGTGCCCCAAGCTGCACTTATACTGGGAAGGAGTGGTTCGAACCGTTAATATGGTATTCCAGGTCACCATACCACTAGACCCGAAAACCTGTATCCTAGGCATACTGGATTACCTTCCCATTGAGGAAGTTCCCAAGCAGGATATTACCAGGGCCTTTTTGCAAGCTCGCAAGCTCATCCTGAGACGCTGGAAGGATGTAGATCTCCCCACAGTGAGAGAATGGATCACCCATATGGGAGACAATATCCGTTTGGAAAAGTATATATTTCAGCACAGGGGTCGGCCCAGTAAATTTGAGAAACTAGTCGCCTTGGATGAGCACACCAGGATTTTCTCAGATGGACCTAGTCCTTGACAGATTACTGCTATAATGCGCGATTGTAGACAGACTGCCATGGCTACATTATTAATGCTGATAGGTGGTCCATTTACCAAATGCATATGTACAATTACCGGCAATGGGAGTGAGGGGGTGACTTGTTGCCTATTGATCATGCTGAGTATCTGCTATCTGCACTGTGTCTACCAATGTCTGAGTATATGTGTCATGTGGAATTGGTTTGAATACCTAATTTGATGCATTTGATTACATTTTGTTATCAATAAAATACTTTTTGATTAAAAAAAAAAAGTTGCAGGACAAATCGCACAAGTGTGAAAGGGGCCTTAGTTATACTTTAATGGAAAAGTTCCCCTTTGGCACGTTACATGCTATATCCATATTTAAAGTACAGTTGTGCTCATAAGTTTACATACCTTGCCAGAATTTATGATTTCTTGGCCATTTTTTATGATTTAAAAAGAGTAAAAGTTGATTGATAATAAATGGCTTCAGCCAAGCACTAGCCATGAGTGAAAGAAAAGTTTTTGTGTCATCATTCATAGTCTCTGAAAAATGGCCAAGAAATCATAAATTCTACCAGGGTATGTAAACTTATGAGCACAACTCTATAACATGTTCAAGCAGTGCCCTCCCCCTCGGCGGCATGCAGGGGTTCTTCTCTTCCACACCTGCTGTCACATTTCAAATTGGTGTGGCTTTGCGGGACAAGCTTGTAATTTCAATAGACTAAATGCTTGCTGATCAGAGTGCTGGTAGTCCATTCACTCTTCCTCCAGCTTTCAAACAGAAAGCCCATACAGAGATACAGGCAAAATGCTGTAGGAAGATTGTGCAGGAGCCTGACATTGCACCTGCAATCCACTAGTCATTGGTGCAATGCTCTGCAGCCTTCTGCAAGGAAAAACAATAAATGCACATATTTTTCTGCAAAATTATTATTTTTCCCTGAAAGGTGAACTTATCCTTTTAAGTACCTATATTTGACTTGAGATCAACCTCTTGTTTTCTCTATACTGCAGCACTCAGACTGAAAGAGAGGGAGAGGCAGAACTAAAAGCCTGCATGAAAATGTGTCGACAAGAAGCATGCTAAAAGGCGGATCAGGCAGAATGAGCAGAAGGAGAATCTCATCAGTCTGCTACTCTTTCACTTTCCATTCATAAGGCTAGGGGTGAAGGGAAGACACCACAATATATTTAACGTTAATTGGTGTCATCCATTTGGCTGTTCTACATCAGGGGGCTGTTTAAATTGTAATGGCCAGTCACAGCCTGGGGACAGGGAGATGACCTAGCTGTATTGTATAAGAGCCCTTTTATACTGGGGCTGCGGGTCCGCTAGCGGTAAAGCGCCATCCGGTCTAGTGGCGCTTTAACGCTGTTTAAGCGTCGCTTTTCAGCCGCTAACGGGGTGCTTTTAACCCCTAAGAAGGGGTTAAAAACTCCCGTGTTGCAGCGCTTCTGATTCTCATTTCAGGCGCTTTGGAAGCCCTGCCTATGCATTCCAATGGGCAGGGGCAGTTTGGGAGTGCTGTATATGGCGGAAGTAAACAATGCCAGGGACGTGGCTGGAAAGGCAGAGACAGTTTATTTTATTTTTTTTTATCTCGGTCTTTCCAGCCTTAAGGAAAGATGTGGGGTCTTATAGACCCCAGATCTCTCCATAAATAAGACCTGTCACATACTATTTCTATTGCAAGGGATATTTAGATTCCTTGTAATAGGAATAAAAGTAATAAAAAATAAATAAAGAGAAAGTATAAAAATAAAAAGTAAATAAAATTAAAAAATAAATTTTTAAAGCACCCCAATCTCCGCGTGCACAGAAACGAACGCATACATAAATCGCACCTACATATGTAATTGACATTCAACCTGTATGGTCTAGCAGTGCTGTGTATTTAGCTATTTGCCTAGAGTTGAGATTTAAAGACTACTTTTTTTATTTTATATGTACCATGTGCAGTTCAACTTGTTTTAATTCTTGTAAATGTCTTTGTTACAGCTGCCTTAGCCCGGAGCCATGATAACGGTCACAGAGCTGAGGTTTTTGGCAGATGCCCAGACATCCTATCACATTCTAAAACCATGGTGGGACGTGTTTTGGTATTACATCACTATGGTCATGTTGATGATTGCTGTGCTAGCAGGTGCTTTACAGCTCACGCAAAGCCGAATGCTTTGTCTTCCCTGCAAAGCGGAAGTGAACAATCAGTGTACACATCCTCTAGAGCAAGTAATCTCAAGAATTCATTTGCCAGCTGGTTCCTACGGAAAATTAAGTAACTCAACAGGAATACAGACAGATTTGGACCGTCAACAATATTCCTATATCGATGCCGTGTGCTATGAGAAACAGCTTCACTGGTTTACCAAATTTTTCCCTTATCTGGTGTTTCTTCATACTATTATATTTGCCATTTGCAGCAATTTCTGGCTTCACTACCCAAGCACAAGTTCCAGACTGGAACACTTTGTTTCCATACTTTATAAATGTTTTGATTCCCCCTGGACAACCCGAGCTTTATCAGAGACTGTTGCAGAACAAACTGTGATTAATCAGACACGTAAAAGGTCACGCCACTTGACTTCCATATCTTCCAACGCTGAAGACACGGACACTGGGAAACAGCCTCTACAGGCAGGGGTTGAAACCACTGCAGTTGAAGACGATGCTTCAGGTTTGTTAGACAAAAAAGAAGGAGAACAAGCCAAAGCTTTATTCGAAAAAGTTCGCCGTTTCCGCCTTCATGTTGAGCAAAAAGACATCATTTATAGGCTATACCTGAAACAAATTATCGTTAAAGTTGTTGCACTACTTGTAATTATTACATACGTTTCATATTTTTTGCTGCATATAACATTTGAAATTGACTGCGTAGTTGATATTCAAGCTTTTACAGGGTATAAGCGATATCAATGTGTTTATTCCCTTGCTGCAATTTTTAAGGTTTTGGCAACATTTTATGTCCTTCTTGTGTTTTTGTATGGGTTTGCTTGTTTTTATAGTCTGTGGTGGATGCTTAGAAGTTCATTGAAACAATACTCATTTGAAGCCGTCAGGGAAAAGAGTAATTACAGCGATATCCCAGACGTCCAAAATGACTTTGCGTTTATGCTCCATTTAGCTGACCAGTATGATCCACTGTACGCCAAGCGTTTCTCAATATTTTTGTCTGAGGTTAGTGAGAACAAACTGAAACAAATTAACCTGAACAATGAATGGACTGTGGAAATGGTGCGAAATAAGCTGACCCGAAATTCAAAGGACAAATTAGAACTTCATCTTTTCATGCTGAGTGGGTTGCCAGACAATATCTTTGAACTCACTGAAATAGAAGTTCTGAAGTTAGAACTCATACCAGATGCCAAACTTACACCAATGATCACTCAGCTGGTCATCCTGAAGGAACTTCATATTTACCACTCAACTCTTACTGTTGATCTACAAGCTCTGAGCTTTTTAGCAGAGAACCTCGAATCCCTGCATCTGAAGTTTACTTCCTTTGAGAAGGTTCCATCTTGGATTTTTCATTTGAAAAACCTGAAAGAACTCTATTTTGCAGGGCCTCTCGATAATCACAACTTTGCACAGATTGAAGGTCTTCAGGATCTGAAGAACCTGACAAATCTTTCCTTGAAGAGTAGTATTCCAAGGATTCCTCCTGTAGTTACTGACATGTTGCCATTTCTGGAAAAGCTTACCATTAATAATGAAGGAAATAGGTTGTTGATATTAATAAGTCTGAAAAAGATGGTTAATCTTACCAGCTTAGAACTAATTAACTGTGACCTAGAACGAATTCCACATTCCATTTTTAGTTTAACTGAACTGCGAGAAATTGACTTTAGGGGAAATAACTTTAAGACCGTTGAGGAAATTATTAGCTTTCAGCATCTGCAAAAACTGACTTGCCTAAAGTTGTGGCACAACTCCATTGCTTACATTCCACTTCAGATTGGTGCACTATCCAGCTTAGAGCAGCTGTACTTCAACAACAACAATATTGAAATGGTTCCGCTTCAACTCTTTTTGTGCAATAAGCTGCGAGTTCTGGACCTCAGTTACAACAATTTAAGTTTCATCCCTGAGGAAATCCAGCATTTAAAGAATCTCCAGCATTTTGCTGTGACAAAAAATAACGTAAGTATTTTCCACCATCAACCTGTTTTTTAATAATTCCTTTGGATTTATAAAGTAAGTAAACTACTATACTAATCTTTTAAGCATGCAAAGTTACATCATATATTTTGCCAAAAGATATGCTTATGTTAAAAAAAAAATACCCGGATAAGCTTTAAAAAATTAACTGAAAAATGTGTCTGTTGTCTTCAAGGTAAATTGCATTTGGTAGTTCACTGTACAGTTAGTTTACGTGAACAAAAAAACAAAATGAGACTATACTGTCCAAACAAGGAGAACACAAATGTATATAAAATAATTATTACAAGATTACTTTAACATTCATACAATAATGTATGTACATATCCATAAAACATTATTAAAGTGATACTAAAGTCTCCTTTTTTCATTTAAAAATAACAAACATGTTATACTTCCCTGCTCTGTGCAATGATTTTGCACAGAGCAGCCCAGTTCCTCCTCTTCTTGGGTCCCTCGCCAGCATTCCTGACCCCTGCTGAGTGCCCCCACAGCAAGCAGCTTGCTATGGGGGCACCCAAGCCGAGCCGCTGCTCTGTGTGTCTATTCAGATATGGAGCCGTGACTTGGCCTCGCCCCCTCTCTCTCCTCATTGGCTCACTGACTTTGACAGCAGCAGGAGGAGCCAATGGCGCCCTGCTGCTGCCTCAGCCAATGAGGAGGGGAGTCCCAGACAGCCGAGACTCTCGTACAACATTGCTGGATCGGGTTTGGGGCTCAGGTAAATATTAGGGGGCTGCTGCACACAGGTTTTTTATCTCAATGCATAGAATGCAATATTTCTTACAGGGGGAACCAACTGCAAATCCTTGCAGGCATACATTATATATGGCTTATATGCCCCATACAAGTGTATATTTGATACTCCATGAGTCAACACATTTCACCTAAATTTGCTTCACCAGGAAGCATGGAAGATTATAGCAGTTGTTTATAACAGAGAAAATGTTATGATTAAACCTAAAGGTAAGTACTCAAGCATTACCGCATATCACCTGCCAAATCCCAAAGGGGCACATCTCAATGCCAAAGCAACTACAGCGCATAGGAAATTTCCTGGGCAGGCACTGGAGCTGCATTCTTATTGCAATTATTAGTATTGCTATATAGACTATAACATTGTGTAAAAATAGGTTGCCCTGCTTCTTAACTGGTAAATATTCCCGAATAGGAGTATGTAACACATATTGGTATTTTTGTCTAAGTGATATGACCATATAAACTAAAGTTATAATATTTGACATATTGGGTCAATTGGTGTGTATGTCATCATGAATTAACATAATAGAGACATTGCAATGGTATGTTCTGCTAAATATAGGTATTCAGATCCCGGTTTCCTCCATTTGGCCTCTTTGTGCTCCAGTGCCTGCCCAGTAGATTTCCTATGCACTGTACTTGCTTTGGCATTGATGTGGGCTCCCAGTTGGTATTTGGCTGGTGATATGTGGTAATGATTGAGTATTTACCTTTATGCTTAATCATAACATTTTCTCTGTTATAGTCAACTGCTATTATCTTCCATTCGCCCTGATGAAGTAAATTTAAGTGAAACACGTTGACTCATGGGGAATCAAATATACACTTGTATTGGCATATAAGCCATATATAATGTATGAATATGTGTACAAGGATTTGCAGTTGGTCCCGCCTGTGAGCCATATTAATGTTTTCATGGATATGTTTATACACTATTGTATGAATTTTAAAGTCTTTTTGTAATAAATGTATATTTTATATACATTTTTTCTACTCTGGTCAGTATTGTCTGATTTTTGGCTTTTTTCTTTTTGCGTATTCATTACAGATGATGGCAGTGTGTGTCTTGTTCTCTTTATGCTACAGTTAGTTTTACTACTAAAGTGGAACTTCATTCTCTCAATTAACATTGACTATTTTAAATCCTTAGCATTAGTAAATGGATAGAAAAGTATATCATATATTCTTGTGTTTAAACTTTTTTTTTTTACATGTATTTAGTTACTTCCTGGTTTCCATGCCTTGGCAAATGATGTTATATATCCTAGGAGTCTGCAGTAGGGGAGGAGGGGCTTTCTCAGCTAAGCACACCCTCCTGCCTCCTGCATGCCTAAGCTAAGGACAGGAAGTTAATGATACATTAATCATCTGCCTTTACTCAAGATAGCCATGGCCATAAATGCTAGGGGGCTTTTGGCTTGCGGTGCTCAGATACAGCGTAGTTCCACTTTAAATTACACACATCCATCCACAATAATCTTAAACTTAGGAATTTCATATAGAGTACAAATGTTTGAAAGATCTTATATCCATGGAACAAAAGTGAGAATGTATTAATTATTTGCCAATTCAAACAATTCTAGTGTTTTAACTTTTATACAGCCAGTTATGATGGAAGTGTGGAATCTATCTATGTTTAATACTTACATAAAAATATTATTTAGAGTGAATATGTGAGCCTTTAAAGGATAAATCCACCTTTAAAAAAAATGAATGCACATTTTTTTGCAAGTAAAAAAATGTGCATTTATTATTTCTTTCTAAGGAGCTTGCAGAGCATTGCACCCATGATCAGCTGATCATGGGTGCAATCTCAGGCTCTTGCAGACTCTCATCATAGCTGTCTGCTCGCTGATGTAATGGATGGAACATGTTACATGTTTTAAGTTAAACTTTTGTGAAAGGAAAGAAACTACCCTTTTAGTGGGGCTCCCCCTGCACTGCAGGAGGTAAATGCTCCTTTTTGCCTAGGGTACCTGTAAATAGCACTTATATTTCTTTACCTTATCCCCCACCCCCTCTAGCAGCCAGCATGCACCTCCTCTCTCTGACACCCCAAGTTGTGGGCGGACTCTTGGTATCTTCACATACACCGCAGGGCTGATCCTGCATTGTACATAATGACAACACAGCCGTGGCCACTCGCCAGAGTGCCAAAGAGAAGAGGCTTCAAGAAACTATTTGCATGGAAGGAGGAGCCTGCAGGAGTGAGGGATAAGCATGCCGTTTACTGGTACCCTAGGCAAAAACAAGCTTTTAACCCTTGTGATGTGGCTTGGGGGGGGCTGGAATGCAGCTTTAGTCTTTACAGAGAAATCCTGATATAACAGTTAATGCTTCTGACGAGGTAGGTAACTGCCCCCTTTTAGAATCAATGGCTTTTTTTAACTAATTAAGCTTGTATGAATTGTACGGCTAATTTTTTTAATGTTATATTTTTGTACAATGGGATAAATAATTATTTGATCCCCAGCAGATTGTGTAAGTTTGCCCACTTACAAAGAAATTAAGAGTCTAGAATTGTTATTATAGATGTATTTTAAATGATAGGGACAGAACATCAACCAAAAATCCAAAAAAAAAACCGCATACTACAAATGTTATAAATTGAGTTGCAGCTCAGTGAGTAAAATAAGCATTTGATCCACTACCAACCAACATTTTGGCTCCCACAGACTGGCTACAGTATGTGCTCATGTGGTACACAGATTAGTCCTGTCAATATAAGAAGGTGCCCTTACTGAATACTCGTTATGTGTATAAAAGACACCTGTCCACAGAATCTCTTTCTTCCATTCAAACCTCACCATCATGGGCAAGACCAAAGAGCTGTTAAAGGATGTCAGGGACACGATTGTAAACCTGCACAAGGCGAGAATGGGCTACAAGGCCATCAGCATGAAGCTTGGTGAGAAGGCGATAACCATTGTGATTATTCGCAAATGGAAGAAATACAAAATAACCATCAATCGCCCTTGGTCTGTAGCTCCGTGCAAGATCTCGCCTCATGAGGTAAGGATGATCATGAGAAAAGTGAGGGATCAGCCCAGAGGAGCTTGTGAATGACCTCAAGGAAATTGGGACCACAGTCACCAAACAAACATTGGTAACACAATACGCTGCCACAGATTGAAATCCTGCAGCTCCCCCTCCTAAAGAAGGCACATGTACAGGCCCGTCTGAAGTTTGCCAATGAACATCTAAATGATTCAGAGAAGGATTTGGAGAAATCTGTGCTCAGATGAGACCAAAATTGAGCTTTTTGGCATTAACTCAACTCGCCGTGTTTGGAGGAAGAAAAATGCTGACTATGACCCTAAGAACACCATCCCTACAGTCAATCACGGAGGTGGAAACATTATGCTTTGGGGCTGTTTCTCTGCTAAAGGTACAAGCCGACTTTGCCGCATTGAGGGGCCAATGGACATAAATGGGGCCATGTATTGTAAAATCTTGGATGAGAACCTTTTTTCCTCAGCCAGAACACTGAAGATAGGTTGTGGATGGGTCTTCCAGCATGACAATGACCCAAAACATACCACCAAGGCAAAAAAGGAGTGGCTCAAGAAGCAGCACATTAAGGTCATGGAGTGGCCTAGTCAGACTCCAGACCTTAATCCTATAGAAAATTTATGGAGGGAGTTGAAACTTCGAGTTGCCAAGTGACAGCCAAGAAACCTTTAGGATTTAGAGAAAATATGTAAAGAAGAGTGGCCAAAATACCTCCTGAGGTGTGTAAACCTGGTAACCAACTTCAAAAAATGTCTTACCTCTGTGCTTGCCAATAAGGATTTCTCCACCAAGTAGGGGATCAAATACTTATTTTACTTACTGAACTGCAACTCAGTTGATACCATTTGTATCATGTGTTTTTTTTCTGGATTTGTAGTTAATATTCTCTCTCTGTCATTTGAAATACACATATGATAACAATTATAGACCCTTCATTTCTTTGTAATTGGGCAAACTAACAAAATCTGACGGTGGTCAAATAGATATTTTCCCCATTGTATACCTAAGTGGCAGGTCACAAATGGATGGGGGGTCTTAAAGCGTGTGTTGAGTGTGAACCTTAATTTGATTGTGATACTTACATTGCCAGATGGTTTACTAGTCTCAAGGAAGCTATGTCTTTTGATGTGTGCCTCATGATAAAGGAATTCATACAATTTTGCAATTTTTAACTAATAGGGAAATAGGGTATTTCCAGGACAGTAAATGAAGGGAAATCTCCCCAATGGGATACAGGCAGTAAAATTAAAATTTTAAGCTAAAGATACATTATTTTGTCTAAAGATATACTTCTGAGTGAACATGTGCTTTGTCCATGCAGAGCAAAGAAGTTATTTTTATTACCCCTATCTCCAGCAGCACATATTCACCTTGCCTTCATTCCCCCACCACTTAAGTTTGCCGCTAGGACCAGGCAAAACCATTCTGTGTCAGCTAGAAATTGCTCCAATCTTACCTCACACAGGGCTATTGGCTATTTATAGGTTTGCTTTAAAGTGGTTGTAAACCCTTACATATACCCAGTGATGTGACTGGCCTCTGGTATTACAAAGAGATAAAACACATTATCCTACATAAGTGTTCCTTTTCTCTGCAGTCTTCTCTTCTCTACATCCATTCAAAGTGCTGAATTTTTAACACTTGTCTGAGCTGTCAGAAAAAGGGGCAGGGAGCTGAACGTACAAACTGCAGAACTCAGTGAGGAGAACTATGAGAGCTGATAGGAGAGAAGGGACCCCCCCCCCCTTCACTCAGCAACGGAGCTGAGGCTGTCAACCTGTTGGAGCTCCCTCCCCGTCACCATTTTTCTCTCGGTGTCAGGAAAACTTGTTAGAAGTGATTTATGCTGATGGCAGAGGAACGAAGCAGCAGACAGAAATTACACTTAGTGCTCTGGATTGAGACAAGTACACACTATAGAGCAGTGGTTCTCAACTCCGGTCCTCAGGACCCACCAACAGGCAAGATTTTAAGTATTACCTTAGGGAGATGCAGACTAGAATAGTGCAATCACTGAACAGCAAATTCTATCACCTGTGATGTATTTCAGTTATCCTGCAAACCTAGTCTGTTAGTGGGTCCCGAGGACAGGAGTTGAGAATCACTGCTATAGAGGGATATAAACTAAGTGTGCCATGTGAGGCCTCGTTCAGATGGAGTGATTACATCCGCACCTCATGCAGGGCTGTATTTTGCCAGCACAAGGATGCACAAGTGTTCCCTGCGTTCCTATGCTGGCAGTCCCGTTCATGTCTATTGGGACACAGCAGCTGCACAAACATAGCCAATGTGTCCCAACACGACATCCGTGCAGGTGCATAGCCCTGGACACACCCAGAGTGAGTTTGGGGACCCAAACACTCTCACACCCACAAGGAATGTCATATTGGCACAACGCTGTTGTGTCCGTGCAGCTGCTGTATGCCAATGAACATGAATGAGACTGCCAGCATAGGGATGCGCAGAACACCTGTGCATTCCTGTGCCTGCAAAACACGGCCCTGCATGGGTCAAGGATGTAATCTCTCGTGTGAACGAGGCCTAGAAGAAGGTCTATACTTACTTTTCCCACAGCCTGTCTCTCCAAGCCCCCGATCTTTTTGCTGCACTCCAGCCGCTGCAGATATGACACTTCTGTGTATGCTTCCCTCGTCCCATGCTGTGGTTCCTTCTGCCAGCTATTTTGTCTTGTAGAGACATACGAGCCGTCAGTAAAGTGACAAGGCCACATTTTTCCCTGAAAAGAAAAATATGATAAAATTATGGTTTGTGTGTTGGGCCTAGCTATATTTACTTATATTCTTCTTTTTTTCTTTCCTTTTTTTTATAGATTGAAACCTTGCCAGATGGGCTGTTTAAATGTAGCAAGCTTCAGTATTTGTTGCTGGGACAAAACAGCTTGACCAGCCTTTCCCCACAAGTTGGTGACCTGACAAACCTTATTAAGATTGAGCTGATAGGAAACCAAATTGAAACTCTTCCTCCTGAACTTGAGTCCTGCCAGTCTTTGAAACCAGGCTTCATCATTGTGGAACCCATTGTCTTGCATACCCTCCCATTATATGCAAAGGAGAATTACAAATCTTCTCATAGATAAGAATTTTGAAGATGAAGGATTGGTATTGTATTTTTTTATTACTGTTCTAACATAAAAAATGCAATAACAGAAAACAAAAATGTTTTGTTTTTACAATTAAAAACCGTGATTTTTTTTTTTTTTTATGTTGAATCATCACTAAACAATTTCTTCTGGACCGGCCATCGTGTATATATGGCAGTACTTTGCCGTTGAATACCGTTGTTATGGTAGCAGATAGCTACCATAAACCCGGTATCACTTTAAACTGAGGGTGGCCGGCTTTCAGATAAAAGTGGTCTCTGCGGCGGATTCGCCACAAGATCACTTTTATTGGGGGCAGAAAAGGTGCCCCCCTCCCTCCCGCCACTTTCCCGCCATCTCCGTCACTTACCAGACCCGCCGGTAGCACTGGAGACGATCGGGTCCTCTTGCCTCAGAGTAGGGATGCCAAGTGAGCAGAATATGGCGCCCACTCAGCTCCATAGCATTGAAGGGTGGAAGCGACATCAAATGTCACTTCCGCCCAAAGCTCTTAAAGAAGATTTTCTCCTACGCTCACTGACAGACGCAGCTCTTCTTGACTTTGTGGGTTTTATGTTCGTCTTACCAGGAGTTAACTAGGCAGGGAAAGAATTCAGCTGGCCCCTCCCCTGGGGGCCGTCCTCCTTTCCTACATTAAAACCCCCCCTCACAGAGGAGCTCTCCAGTTTCAATGCCTAGTTTGCAAGGAGTTGACCTGGCTTCCCTATGGGAACTGCGGTCCTATTGTGACCATTTTTTCTTTTTTATTTTCTTTTTTCTTTTTTCTGCAATCAAGATGATCTGCTATCAAGAAGCCGGTCGGGGCATCGAGGGTCTTAGTGCTCTGTACTTTCCCCGACCTGGCCAACATGATGCGAAGCCGGCCCCAACACAGGGACCCGCCGCATCTTACCCGTTCCGTGCGGGTGGCCCGGGGCGAGATCCCCCATTTTTGGTCCCCTTTCCGATTCGTTCGGCAGGGTGACCCTGGGCCTGCAGCGACCCCCCCGCCAAGGGTGGAAAGTTTGCATCCGGGTGGCTACCGTGGCGTCGGACTGGTAAGTGAGCGCCCTGCCTCCCTCCCCACATGGGGAGTGAGAGGGCCCGACGTCCGCAAATGCGAGCCTCTCATCTTGCCCCCTACCAGCCCCCACCCCCACTCCCCTGCCCAGCGCTGTACCTCCGTTCAGCCTTCTCGTCCAGCATCGCCATGCGGTCTTCGGCCGCCATTTTGCGGCGGACCGCCGCCATTTTGCCGCGGATCGCCGCCATTTTGCCGTAGCCGCGGACATTTTCAGTCTATGGGGCTTTCCCTCTAGCGCTCGGGCGGCCAGAATCGGTACTGCAAGTTGCCTGAGAGGTGTGCTCACCCTCTAGTGCTTCCTGGCGGCCATCTTCACTGCATGCTCTGCATTTCTACACGTGGCTGCAGCTTCTTCTTCTTCTCCCTGAAAACGGCTGACAAAGGCAGTTCTTCTGAGCGATTTTGGCGCTATCAGGCACAAAAAACAGCAAGTATAGCTGGGCTCCCTCTGGGTACTGGTGGCGGTGGGGTGCTGTCCTCTGGGTCCTGTGGGTGTGTGGCTGTGTGTGGGGCGTCCCTTCCCTCAATCCATCCATCCATCCATCCCTAAAGTAGTGGCTGATCTCCCTGCTGAACCTACTGAGGTGGCTTCAGCTGCCACGCAGTCTGACCAAGGGGCTTTTCTCTCCCAGCTGCGGGATGTCCTTGCTGAGTTTCTTCCACGTGGGGGCGCCCCTCCACGGGCCCCCAGGAAGTGGCCCCCTCCCCCCCCTTCTTCAGGGGAAGATTCTGAGTCGGAGGTGGCTTTAGGGGTCTTAGAGACCCTGGGGGACCTGTCTGATGAGGAAACGGGTGGTGACATGGGGACTGAGGTCCAAGAGCCTGTGACTGACCAGGACAATGTGCTGGTAGCCACCATTATCGCTGGCATTCGCACCACGCTGAAGTTAGATCAAACTGGCGAATTGCGGGCTGCCTATGTGTGCGGGTCTTCTAGGCCCCCCAGGGCCCCCAAGTCTTATCCTTACAATGAATTTTTTGACCATTTCCTCTTCCGTGAATGGCAACAACCCGGATCTTCTGGGCGTGTGTATCCGTCGGGCGTTAAGCGGTCAAACTAGATTGAAGTCGCACCACGCTTACGGTCGCTATTACCACCGATGGTCGTGTAACAGGACCAGTCAGTGTCCGAGAACCTGGAGTCAGGGGTACAGTGGTGGGCAAAGGAGTAGTCTGTCCAGGGGGTCCCAGAGATTCTGGGGATTTCGGTGGAGGCTGAGTCTTAGAAGGGGACTTCTTCCCCCCCCTCCCCCGGTGAAGGACCCCCGGGCACCTCCCCGCGGGGGTGCACCTTCTTTGAGTCGTTCCTGTAGGGCGTCGACCCTCTCTTTTCGGGGAACCAGTCTGACGCACCGTCGACTTCG
>BLSH010029916.1:3022355-3047761 GCA_018402905.1 Glandirana rugosa
GACTGGCGCCTCCTCAGAGGTTCACTTGGGTACAGTTGTTTTTGCGTTTACCCACCCCTCTTTTTTTGACACAGCTTGGGGATGTCCCCACAAAGTCAAGAAGAGCTGCGTCTGTCAGTGAACGTAGGAGAAAAAGGGATTTTATTATAACTTACCGTAAAATCCTTTTCTCCGAGTTCACTGACAGATGCAGCACCCACCCCTCTGGGCTCTGTTTTGGTACGGCTTGTGTACAAACTGGAGAGCTCCTCTGTGAGGGGGGGTTTTAATGTAGGAAAGGAGGACGGCCCCCAGGGGAGGGGCCAGCTGAATTCTTTCCCTGCCTAGTTAACTCCTGGTAAGACGAACATAAAACCCACAAAGTCAAGAAGAGCTGCGTCTGTCAGTGAACTCGGAGAAAAGGATTTTACGGTAAGTTATAATAAAATCCCTTTTTTTTTTTTTTTTCAAATGACATTTAATTTTTTTATTTTATTGCATTGCATTTTAGTGTAAATATGAAATCTGAGGTATTTTTGACCCCAGATATTTAAGAGGTCCTGTCATGCTTTTTTTTCTATTACAAGGAATGTTTACATTTTGTATGTTTTTTTTTTTAAATGGACAGTGTAAAAATAAAAAGTAAAATTAAATAAATAAAAAAAAAATTTAAAGCAACCCGTCCCGGTGAGCTCGCGCGCAAAAGCTAACGCATACTTTAGTCCCGTCCGCATATGAAACCGGTGTTCAAACCACACGTGAGGTATTGCCGCAATCGTTAAAGTGAGTGCAATAATTCTAGCACTAGACCTCCTCTGTAACTCAAAACTGGTAACCTGTAGATATTTTTAAACGTAGCCTATGGAGATTTTAAAATGCCAAAGTTTGTCACCATTCCATGAGCGGGCACAATTTTGAAGCATGACATGTTGGGTATCAATTTCTCTTATCGTTTAACTCAAAAAAGTGATTTCTTTTTCCAAAAAAACGCTGCGCAAATATGGTGGGACACAAAGTATTGCAACTACCGCAATTTTATTCTCTAGGGTGTTAGAGAAATATATATAATGTCTGGGGGTTCTAAGTAATTTTCCAGCAAAAAAAAAAGATTTTAACTTGTAAACACAGAATCTCAGAAAGAGGCTCTGTCCTTAAGTGGTTAAACAAAAAATGAAGGAAAGGATATAATATACAATTTACACTTCACTACACATCATGGAAGATTTTTCAGGTTTCCCACTAAAAAGACTTGATCTGATCTCACAAAAAAAATAAATAAATAAATAACCGTATATAATGACCATATAAAGACCAAAATCAAGGTGGCAGCTAGCAGATAGAAGAGGCGTTTTTGGTTTTATGAACAGGAAAGAGGCCAGAAGAGTTCAAAGGCCGCTACATTTTTATGACACCAAAAAATATATCTTTATTTTGGAAGATCCCATTCCCATTGTCCAAAAAAGATCTAGATAAAATTTTTAATACAAAGTATTTGGATAAGAAAAAAAAAATGTAAAACCAAATAATTTATCATTATTCAATGCCTATCCCAAGCCTGTTTTTATCATCTCCCAAAAACTCACAGGACACTGGTAGCTCCCTGGAAGACCTATCACATCTGTTATTTATTCTCTACCAACTAACCTTCTATGTTTATATATGTTAATTTTAAAAATGTCATCCAATTCTTACCTATAATGTTAGATTACAATGGATAGTTATTTAAACGTGGACCCTTATGTATGTGTATATGAAATAATGTTGTGTAATATTTCATATACATATACACCTTACTGACAAGAACGCTAATCAAATTCCTTCTGCAGGCCATTTACTTAATTTTAACTGATATGTTTTCTTTGAAAATGCATTTTATTTATTGGTGATGAGGCTCCTACTGAGCTGTACCCAGTTAGCCATTGGCTAATTTAAAATTTTAATTTAAATTTAAAACCTTGTTTTTTTTTTTATTGTAGATATGTGGTCTTGTCATATTCATCTCAATCAGAATCCTTGTGGCCTCCAGTTTACTTCTAAGTATGATAAAAATCCTAGCAAATTGTTTGACCTAATACTCTGATTCTGACAGTATTATACAATTGAAGACCTCCTTGATGTAAACAATTCTGTTAAATCCCATAAATATCTTAAATCTTAGAAGACAAATATACCATTTGGCAGTATATATTTATGAATCAGATGTAACGGTTCTTCCTTAAAAGACTGTAAAGATCAAGAAGACAATTTACAAGACGTTGAACTCAACTCTTATTGTGGATTTACAAGCCCTGAAACTTCCAGCTGAAAACCATAAAAACTCTACATCTGAAGATTACTTCATTTGAGAAATTTGGATTTTGGATTTTCCATCTGAAGAACGTGAAATAACTGTGTTTGACAAGATCTCTTGATAACCGCAACTTTGCACATATGGAAGATCTTCAGAAACCATACTTGAAGTGTAGTTTTTTGGATTCCTCCTGTGATTTTGATGTATTTTCTTATTTGGAGTGGTTTACCTTTTAAAAGTGAAAGAAAATAGGTTGCAGATACTGAAGTCTGAAAATGATGACAGCCCGCATTAGCTTAGACTTAATCAACTGTGACCTTGAACAAATCCCACATTTTATTTAGCCTAACTAAAATGCAGATGATTGAGTTTGAAGGAAACAACTTTAAGATGTTAAGGACCAAGTTTTCAGAATTTTGCAAAAAACTGTTTTGGCACAACTCCAGCGCCGACATTACTCTTTCATTTGGAGCACATGTCATTCTGAAGTAGCCATACTTAAACCATAACAGTATTGAAATGGTCTCATTGCCTTTTTTTGTCTACAACCAACATGCTATGGGTCCTGGACATCAGTTACAGCAGTTTATTTTAATCCCTGGGGAAATCCGACATTTTAACCAGTCCCTAGTATTTTGTTGTGACAAAAATCATATAATTATTCTATGTACATAGGCATTTGTAAATGGTGACTGTGACTTCAATATATTTGAATGAATACATTTGGCCTACAGTGATACTAATATTTTAAGAAGAAATTGAGCTAACTTACTTGCCTTGAAAAAGTATTCATACCCCTTGAAATTTTCCACATTTTGTCATGTTACAAACAAAAACATATGTATTTTATTGCGATTTTATGTGAAAGACCAATACAAAGTGGCACATAATTGTGAAGTGGAAGGAAAACGATAAAGGGTTTTGAAAATGTTTTATAAATATTTGAAAAGTGTGGCGTGCATTTGTATTCAGCTCCCTTTACTCTGATACCCCTAACTTTATCAAGGATAAAGTTGTGGAGAAGTTTAAAGCAAGGTTAGGTTAAAAAAAATATCTCAAGCTTTGAACATCTCACAGAGCACTGTTCAATCCATCACCTGAAAATGGAAAGAGTATGGCACAACTGCAAACCTAGCAAGATGTGGCCATCCACCTAAACTGAAAGGCCGGGGAAGGAGAGCATTAATCAGAGAAGCAGCCAAGAGGCCCATGGTAACTCTGGAGGAGCTGCAGAGATCCACAGCTCAGGTGAGAGAATCTGTCCACAGGACAACTATTAGTCGCGCACTCCACAAATCTGGCCTTTATGGAAGAGTGGCCATTGTTGAAAGAAAGCAATAAGAAGTCCCATTTACAGTTTGCGGGAAGCCATGTGGGGGACACAGAAAACATGGAAGAAGGTGCACTGGTCAGATGAGACCAAAATGTAACTTTTTAGCCTAAAAGCAAAACGCTATGTGTGGCAGAAAATGAACACTGCACATCACCCTAAATGCACAACCCCCACCGTAAAACATGGTGGTGGCAGCATCATGTTGTGGGGATGCTTTTCTTCAGCAGGGATGGGAAAACTGATCAGAGTTGATGGGAAGATGGATGGAGCCAAATACAGGGCAATCGTAGAAGAAAACCTGTTAGTCTGCAAAAGGCGTGAGACTGGAGCGAAGGTTCACCTTCCAGCAGGACAACGACCCTAAACATACAGACAGAACTACAGTGGAATGGTTTAGATCAAAACATATTCATGTGTTAGAATGGCCCAGTCAAAGTCCAGACCTAAATCCAATTGACAATCTGTGGCAAGACTTAAAAATTGCTGTTTGCAGACTATCACCATCCAATCCAACAGAGCTTGAGCTATTTTGCAAAGAAGAATGGGCAAAAATATCACTCTCTAGATGTGCAAAGCTGGTAGAGACTTCCCCAAAAAGGCTTGCAGCTGTAATTGCAGCGAAATGTGGTTCTACAAAGTATTGACTCAGGAGGGCTGAACTCTCCTTTAAGCCCCATGTCCAATCACTGTCCAAATCTTGCCACCTCAACCTCTGCAACAACTCCAAAATACGTCCCTTTGTAGCCCACACAACCAAGCTCTTAATTCACTCAATTCACAATTTAGCCCCCAGCTATATCACTAGCCTAGTCTCAAAATACCAACCTAATCGTTCTCTTCATTCCTCTCAAGATCTCCTGCTCTCTAGCTCCCACGTCACCTCCTCCCGTGCTTGCCTCTAGGACTTTTCCAGAGCTTCTCCATTCCTATGGAACTCCTTACCCCAATCTGTCTGATTATCTCCTACTCTATTAGCTTTTAGACGATCCCTGAAAACCATCCTCTTCAGAGAAGCCTATCCTACCCACACCTAACAACTCTATTTTCATTTTTCTACATCAGTTCACCCCCCACAGTTATCACCTTTTGTTTTACTTGACCCTCCCTTCTACATTGTAAGCGCTAACGAGCAGGGCCCTCTGATTCCTCCTGTATTTAATTGTATTGTAACTGTACTGTCTGCCCTCATGTTGTAAAGCGCTGCACAAACTGTTGGTGCTATATAAATCCTGTGTAATTATAATAATAATAATAATACAAATGCATGCCACACTTTTCACATATTTATTTGTAAAAAAAATTTGAAAACCATTTATCCTTTTCTTTCCACTTCACAATTACAGTATCTCACAAAAGTGAGTACACCCCTCACATTTTTGTAAATATTTTATTATATCTTTTCATGTGACAACACTGAATAAATTACACTTTGCTACAATGTAAAGCAGTGAGTGTACAGCTTGTATAACAGTGTAAATTTGCTGTCCCTTCAAAATAACTCAACACACAACCATTAATCTTTAAACTGCTGGCAACAAAAGTGAGTACACCCCTAAGTGATGCCCAAATTGGGCCCAATTAGCCATTTTCCATCACCGGTGTCATGTGGCTGGTGTTACAAGGTCTCAGGTGTGAATAGGGAGCAGGTGTGTTAAATTTGGTGTTATTGCTCTCACTCTCTCATACTGGTCACTGGAAGTTCAACATGGCACCTCATGGCAAACAACTCTGAGGATTTGAAAAAAAGAATTGTTGTTTTACATAACGATAGCCTAGGCTATAAGAAGATTGCCAAGACCCTGAAACTGAGCTGCAGCACAGTGGCCAAGACTATACCGCGGTTTAACAGGACAGGTTCCACTCGGAACAGGCCTCGTCATGGTCGACCAAAGAAGTTGAGTGCAGGTGCTCAACGACATATCCAGAGGTAGACTTATGAGTGCTGCCAGCATTGCTGCAGAGGTTGAAGGAGTGGGGGGTCAACCTGTCAGTGCTCAGACCATACGCCGCACACTGCATCAAATATGTCTGCATGGCTGTCGTCCCAGAAGGAAGCCTCTTCTAAAGATGATGCACATGAAAGCCCACAAACAGTTTGCTGAAGACAAGCAGCTTAAGGACATGGATTACTGGAACCATGTCCTGTGGTCTGATGAGATCAAGATAAACTTATATGGTTCAGATGGTGTTAAGCGTGTGTGGCGGCAACCAGGTGAGGAGTATAAAGACAAGTGTGTCTTGCCTACAGTCAAGCATGGTGGTGGGAGCGTCATGGTCTGGGGCTGCATGAGTGCTGCCGGCACTGGAGAGCTA
Organism: Glandirana rugosa; assembly: GCA_018402905.1. Lineage (NCBI taxonomy): Eukaryota > Metazoa > Chordata > Amphibia > Anura > Ranidae > Glandirana > Glandirana rugosa. The sequence continues at coordinate 3,028,271 of BLSH010029916.1, forward strand.
CAGTTCATTGAGGGAACCGTGAATGCCAACATGTACTGTGACATACTGAAGCAGAGCATGATCCCCTCCTTTCAGAGACTGGGCCACAGGGCAGTATTGCAACATGATAATGACCCCAAACACACCTCCAAGATGACCACTGCCTTGCTAAAGAAACTGAGGGTAAAGGTGATGGGCTGGCCAACCGTGTCTCCAGGCCTAAACCCTATTGAGCATTTGTGGGGCATCCTCAAATGGAAGGTGGGAGAGTGCAAGGTCTTTAACATCCACCAGCTCCGTGACGTTGTCATGGAGGAGTGGAAGAGGACTCCAGTGGAAACCTGTAAAGCTCTGGTTAACTCCATGCCCAAGAGGGTTAAGGCAGTGCTGGCCACACAAAATATTGACACTTTGGGCCCAATTTGGACATTTTCACTTAGGGGTGTACTCTCTTTTGTTGCTAGCGGTTTAGACATTAATGGCTGTATGTTGAGTTATTTTGGAGGTACAGCAAATTTACACTGTTATACAAGCTGTACACTCACTACTTTACATTGTAGCAAAGTGTCATTTCTTCAGTGTTGTCACATGAAAAGATATATTAAAATATTTACAAAATTGTGAGGGTGTACTCACTTTTGTGAGATACTGTATGTACCACTTTGTGTTGGTCTATCACATAAAATCCCAATAAAATACATTTACGTTTTTGGTTGTAACATGACAAAATGTGGACAATTTCAAGGGGTATGAATAGGTTTTTAAGGCACTATATGGAAACCTGTAGAAAAGTGTCGATGTTGTCCATACCAATGAATCAAGTCCAATTTATCATTTGTATGTACAAGTTAAAAAAGAATCCCTGATACCCGATTGGTTGCTAAGGACATTATTGACACTTTTTTTTCTTCAGTTTTTATAAATCTAACTTCTTATAATGAAATACTGTATCAATGGCTAATTGGGCATTATCTTAAAAAAAAAGAGAAATCACCTACCCCACTGGGGTATAACTGAAGGCTGTATTCACCCCCTTTTTTTTTATTTTTTTTTTTATTATTATTACATCTTGGCACTAGTTTTCATAAAATAAAAGCATTTCAGACAGCACTCAAACCAGTGTAAAGACTTGGTCATTGGAAGTTAAACACCTGTGATTCTCTCTTTTTTTTTACATCTGTTGTTTTGCCAGCAGTGAATGAATTTTTCATACAAGCATCGGCACAGTGCTTCACTATACTGGATGTTGTTTGTCCCGTATTGGTAGCGTGTGAGTGTGTGATTGATTTGATTAATTTTTATTGTTATAATAGCAGCACTTGTGATCCTCATCTGCAGGTATGAATTCATGATACTGTGATGCGGGAAAGATTTCTTAATATATTTATGTAAATCATGACCAAGTCTTTACACTAGTGCAAGCGCTGTCTGAATTATTTTTTATTTTCTTATACTGTTTGAAGGATTGACTTGTTTCAATATGGCTGCTAAACGTAGTTGTGTAAATCTCCCCTCTAGCTATTTGAGCTATAGGATTGTTCTGTTAATATTAAAAAAAACAGCACATACCCTTGCCCTGTTTCCCTTTCCCAATCCACCTACCCCTTACCCACTTTTTATTTTTTATCATTTATACCTATATCTTTTAGTATCATTTATACCCATATAGAGCTCCTGACCCCATGCTAGGCATTAAAAACATTTGCAAAAATCCACCATTCTAATTTGCCAGCCTTACAGGTACCTTCTCTTGATTACTTTTACTATTATCTGTGTAGCACCTACCCCACATTTCCAAGGGCCTGGTGGTGACTCCCAGAGGCTGGGAGGGCTGACATCTCTTCTCAGGGTGCAGGGTATTGGCCATGGTGGGTGATGAACAAGATAGAAAATTGGGCACCAGTCATTTTATGCTTAAACAAAGAGAAGTTTATTTCACACAACCAGAAAAATATGGGAGAGAGGGGATAGGGCACAGGACACCCTTAATCAAAAATAGTAAGTATCGGCAGACTCCTTAGACAAAAAAGGTGAGATAAGGCAGACAGCAGTACAGGAAAAGAGCCTTTAAGCTGAACCAGCACATCTGTACTTTGTAGGATAGGCTGTCTCCTATAGTAACTGAACTTTACTCACATCTTCATACAGAATTCTATTGGATGAGTTCTCTTTTGAAGCTCTAACAGCCACCTCATGGGTCCCTGGTCCATGAAGAGTCACCTCTGGTACTTCTCTAGAACTTCACCCTCTCTGAATTGTTTCCAGGTATTTAGCAGGCTCTCCTCTGCAGAATCTTGAACACCTGGATAGGCCTCGAACAGACCTAGCAACCAGTATGACCCCTGGATAGGCCTCAGGCTTCAGGCCTAGCAGCCAGGAGCTGTTTGACACACATCCACCCAGGCCGCAGCTCAGGGTGGGAAGAGACCGATCACTTCACCTTCTCCAATTTAATACCTTCTCTCAACATTCATAGCAGCTATTCTGATTGGCTGAGAAAAGTATGTTTATTCATAGCCTGACTTCACTATAGCTCATCATAGTAATACCAGGGGAGACAGTGCCACCTACTGACAAAAGGGAGAAGCCACAGCTGAAATTGGATTAGGAGGAAAGCCATTTGACCACTAGAAATTACAAATTAGCCAGGCTGGCTACCACCCAGCACAGCTAAATTTACCTGTAGCCCTGTTTTGGGACAAGGGTGCTAAATCTGTTTGCCTATTCTTTAAAACTACTGATAGACATACTGTACACTGTTTCTGCCTGGCCCACCCTTATGTTCATCCTATTAGTATCTGTTTTACATTATATAGGGGGATGTTTATCATTTATTGACTACTATGGCGTTTAAAGCCTGCAGACTAATCTAATCAAATCATGGATTTAAATGCTGATTTTTTGTATTGTAACTGACATAATGTGCTATAAGTTTCATTAACATATTTAATATAATTTGTTGCACTTGTTATAACTTACTAACAATGGTTTCGGTGCTTTTTATATATCAATATTAGTGTAGTTTTTTTCCATTTTTTATCAGGGTGAATTGCAAGAATTTGTTTTGATGAAGTTTAGTTACATTTTGCTTCTCTTTCATTGATCATTTTTTCATTATTATTGATTGTCCTTATATGTGTTCTTGTTTTGTTATTTTAGATTTTGTTTTTACTGCCTATCTGTATGTGGGACCTTTCTGTACCTTCATCCCCAATACAAAAGCAAAATAAGCCTTTGTTTTATTATACTAAACACATGTGCAAGAGTGACATTTTATATTTTGGGTGTTCTTTTGTATGTTTGAAGCTGGTTTCTTATAATGTTTTAGGCTCCATGCACACTAGCATTTTTTTAAGCTCCTAGAAGCTGTTATTAGCCTTTTCTTCTGCCCCTGGAAGCTAAATCGTGTTATCCTTATGTGTCCATGCACACTACTCTTCAGCGTCTAGGAGCAGAAAAAAAATTGTTTTTGTAGAGTTTCCTGGAGTGTTTTCCAGCAGAAACGCTCCTAAATGCATCTAAACACTACTAATAGCGTTTTTTGAGGTTTTTTTTTACTTTTTCTTCAAAAATGCCAATAAAATGCTAATGCTTCTAAGCACTCCTAAACACTGCTAAAACGCTACTACAAAAAGCTATTACCAGCATTTTTTGTCTAGTGATTTTTCCAGTGTTTTTTTTAACTTACAAAAAGGCTAATGTGCATGGAGCCTTGGTATATTTTGAAAAGACAGTAAAGACTCATGATAGGGGTAGTAAACCTGCATGGTGTGGTAGACTAAAATAGCCAGGAACTCTACTGGAAGGATCTCACTGAATCAGCCGCTTACTTTTAAACTACTGAAGTGATAAAATTACTAAGCAACATGGGTCACTTACATATCATGCTATTAAGAAATTTAAAGTGGGCCGATATAAGTCTTTCTTAAAGGATAATGCCAATTCCATTTAAAAAAAATATAAATATATATATATATATATATATATATATACTGTGTATGTGTATATATATATATATATATATATATACATACACACACATCATTTTTTTCCTGCGCTTGCCTTTTTTTGTAATTTATTATTAAAATTACCCAACCATGATTCTCTATGATTGGCAAAAAAAATTAAATATTGCTGCCTGTAAGAAATGTGGCGGGTTATAGTGTTGATCTACAGGACTCCCCCCTGAAATATAATTACTGATCATATGACTGTGCTCTGTTGTTGCCAGCAGATGTTCTCTTATTATGATACTGGAACTGGCCGTGTGACTGTAGAATGAAGACCATGCCACTCAGCACTCAGGAAAAAATAATTGGCTACAGGAAATAGATAGTGGATTTTGATATTAGGTTCCCTCACACACAGACGCAAGTAGGACTGTGCGATGAAGTTTTTGTAAATCCTTGCAATTAATGTAAATGTCCAGGGAAGATTTTTTTTTTTTCTTAAGAAAGTAGAGGTGATTTAATCACTTGATAGAAATCACACGGTATATTATATAGCATGTTGATTTTAGCGCATTGCTAATGTGGCGAATGCCAAAAGAAGTTAAATCACTAGTAGCATGTGAAAAGATTTGAAGTCAAGGCAATTATTTTGATGTGTAGTAATTCATATCCCTAATCAATGTGCCTTATGTTTTACACTATTGCCCCAAAGCCAGCATTCTTAATTTGCCAGGCACGAGAATCCAGCCCTGATCTGAACTACAGTTCTTTTGGGCTGTAAGGGTGGCACCAGAGTAAAATGGCAGCTGTTCTATCACTTCTGGTGCCAATGTGGGGTCAGAGTGTGCATTGGAGGTGGAGCTATCAAGTGACATCAGCACCTTCCGCCCATAGAGGTTGATTGACAGCTTAGTACCTAACTGTGTCATATGTACTGAATGTTTTTCAGAGAAAATGTCCTTCTAGTGCTAGCGGAGTACATCACATGCTAACTTGCTCCTCTGCAGCAATCCCTTCTCCTAGGCTACATCTTTTAAGATTGAAAGCAGACCAGCAGGGTCAAGTGACCTAATTTTAGACTTTTTAGATTTTTTTTTTTAATTCGATTTAAGGTTTTTAATGATTGTACTAGAGGGTTTTCTACTGAACCATATGTTGATGCCTTGACCTCAGCTTTAAATTTGCAAATAGTTTAGTCCCAAGAAGCAAGTAAGTGATTCAGACCATCAATATCCATCCATTGCTGAACTGTCAGTTTCGGGTGGACTGAACTTTTAATGATAAAAAAAAGTTTGTATAGCACAGCATTTATTAGACATTGTATTCCTTTTTTTTAGCATACTTAAAGTGATTGTAAAGTCTCCTTTTTTTCTAATAAAATAACAAACATGTTATACTTACCAGCTCTGTGCAGGCTTTTTGCACAGAGCAGCCCAGATCCTCCTCTTCTCAGGTCCCTCTTCGGCACTCTTGGGCCCTCTCTCCTGTTGAGTGCCCCCACACAAAGCAGCTTGCTTTGTGGGCACCCGAGCCGAGCTGCAGCTCTGTCTGTACATTCAGACATGGAGCTTTGGTTTGGTCCCATCCCCACTCACTTCTTATTGGCTAACTGAGTTTGACTGACAGCAGTGGGAGCCAATGGCACCACTGCTGTATCTCAGCCAATCAGGAGGGAGGGTCCCGGATGGCCAGTTCGCTTGTGGACATTGCTGGATAGAGATGGGGCTCAGAATCAGATACGTATTGGGGGGACTGCTGCACACAGAAGGATTTTTATCTTAATGCATACCTTATGACTTTATAATCACTTTATAAAAATCATTCTGAACCAAAAGATATCATACTGTACATCTTGCCCACAGCCAGATTTTGGTTAGTGGCAAAACGTAATTTAAAATAACATGTACTGCTCTACTGTATTAACAAGTTGCTTGCTGAAATGTGTGCATGTGTGTAAAATGTCTGTGTTTTTACTCTGTAGCATTTTGAAACAATCGTAAAAATGTTAAATGTAAGTATTTGACTACTCGGTCTGCTGAATGTGATTTTAAACCTTTTAAAGCCCAACTCCAGCTTGCAAACTCTTAAGATTGTGTAGGGTTTACATAGAGATTAAATATCTCTAGATGGCCGTCACTTAAATCATAATTACATAGTTAGGTTGAAAAAAGACACAAGTCCATCTAGTTCATCCAATAAGAAAAAAAAAAAAACAACCATACAATCCCATGTACACAATCCTATACCCACAGTTGATCCAGAGGAAGGCGAAAAACCCCAGCAAAGCATGATCCAATTTGCTACAACAGGGGAAAAAAATCCTTCCTGATCCCCCCAGAGGCAATCTGATATTCCCTGGATCAACGTTACCTATAAATGTAAGTATCCAGTTATATTATGTACATATAGGAAAAAATCCGGTCCAATATTTTGGTTGTGATTAGTTTATACCACATAGCTAGGTCAGTTTTGCTGAATATCTTATTCCACAACTTCAATGTGACTAAACGTCCAAAACTAAAATATTAGATCAGGAGTTCTACACTTGTTGCATACTAGTTCTAAGAGTCAGAAAGTGGTGAAGCCAGATATTCGGGCAATTAGCACTTTCAGTAATAGTAGCCTACCTATTTCTCTTGATACTTTGAAAACCGGATTATTGTTTACAAATTTAGGGTGGTTTCACGTGTCCGTGTGTGCGGGGTCCGCTTTGCTCAGTGGGGAGCCGGTGGATGACCAATCCGTCTCTGCTCACTGTGCAGAGACAGATCTGTCAGAGCTCCATTCTCCTCTATGGGAAATTGGATGACAACGGACCGTCTGCCCCTTGTCTTTTGATCCACAGACAGATGGAAAAATAGGGTTTCCATCCATCGACTTTACGGGACAGGAGCAGATCGGGGACCGGCGGGTGTCAGCGGCCATGTCACCGCTGACATCCGTCGCTCCATAGAGGTGCATGGAGCGTCCATTCAGGTCCGCCTAAACAACGGACAGGTGAACCTGAATGGAACGGCCATGTGAAAGGGGCCTAAGGAAATTGTCAAAAGTCATTAATATATCTACTTCCCTTACAATGTGAAATCACCCATGATGCACTCCAGTTCTCAAGTTCCCCTTTATCAAGGTCATGCATGTTGCCATCTCATTCCATCACAACATGCTGACTGATACCGCAGTTTATACAGTGAGAGTGAGTGAAGCACCCACTGCATCATACTGGCAGAGATTTTTCCTTGTTCCTGGTTAAGACCTACTCGGCTATGACACACTGATTAGAACGCACTAGAACTCTGTTCTTCCCAGCGTATTTGCTCTAGTCTAGAGCTATGTAATTTGCAAATAAGTGTTCTCCACAGTATTGAATCTGATTGACAGTGTTGTGAAACATTCACGGTTGTATCAACTGGTTAATCAACTGGCTTTCTTTCTTTCTTTCTTTCTACGGCACTCCATTGCTAGCTTAGCAGCCCTTTTGGAAAATAATGTAAAATCTGAACTACAGCCTGCATGAAAACTTGCAACAGCAGGACTAGTGTGGACATACTTAGAGAATCTCCCCAAGATCGTGCTACAAATTTTGGTTGTCAGCTGATCTTCATGGTTCCCTTCTAAATTAATTTTGGCGTCTCCAGCCCTTGGCGTATTCTCCAAAAGAATACATGGGCATTCTAGGAATAGCTGGTTAAGGTTCAACTCATAGCCTTGGCAATCACAGTACAGCCAGAGAAGAGGGAGCAAAACTCACTGATAATCAGTTAGGGATTGACAGGAGGAACCCTACGTCATTCCACCAAGAATCTTTAAAACATTTTGGGCTCCACTTTACTTTTACTATGTAGTTGTGTTACTTGTCCAGTGTAACAGCTGGAACACTTGCGCTGAGTGTTAACACTTTCCAGAATAAAGCGAACTAGTTGTTTCTGTATATTTTCTAAAATACATTAACACTTTTAATAATTTACATTAATCTTTTGCAAAAAATGTTGGACTACAGCAAAGCATGCCATGCAAATATTATGTGTATGCTTCAATTTTGAGTTTTACATTTGTATTGTAAAATTAGTTTTTTTGAATGCTGTGTATATGATGAGCTATTTTTTTCATCTCTGGCATTAAAATTTCTTTTTTGGCAGCTACATATCACAGTTTGAACAAGAATGGCCCAACCACAGGCGTCAATCTCCATTCACTAAGGTTTTGCTGTATCACTCATACTACAACTTGGATTTGGTCTATACAAAATATTATACAATTTCTTATTAAAGTGGTTGTAAAAGCAATTTTTTAATTAAATTAATAAACATGTTACACTGCCTGCTCTGTGCAATCGTATTGCACAGAACGGACACAAACCTCTTATGGGTTATGGGGTCCCCCCTTCTCAGCTCTTCCTCTTCTGTGTGCCCCCATAGCAAGCTGCTTGCTATGGGTGCACACCTGCGTGCTCACTCCCGAGTTGGCCTGTGTGCATCCATAGACACACATAGCACATCTTGGCATCACCCTCCACTTCTTCCTCACAGGATTTGATTGACAGTAGCAGGAGCTAATGGCTCCTGCTTCTGCCTCTGTCCTGTAAGGAGAGGAACACAGATCAGTGCCACTGCAGATGGCCACAATGCTGGATTGGGCTCAGGTAAGTATATAGGGAGGTTAGGAGGTGATACAACTAGCAGGATGTTTTTTTTAACTAAATGCATGGAATGCATTAAAGCAAAAAAAAATATTTTGGCTATAGAACCACTTTAAGTGTCTATTTAGAATTTGTAATACACTTTTTGGGCTAATACACATATGTGTTCTCTCTCAGAATTTTTGTGTTGTTAGAAAGCCTACTCAATCCTCAATGACTTACACTAATATTTATAATATAAGTGTGTGCATGAGAATGCTTACAAGAGCACCAGCATAGCTCCATCAGCACCTGTAATGCAAGCCAATGAGGGCACTGAATAAACAATTAGCAAATGAGAAGAGCTTATTCAGTTACTCTGATACTTACAGTTCCTTGAGGATGCTAGAATATCCCCAATGTCCAATGTGCACCTGAAGAGCTTGGCATTGGAAGAGCTCTAATCTAGCTAAATTATGTTAAAATGTAATTGGTTACTATGACTTACATCACGCACATCATGATTGCTCTCTGTAGCATTTTTATTTAAACCCTGTACAGCATATTGAGCAAAAAGAATCTCTTATGCTAAAAACTTCTATCAAAACATGAATAGAAAGCTAAACAACATTTTGTCTGTGGGCTCTTTTAATGTGCATTTGCAATGCAGGAGCACAGTGAAAGCAGACATTTTAACAGAATAAAAGCATATCTGTATTTTAAATCAAACTATAGGGCTGAAATAGTACATCATAAGGAGTGGACATTCCCTCTTTTTGTCCAGGAATGCTGCTTAGCACTGCCAGTATTGAGGCAGTGCTTATACCCCCTAATTTCCTTAATGTTTCATCAAGGCTGGACATTGACCTGGACTGTAGAAGGTGTTGTATCCTGAGTTGGCCATTTTTCATTAGCTTAATTGATCTCCACTCCCCTCTATTTCAGCTTCCATTTAAAGCGGAATTAAATTCTAAAAAGAAAGAACTGCAAGCAGGCGGGCTCTTTACTACAGAAGAGACATTCAATGTATTTTTGGTAATAAAATAAACTTACCTGCTGGCTTGCAGTCTTCTGTAGAATGTACAATGAGTTGTGTATGTGTGTGTGTGCATGCACAATAGTGACGTCATCCCGTAATGGCCAATCAAGATAGTTAAAAACCAGCACCCAAGAGAAGTCAGGGGGAAGATTCTGGTGCCAGCAAGGGACCTTGCGGGTATTGGACTGTTGAAGATTAATATTTTGGAGTTTTGTTCCCCTTTAAAGTAGTTGTAAACTCTTATATATACCCATTGAAGTGACTAGTCTCAGTTGATGCACAGGGATGAAACAAATCCTACATAAGATATACCCATTTATCTGAAGCCATTTCTATTGTAGAGCCTTCTAAAACACACAAATTATTTTTTAACAGCAGCACAAAGCAGGAGAGGAGATCTGATGTCACACACACTGCAGAGCTAGAGCACAGAGTTCCCTGATATCTGATAGCTGAGTGGAGGGAAGGGACACCCCCTATGTTTAGGTTCATAGAAAAACATACAGAGCTGAAGCTATGTATCACCTGCTGTATGCTGGAGGGGGGCCGGCCTACTCCCTGAAGCTGTTGTGTCAAAATAATGGTTGTAAATGCTGGAGGTTTTTAACCTTCATGCATTCTATAAAAAACCTGTGTGCTTCTCCCCCCACAATCCTCCAAATACTCACCTGAACCCCCTCTCCAGTGATGTGCATGAGAGCCTCAGCTGTTTCGGGACTCCCTCTCAATGGCTGAGACAGCAGCAGGAGCATTGTCTCCCGCTGCTGTCAGTCACAGCCAGTGAGCCAATGAGGAGAGAGCGGGGCCGAACCATGGCTCTATCTATATATACTTCTACATATTTGTGATAAAAAACACACTCTGCGTTTATTAATTGGTTTGTGGAAAAGTTGCCACGTTTGCAAACCATGAGAATTAATTTATGGCGTTTTCACTATTTTTTATTTTTTACTAGTAGTGGCAGCGATCTGCAATTTTTTTTTTTTTTTATTGTGGCGGTCATGTCAGACATTTTTAACACTTTTTTGGGACCAATGACATTTATACAGCAATAAGAAATTTAAATAGCCACTGATTACTGTGTAAATGTCACTGGCAGGGAAGGGGTTAACCTGCAGGGGGCAATCAAGGGGTTAACTGTGTTCCCTAGGTGTGTGCTAACTGTGTGGGGGCTGGGCTGCCAGGGGCATAAGAGATCTAACTGATCCCGGTGGCAGGGATCAGTAGATCTCTGTCATGCCGCCTGACACAGCGGGGAACCGCCGTGTTTACATCGGTGGTTCCCCGCTTTTCTTCTCTAGCAGATGATCGCAGGTCGCCGGCGGAGATCGAGTCCACCCGACCTGTGGCCCTGCACTCGCCCCCTAGCTGCGCATGCACGGATCGCCCTTTACAGACGGCAATTCGCGCTACGCTACCACTCTGCAGCAGTAAATGTACGCAAGCTGGTCCGAAACCGGTTAATAGCCTTTAACTTCATTGTTTGTCAAGCTCACCAAATGGTGGTCTTGCAGTTGGCCAATACTAAAATAAGAATTCCTCTCTGCTGTGGTCATCCTGCTCCCTTAAATGAAACCCCAAAAACTTTAAGGGGTGTAATTGTAAAAACATCACACAGCTATTTATCCTTTGAAACTACATGCAATGGTTTAAGGCAATTTTTTTTTCCAGGTCAATTGTTATTCATTCATTAAAAAATGGTTCTGGGAAGATACTGCATTATGGCCTTTAGATGGAGCCAACGATTTTAGTAAATAAGCATTTATTTTCTATGATCATCATCACTTTCTAGTGGCAACAATGTGGTATTTTCCTGATTGATCCTATTATGTTTGAATGAATATAATTCAACCTAGAGAGAAAATAGTAACAGTCAATTTTGCCCCCATCCCATTCGCACAGAACAATTGTACATGCAGTTTCACAGGATTAATAGCTCTTTTTTTTGTTTGCTTTTTAATTTTTTTTTAATATTTATAAATACACCTCTAAGTGCCGGAGTTCTGCCCAAGTGTCAAACTCAGCAGAATACCAAACCCGCGGCGGCATGATAACTTGGTAATTTGCACGAATTTCTGTTGCTACAAAACACTGGCAATAGACTACAGTTCGTTACCGGGAGTTGTCGCTGTGTTAGAAACACAGCGGCAAACGGGGACAAAGTTGTCCCCGCCTTGGAGGCAGCCATTTTCTTGGTTCGTATATGAGCAGAGTATAAACCTCCGCTCATATACTGTACACCAGACTATTGTCTTTTGCCGGTGTTTTTGAAAATCACCTATTGCTGAGGATCAACAGAAATTCCTGACAATTACGACGTTATGATACTTTAAAGAAACTGGAAGTGAGGCGGGTTTGGTTTTCTGCTGAGTTTGGTATGTGGGCAGTACACCGGTTCACACAGGAGCGACCTAGACCTAGTCGCCTGACAAGTTGCGCTCCATGCAGTGCAATGGAACCGTTCTAATAGGAGAGACTCAAGTCGCTCCGACTTAGAAAAAAGGTTCCTGTACTACTTTGGGGGCGACTTCATGCGACTTACATTGACTTCTATACAGAAGTCGTTTGCAAGCCGCGCTGAAGTCACGCTGCACGGGCGGCTTCAAAGTCAGACGCAAATTGGGCGAATTTGAAGCTGCCCCTGTGTGAACCGGTCTCTAAATGGTGGATAGAGTGGAGATGGGTTGTTGAGTTTTTATTGTGGCCTGTGTCCCTTAAAGCGGAGTTCCACCCGGTTAAAAGTCAGCAGCTACCAAAAGGGTAGCTGCTGACTTTTAACAATCGGACACTCACCTGTCCCTCGCTCCAGCGATGCGGCCACCCAAGGGCTCGCTCTTCTTCCCCCCTCCTCGGCTGCGCCGGCATCACAACTGTGGGCACCCGGCTGTGACTTCAAAGCTGGGTGCGCACTGCACATGCGCGAGTCGCACTGTGCCTTCACAGGTCCCAGAAGATCCGCCGAGGGGGGGTGAACTTCATTCTGGAGCCGCGGCATTGGAGAGGAAGTGGATCTGGGACCCTGTGAAAACAGGGTCCCCGGTCCCCCCCCCAAAAAAATAACATGCTAATTGTTGCATGTCGGGGGGTCACCTTCCCTTTAGGCTCCATGCACACTGTATCTCAAAAACGACCGTTTTTGGCAGTTTTGGCGGTTTTTTTTAACAGCCCAAAAACGCCACTTTATTTTATCCTATGTGTCCATGCACACATGGTCGTTTATTGTCTTTTATCAGCAGTGACATTTTTGGGCTGTTATCTGAACGCCCTGAATTGGTGTTCAAAAGTCGTTCTCCTGACCACAAAAAATGCCAGACGCCAGTAAACGCAGGTATATCGGCGTCTGGCGTTTTTTGCAGTCAATGGAAGCCAATGAAGAAAAAACGCAGACGCTGGTAAACGCTGGTTTATCGGCGTCTGGCTTTTTTTGCAGTCCTCAATGGAAGCCAATGAAGAAGAAAAAAAACGCCAAAAAATGCTGACGCTGCTAAACGCCGCTAAACGCTGCTTACAAAACACTGCAAATAGAACGTTTTGTAAGCAGCATCTCCTGCCCAACGCTGAAAGAGCCCTATAGCGTCCAGTGTGCATGGAGCCTTAAAGTGGAAGTTCCACTTTAATTTCTATCCTAGTGATGTAACAGGAAGTATAAAAATTTGGAAATTTTCTTGTAAAAAAAACAAAGAAAATTTGGAAATGCCTCCTTGTAAAAGACAACACCAAAATAGGTGTTGGCACATTCAACTTTTAGCTAAAATAGCACTGCGGGGTGGACTGGCCTTTTATGCATTTAAGAATATTTTCTGTTTAGAATACAAATATGTTTTAACCATTGTTCTCTGCATTGTGTAAAACTGCCATTTCATTTAAAACTGTTTGTGTTTAATAGACACTGTTATGCTTTGAAGGTGCATCACTACTTTTTGTTTCATTAATCTTGAATATGTTGTTTTAGCAAAATATGCATTGGTCAATAATAATGGGTGAAAATATACTGAGTGAAATGAAGACAGTTGGTTTTACCATTTCAAAGCAAGTTATGTGTGCTGATGTGTATGCTGTCATACTGTTACTTTGTTACAAATTTTTTATGTGCTTTTATTTTCTAATAAACATTCTTTGTTGCCATGCACTGATTGCAGATTTATGTGATAATTTGCTGTACGGGGAGATTACAGAAATGATATCTTTCTTGCTTGTGTGTTCCATGTGTCTAATGAAGCATGTCAGGGTCCCAGTTTAAAGTTTACTTTTACCGACTTGTCCCTTGGATAGTTCACCTATAAATGCCATTTACTTTTATTGCTTAGAGCAGTAAAATGATTCTAGATTAAAGTTTGACATTGATAGTTTATTATCTGAATATAAACCCGGATAAAAAGATCACTTTTCACAGTTTACAGTTTGTAAGAGATAATATGATTTCCAGGTAAATCAAATGCCGGGGAATGACTTACCAAAAGCGTACTAACTCTGTCTCTGTGGAGGGGTATTATGTACTTTACTTTACAATAGCTCATTAGAAAACCGAGAGAAGGTCATTGGTGACCCCCCCCTTCTGAAAATGCAAGTTGCCTTCCTGTAATAATTGACTTAATGAGGTTGATTTACCAAAGCCAAATAGGCTCATTCTGCAAGGAAATGTTCTCCTAGCTTGGCGAATGAGGCGAAGCTCTGCTGACTTTCATCATCCAATTATATGCAAACAAAAATCATTGTTTATTTTCCTTCCACGTGATTATTCTTTTGCAAATTTTACTTTCAACACATCCACTAAATTAGGAGAAAATTCCTATTGCCGAGTGAAAATTCCCTTGCAAAGTAAACCGCCTATATACAGTATATACTGTGTGTGTGTATACTGTATGTATGTATATGTGTTTTATATATATGCACACACTATATTACCAAAAGTATTGGGACACTTGCGTTTACACGCACATGAACTTTAATGGCATCCCAGTCTTCGTCCATAGGGTTCAATATTGAGTTAGCCGACACTTTGCAGCTATAACAGCTTCAACTCTTCTAGGAAGGCTGTCCACAAGGTTTAAGAGTATGTCTATGGGAATGTTTGACCATTCTTCCAGAAGCGCATTTGTGAGGCCAGGCACTTATGTGGACGAGAAGGCCTGGTTTGCAGTCTCCACTCGAATTCATCCCAAAGGTGTTCTACGTCAGGTCTATGTGCAGGCCGTCAAGTTCCTCCACCCCAAACTCGCTCATCTATGTCCTTATGGACCTTGCTTTGTGCACTGGTCTAAATCATTTGGTGAAGGGGGGATTATGGTGTGGGGTTGTTTTTCAAGGGTTGGGCTTGGCCCTTAGTTTCAGTGATGGGAACTCTTAAGGCCTCAGCATACCAAGATATTTTGGACATTTTCATGCTCCAACTTTGTGGGAACAGTTTGGGGATGGCCCCTTCCTGTTCCAACATGACTGTGCACCAGTGCACAAAGCAAGGTCCATAAATACATGGATGAGCGAGTTTGGGGTGGAGGAACTACATTTTGTATTTTACATATGATTTTTGGGATGTTTTGCTGCATTGGCAGCCCAAGTTTTATTGGTTTTGTTAAAAAAACAACAACAATGTAGTACAAGCACACATAAGATTCATTGGCAGTTGAGTACAGCAAAACCAAGGTAGGTTCAGTATTTAGAGAACACAAAATAGACATGATAACAGAGATCGCCTAGTCAACAAAACAACAAATCTGCCCTGACCCAGGATGGGTGAAGGCAATGTGAGGGTCATATAAAGTTATAAAATAACAGAGACTTCAGTAGCCAACTGGATAGTGTAACTGAGGACATCATCTAACAGGAATTAGGATTAGATAACCTGGTGTATAGAGGTCTGCAGGAAAGAGCAGCAGAGGAAGTGGGGAAGAGGGTGGAAAGGCAAGGTAGGGGGGGGGGGGGGCACTGGCAGGGCTGGTACAAGGCAGGGGCAGATGCCCTGGGCGGAACAATTTTCAGGAGCAAGGGGGGCACAGGTGAAGTGCTGGCAGTGTGCTTGACAACTGTGTGTCACTATACACACTAGCCGGCGCCGCTGTACCTGTCTGTATGTGCCGAGTGCGCTCCTGCACCCGGCACAACAAGCCTTTCACCTCCTTCTCCAGCCCCCCTCCGTTTTCCTCCTTCTCCAGCCCCCTCTGTTTTTCTCCGGCCGATGTGTCTTTCTCCTCCGCCCCCCCCTCGTCCCCCGTAGCCAGCTTCCCTCCTCTCCCACTGGCTGCAGGGGTGATTTGTCAGGATGGCGGCTCCAGTGTCAAGATTACTGGCCCCTTCCTTGTCTGAATGGGGCATAGAGAGCATTTGTTACCGATCGCTCCTATGTCCTGTGATAACTGAGCAGAGTAACCTGTGTGTTACTCTGCTTCAGCTTATGAAAGGAACTTTGTTTCCTCTCCATTCATCTTCAGTGCTGAGAAAGGGAGTGAGGAATTTGTGTCCTCAGTCCCTTTCTCTGTCTCAAAGGGGGAGATGTCAGGGGTCTGTTTAGACCCCTGACATCTCACCAAAGCCCCCCAACGGGGCTGAAAAAAATCAATACATATTAAAACATTAAATTGCAAAAAAATTATAAAAAATTAAGTTGTAAAAAAAAAGACAATAAAAAACAACTGACACCACTCCCCCCACCCTACCAACACTGTCCACTGCCCCAACCCCTCCCCCTAAAATTGTGAAAACCTTTAAAAACAAAATTGTAAAAAATCAATATGTAAAAATAAAAAACTACTGACAATGTCCACTGCCACATACCCCCCACCCCCTTCCCCAAAAACACTGTGAAAAAATATTTAAAAAATTATTTAAAAAAAATAATAAACAATAAAACCATAAAAAATAATAGATAAAATAATAAAAACAAAAAAACACTGACACCATCCACTGCTCTCCTGACACTGTCCACTACCCACCCACAATCATTGTAAAAAACAAAAAATACAAAAATATATTGTAAAAATAAAAAAAAAATCCACTGCCCTACTGACACCATCCACTGGCCCCCAAAAAGCATTTTGAAAAAATGAAAAAAAAATACAAAAAAATTCAATTGTAAAAAAAAATAATAAAAATAAAGCACTTCTGACACTGTCCACTGCCCTACTGACACCATCCTGCACATACAATCCACCGCCGTACACTCCACACTGTACATTCCCTATTTAACATTACTGCATTGTGCACTACTACTTCTACATGTAAGCCATCTCAGATTCTGTTAAACCACACCCCCTTTAAGCTACACCCAATATGTAGTGTCATTTAAGCCATGCCCACATTTCACCACCGGGGGGCGCTGTTTGCCACCTTCGCCCTGGGCACCGAATGACCTTGTCCCAGCACTGGGCACTGGTGACAATAAGGGGCAGAGCCAGACAAATTTGCAATCTAATAGGGAAAAGCCTAAGTGTTCTGGTTTCAGATTGTCAGGGAGTCCCTATGGGACATTTTGGATTTTTTTTTAAAAGTGTAAATCTGTGTAGCCATTAGTTTCTCATAAAACGGCAATTTTTAATGGGCTGCTTTAACAAGAGGCACATTAACATGAATTCTAGCGAGCAAATAATATACATGGGCCCTAAAAGCGATAGATAAGGTGGCTGAGCTAAAACTGGGCAAGAGGCCCTCTCCCCCTGCCATTCTGCATACTCTGTGTGATGGAATGTCTGGCACCCAGCCTGGGTGCTTCTGCCAAACAGTGCCTCCTGCTCTCCAAACCTTTACAGCAGACCAAGAGATAATACCAGCCCTTTTACGCCAAGCATCATACACAGACAACAGGTAAAACCAAGGAATGACTCTTTATTAAAACTCAGATGCACTTTATACCCCACAGGAGGACCTTCCCCTCTTGGAGATAATAGCATGACAATTACACATGCTGTCTTCAGGTGTTTGACATTAACTGGTGTAATCTGTCCACTAGACCAGTCATCAGAAGACAAACAATGTTCCAGCAGTCCAAAAAAGTGGAATTAATTTATCTTCATAGATTTCTTGAGATATATTGTTGATAAATATTTCTGTCCCAAGTGAAGGAGCCTCTCCAACCCAGTCTGCAGGAGGGCCACCATAGTCCCTCTGACCATTAACCTGTACAAGATTAATATTAAATCTTTCCATCCACTCCATCCTTATTCAAATATTTAATCCAAACCTCACTCTCGGCGATCATCATATTGTTGTCCATCATTTGAGAATGATCTGCTCTCCATCAGATCAGAGGCTAAACTGAGCTCTTCACCATGTTCTGATCAGGAGAAGTAGACAAAATCCCCAGTCTCCTCCATGGGCCATAATCAGTGGGTAGGAGGCAAGCCCCTAGTTCCCTACAAAAGCCCCTGTCCCAGTTGGGTTTGTCATACCCGGTATAAAAAAGATCTGTGTATATATTTTTAATCTGCTTTGGTCCGATCACTTAATCCTGCAGCTCCAGCTCTGCTGTGCAAGTGAGCAGCAGCTGCTGCAGAGAGGAGGGAACACCATCAATGGCTGGGCCATGTGAACCTATGGGTGACATCATGGCTCCTGGAATTCAGAGCCATTGTCAAGCGCTCCCTTACACATGGGAGCCGGAGCTGCAGGGTCATGTGACCGAACCAAAAAAAAGGTAAGTGCACTTTTTTTTTTATTTTTTACACAGGGTAAGTTAACCACTTGCCGAACGCCGACCGTAGCCTGACGGCAGCAAAGTGACTCGTTATCGCAAACCGCCGCCATATGACGGCGGCTGTGATAGCTAGCGCTGTGAGCACGCTCACTGTGTCCGGGGGTGCAGGGAGGAGGTAGGGCGGACTCGATCGCCGTTGGCTACCCGCGATGCCCCCCCCCCCGCAGTGAGAGAATGGAGGTCCGTGTAAGTAAACACGGATCTCCGTTCTCATAGAGGAGGAAGGGCGGTGATCACAGGCTTCCTGTATATGGAAGCCGTGATCATCCCCTTTCCCCAGCCCCCATACAGTTAGAACACGCCCAGGGAACACAGTTAACCCTTAGAGCGCCCCCTGCAGGTTAACCCCTTCACTGCCAATGGCATTTACACAGTAATCAGTGCATTCTTACAGTGCATTCTTATAGCACTGATCGCTGTATAAATGCCAATGGTCCCAAAAAAGTGTCAATGTCCGCTGCAATATCGCAATACCGCTAAAAATCGCCGCCATTACTAGTAAAAAATATTTTAAAAATAAAAACCCCAGAAATTAATTCTGATCGTCTGTAAACGTGGCAACTTTTGCGCAAACCAATCAATAAACGCCGATTGCGATTTTTTTTTATTACCAAAAATATGAGGAAGAATATAAATCGGCCAAAACCGATGGAAAAAAATGTTTATTTATCATTTTTTTTTTTTTGGATTTTAGCAAAAAGTAAGAAATTTGGGGTTTTTTTTGCAAAATTGTTGCTCTTCTTTTGTTCATAGCGCCGATCAGAAATTACGCAGAGGGGATCAAATACCACCAAAAGAAAGCTCTATTTGTGGGGAAAAAAAGGACGCCAATTTAGTTTGGGTACAACGACTGCGCAATTTTCAGTTAAAGCGACGCAGTTCCGAATCGCAAAAAGTGCTCTGGTCCTAAAATAGGAAATCCTTCCGGGTCTGAAGTGGTTAAGGGGGGTGGGGGACATTTTTAAAATTAGATAGTGTTAGGCTCTCCTACCATGTTAAGGCAAGAGGTGGCAAAGAGAGAATACAAAAGGAAAGACTTAATTCAAGCCCGGGGTTGTTTTTTAAGTTTTTCAAAAGCCTTGATTTAAATGAATAAATCAGGACATTTTTTTTTTTGGGGGGGGGGGGGTGGAAAGGAGATTTGATACATGCACTCAGCAAGACATGGCCAGATTTTGGGTTCTCCTTACATGTTTTCATTGTTACACATCATTTCTATATA
>BLSH010029916.1:3054533-3075088 GCA_018402905.1 Glandirana rugosa
GCAATTCCCCCCCCCCCCCCCCCGGCAGAACACAATAGCGCTGCAGGAGGCATTCCCCCATCAAAACTCACTGTGTTGATGAGGGAATCAAGTGTTTTCCTTTTCTTTCACCTTTGGTGGGAGCAAAGATTAATGAATCATCTATGGCAGTGATGACGAACTTTGGCACCCCAGATGTTGTAAAACTACATTTCCCATGATGCTCCACTACACTGCAGAGTGCATGAGTATCATGGGAAATGTAGTTCCAAAACATCTAGGGTACCAACGTTCGCCATCACTGATCTATGGGCTGCTTAAATGAAACTTTGGTCAGAAAATTAGGTCCTGCTAGTACACTTCAAGTTGTCCCCTTTGGCAGGTATAGCTGTAAAACATTAAAAATAAGTGCCTATACTGTTTAAAATCCAGTACAACCCATGTACTGTCTCACCCTGCTGTGCACATGCTCAGTTGCTCTATATGCACTGTGCCAAATTTGTAGAGGCCAACAGTGGTGGCTGGTGAAATTTTAGGATGGGGGGGCGCCAGACCCCGCCCTTCCTTTTTGGTCCCTCTCACTTCTCATGAGCCCCACCCCTTATAGTTTCCACCCCTTGTGTCATGAGTATACAGCCCAGCATCATCAGATAGGGTATACAGAATCACCAGATAGGAGTATACAGAGTCACCAGATAGCAGATAGCAGTATACACTTACAGAGCCCCAAATAGCAGTATACAGAGTCACCATATAGCAGTATACAGAGCTCCAGATAGCAGTATACAGTCACCATATAGCAGTATACAAAGCCCCAGATAGCAGTATACAGAGTCCCAGATATGGTATACAGTCACCAGATAGGGTATACAGGGTCCCAGATAGGGTATACAGGGTCCCAGATAGGGGTATACAGGGACCCAGATAGGGGTATACAAGGTCCCAGATAGGGTATACAGAGCCCCAGACAGGGTATACAGGGTCCCAGATAGGGTATACAGGGTCCCAGATAGGGTAAACAGGGTCCCAGATAGGGGTATACAGGGTCCCAGATAGGGGTATACAGAGCCCCAGATAGGGCATACAGGGTCCAAGATAGGGTATACAGTCACCAGATAGGGTATACAGAGCCCCAGATAGGGGTATACAGGGTCCCAGATAGAGTATATAGTCACCAGATAGGGGTATACAGAGCCCCAGATAGGGTATACAGGATCCCAGATAGGGTATACAGGGTCCCAGATAGGGTATACAGTCACCAGATAGGGGTATACAAGGTCCCAGATAGGGTATACAGTCATCAGATAGGGGTATACAGGGTCCCAGATAAGGGGTATACAGGGTTCCAGATAGGGTATACAGTCACCAGATAGGGGTATACAGGGTCCCAGATAGGGGTATACAGGGTCCCAGATAGGGTATACAGTCACCAGATAGGGGTATACAGGGTCCCAGATAGGGTATACAGAGCCCCAGATAGGGTATACAGGGTCCCAGATAGAGTATACAGTCACCAGTTAGGGGTATACAGGGTCCCAGATAGGGTATACAGTCACCAGATAGGGTATACAGTCACCAGATAGGAGTATACAGGGTCCCAGATAGGGTACACAGTCACCAGATAGGGGTATACAGGGTCCCAGATAGGGTATACAGAGCCCCATATAGGGTATACAGGGTCCTAGATAGAGTATACAGTCACCAGTTAGGGGTATACAGGGTCCCAGATAGGGTATACAGAGCCCCATATAGGGTATACAGGGTCCTAGATAGAGTATACAGTCACCAGATAGGGGTATACAGGGTCCCAGATAGGGGTATACAGTAAGGTGACCAGATTTTTAAACTAAAATCCTGGAACATATTTTATATTTACTAGTAATGGCGGCAATCAGCGACTTATAGGGGGACTGCGATATTGCGGCAGGCAAATTGGACACTAAGTGACACTTTGTGGGAACCAGTGACACTAATAAAGTGATCAGTGCTAAAAATATACACTGTCACTATACTAATGACACTGTCTTGGAAGGGGTTAACATCTAGGGAAATCAAAGGAGTAAATGTGTGCCTAAAAAGTGTTTTCTCACTGTGGGGGAGGTTGCTTTTACTAAGGGAAGGCACATATCCCTGTCCCAGCAGCCATGTTATGTGACACACTGTGGCAGTGCAATGCCAACCAGAGCCTGCTGCCTGTGAGTTAGGATACCATCCATTATGTCAGAGAGACACAAACAGTACAATGCAGTCTATTCACAGACATCCCCAAAGCACATCGGTGTTGAAGCCTTGAAGGCACTGACAGCCCCACGATCGGATCCACTTCCCCTCTGTGCCTGCTGCTGGACACTATCAGCTGAGCTCAGCTGCCTCTCTCTGCCTGTCACCACCACTGCCCGCCTCACATCCTTTTAAGTCTCACTCTTTGAACCCCGGCTACTACTGGGTGGGGAGTGGAACTGAGCAGAGGAAGATTACTCCACTGGGGAAGGCAAGGAGATCGGCAGGCAGGCGGCTGGCTGGAATTTGAGCCAAGACAGAAGAACATGCGCGTGGTAATTACACCCCCCCCCCCAAGCTAGTAGGAGCAGCAGAGTGTGGGGGGGGGGTGTAATTCAGAATTTTTTTTCAAATTCTGCACCGACTGTCTTTGAAATGGCTTGGGCCCCTGTTCAAATCCAATCAGAGGACAAAACTGGGGACAGATTTGGTCCGGGGACATTGACCTCAATCCGGGGACTGTCCCCTGAAACCGGGAACGTCTGGTCACCCTAGTATACAGGGTCCCAGATAGGGTATACAGGGTCCCAGATAGGGTATACAGTCACCAGATAGGGGTATACAGGGTACCAGATAGGGCATACAGTCACCAGATAGGGTATACAGTCACCAGATAGGGGTATACAGGGTCCCAGCTACATGACCCACTTGTGCAGTCTGCAGTCGGCCCGGTCTGGGAAGTCCTGTGCTGTCTGGCGTACACTGTCACTGGCCTCGCTGGCTGCAGTGCTATCCGTCTTCTGGTCTGGCTGCTGGCACAGTGGTGGCTGGCTGGGCCTGGCTGCCTGGCAGTGGAGTACTGTGGCAGCAGTTGACTGTCCTCCTCTCTCTCCTCGTGGACGGTCTTGCTGCCTGGAAGTCCTAGCGGAGTGCTGCGCCTGCATGAGTAATCACGCAGCCAGCACGTCCGCCATAGTCCCGCCCCCGCCCACAGCATCTAATGACAGAGAGTCATTGGCTCTGATGGCTCAGGGGGCAGCCAATCAGACTATGTGTGTGAGTCTGTCCAGCGCACATGCATAGTCTTTTATGACTGACCAATCGGCTCACTACTTGCTGTCAGCTGACAGCAAGGAGCCGAGGGAAAAAAAAAAAATCAAAAGTCAATATACCAGCGCCTCCTGCAGGGGGGCCGGGCTGACGTTTTTTTTTTCCTTCATGTCAGCGGCGGGGAGGCGGCGCCCAAGCGCCCCTAATGGACCAGCCGCCACTGGAGGCCAATCTGCTGACAGCCTAAAAAGTTATAGCTGTTCAGGGACTCTGGGCTTCAGCAAAATGGCAGCCTCCAGCAAGAAGAAACAGGAACAATGCTGGAGGCAATTTACAGTACATACTAATTTTGGTAACATAATGATTAATGTGGAATGTAAGTTACACGCTAAAGAACATTATTTTTTATCAAGTTGTTAAAGCTCCACTTTAAGTCACTGTGGTGCCTGTGCACATACAATCCGCCACTAGAGGGAGAAGCTACAATCTGAAATAAGTTACCAAGAATGTAAAAATGGAAAAGTCACAACAAAAATCACTTCACATTTACTCACTTCAAATAAATGACATTTTCCCTTTAAGGTACAACCCTTATTTCCTGTCAGTGTGACGTTTATTTAATGTGTTTATCTGAGGACATATGTTTAAGTGTTATGAGAAAACAGCTGTAGCACAATACATGGATACAGAGAAGGATTGCATGTAGAATCAGATTCAGGAAATGACATCACTCTTATGAGTAATAAGGGATTCTTATTCATGGATGAACGGGTTTAATCATTACAGTGACCGCTCATTGGAAAGCAGTCCAATGCTGACATAATCATTGCTTCCGATTCTGATCCAACATTTTTGAAGGGGCTAGAAATAAATAAGGAATGGGTGACCTTTAAAGTGACACTAAATGAATTCCTTATTTCCCAAAAACATTCCATACACATCCACAACTTAACCACTTCACCCCCGGAAGGATTTCCCACATTAGGACCAGAGCACTTTTTGCGATTCGGCACTGCGTTGCTATAACTGACAATTGCGCGGTCGTGCGACGTTGTACCCAAACGAAATTTGCGTCCTTTTTTTCCCACAAATAGCTTTCTTTTGGTGGTATTTGATCTCCTCTGCATCATTTCTGATTGCCGTTATAAACAAAAAAAGAGCAACAATTTAGCAAAAAAAGAAATCCAAAAAAAAATAAAAACATTTTTTTCATTGGTTTTGGCCGATTTATAGTTTTCCTCATAATCGGCATTTATTGATTGGTTTGCGCAAAAGTTGTCGCATTTACGGATGATGAGAATTAATTTCCAGGGTTTTTATTTATTTATTTTTTTTTTTACTAGTAATGGCGGCGATCTGCGATTTTTAGCGGTACTGCGATATTGCAGCGGACATGTCGGCCATTTTTGACACTTTTTTGAGACCAATGACATTTATACAGCGATCAGAAATTTAAATGTCCACTGATTACTGTATAAATGTCATTGGCAGTGAAGGGGTTAACCTGCAGGGGGAGATCTAGGGGTTAACTGTGTTCCCTAGGCGTCTTCTAACTGTGGGGGGGGGGGGGGCTGGACTGTTATAGGCATAAGAGAACTAACTGATCCCAGTGACAGGGATCAGTAGATCTTCTATGTCCCCACTGACAGAGCGGGGAACCACCGTGTTTACATCGGCAGTTCCCCATTCTTTTGCTCTGGCTGCTCATCGCAGCTCGCCAGCGGACATCGGGTCCGCCCAAGCCGCGGGCACACTCCTCCAGACCCCTAGCGGCCACTCTGCAAATCGGCGTCTGTTTACGGCGATTCGCTGTACACGTTCACACTGCCGCAGTAAATATACTGCACGCGGTGTGGAAGTGGTTAAGCTGGCCATATGTAGCTCTACCCCCTAAAGGGCAACTAGATTTGGGTCCCCCTTGGTCCTGCACAGCCAGGCAACATGCATTTGTTTTTTTAAAAAGCGAGCCTTTTACAATCACTTTAAGCATAGGCGTGCGCAGGGGGTGTGCCGGGTGTGCCTGGGCACACCGTAATCACCCCGTGTGGAGCAGAGTCCCCTGCTGATATTTCACCAAAGCCCCCCAACGGGGCTCTTAAAAAAAATTGTAAAAAATAAAAAAATTTAATTAGAAAATTAAAAAACAACTGACATCATCCACTGCCCTACTGACAAGTCCACTGCTCTACTGACACCATCCACTATCACAGTGGATGGTGTCAGTAGATCTATCCCTCTAACACTGTCCATGTTTTAATACATGTGGGGTGCATACCCTAATGCAATAGGCTGCGCACACCTATGGCTTTAAGGTGAAAAACCTTCTGTGCTGCAGCAGCCCCCCAGACCCCCCTTTTTTCTTACCTGAACCCGGTCTTTCCAGCGACAAGCACAAGCCCAGCAGCTCCAGCCGCTGTCTCCGGTCCCCAATGGATAGATTTACAGCAGCAGGAGCTATTGGCTCCCACTGCTGTCAATCTAATCCAGTGACACGAGAGATGGGAGCAGGGCCGCACTGGTGCCCCCATGGAAAGCGACTCCCTGTGGGGCACCCGGTAAAGAGGAGGAGCCAGGAGTGCTGCCGAGGCACCCCAGAAAAGGAGGGTCGGCTACTCTTTGCAAAACCCTTGCACAGAGCAGGTAAGTATGACATGTTTATTATTTAAAAAAAAACAAAAAAACTAACCTTTACAATAACTTTAACCACTTGCCGACCACCCGCCGTTGTATGACGGTGGTAAAGTGGTTCGTTATCGCAAACTGCCGTCACCTGCGAGATCGCGGATGTGTTCCGGGGGAGCCAGGGAGTGGGTAGGGTGGACCCAATGTTCGCCGGCTACCCGCGGTTGCTCCCCCGCAGTGACAGAACGGGGGTCCGTGTATGTAAACACAAGGATCTCCGTTATCACAGGGGGAAGGAATGTGATCGCAGGCTTCCTGTATATGGGAGAAGCGATCACTCTCCTCCCACACTCAACCCAGCCCCCATACAGTTAGAAACACACACAGGGAACACAGTTAACCCTTTGATCGCCCCATAGTGTTAACCCCTTCCCTGCCAGTGACATTTACACAGTAATCAGTGCATTTTCATAGCACCGCTCGCTGTATAAATGCCAATGGTCCCAAAAAAGTGTCAAATGTCCGCCACAATGTCGCAGTACCGCTAAAAATTGCAGATTGCCACCATTACTAGTAAAAAAAATAAAAATAAAAATAAAAACCCCATAAATGAATTCTCTTCATTCGTAAACACGGCAACTTTTGAGCAAACCAGTCAATATACGCCAATTGCGATTTTTTTTTTTTACCAAAAATATGAGGAAGAATATAAATCAGCAAAAAACAATGAAAAGATTGTTTTTTTTTATTTATTTTTTTTGGATATGTATTATAGCAAAAAATAAGAAATATTGTTTCTTTTGCAAAATTGTCGCTCTTTATTTGTTTATAGCACAAAAAATCAAAACCGCAAAGGTGATCAAATTCCACCAAAAGAAAGCTCTATTTGTGGGAAAAAAATGAGGTAAAATGTTTTTGGGTACAAAATTGCACGACCGCGCAATTGTCAGTTAAAGCGACACAGTGCCAAATCGCAACAAGTGCTCTGGTCAGGAAGGGGGTAAATCCTTCCGGGGCTGAAGTGGTTAATAAATACTCTTGGGATCTATTTATAAAATATACATTGCATAAATGTCACAAGCATTTGCCCAGGCTGAACAAATTTCCCTATATTTTTTTTAATACAGTGGTACCTCGGATTGCAAGTAACGCGGTTAATGAGAGTTTCGCAATGCGAGCAGTTTTTTTGTTTAAATCCTGACTTGGTTTGCGAGCGCTGTGAGCAGGATTAAGCCTCTGTGCATGCAATACCACATGTGGCCAGAGGTGCAGGGGCGCTGGTGAGGCTTGGAGATGCTCGGAAGCATTCGGAAATACTCATAAATACCAAAAGTGTAAACAGTTCCCGAGCTTTTCAGAATGTTGCCGAGTGTCTCCGAGCCTCACCAGCACTACCACACCTCTGGCCACATACGGTATTGCATACGCCAGCCGGACCTCTGGCCACATACAGTACTGCATTGACAAGCAGTCACTGTGAAATGAATTATCTGAGTTTCCATTGTTTCCTATGGGGAAACTTGCTTTGATATACGAGTGATTTGGATTACAAGCATTCCCCTGAAATACCTCAAAATTAGAATATATACCACATTGTGGCCACTAGATGGAGCTGACGCTCACACAAAGTCATAATGTTAGACAAAATAAGGAAGGGTTGGGAATTTGTGCAGCCTGGATGAATGCTTGTGACATTTGCCCAACAAATCTTTTATAAAGAGACCTCTTAATGATTTTAATGAACGCATGACTATATTCATTGGTGGTTCATTTTGAATTGTACAGTTATAATTAAAATGTAATCCTCTATACAGCATTGTGGGTTCCACTGTCCAAAATGATGCGCCTTTCCTACAGAAAATCATTTCTAGGACAGAAGTCAGAATCACATCATACTGTGGATATGAAAACACAAAGTACTAAAGAGAAATGTTTTTTTTTCCAGGACTACTCATTATATTGATTACTGCATATCTGTTCAGCTCAGATATTGTTTGTTAATACTTCAGTTTTAGCTCTTTGCTCTGATATCTGGGAAGCTGTGTTGAGGCATTCACAGGGCAAGCTTGTGCAATGCTTTCCCCTCAAATACACTAATTAACCATAATAAGGAACATATGGAGATTCTTCTGTAAAACTGTATATTGGAATGAAAAGCCTCCCCTAATGACATCCTGTTCATATAGTTACAAACCAAGGCTGAAAAAAGACATGTCATGAAGTTCAACCTCTCCTAACTCCAGCAGGTTTGGTCCAGAAGAAGGTGAAATAAAGCTTCCATGTTAGGGTTACCACCTTTTCTTCAAGTCAAACCCAAACACTTTAGCAGCGCACAACATTTTTTTTTTTTTATAGTTCAAACTGTACATATACTTTGCTACTAAATAAATGTCTAATCATATGTAGTTAATACCAAGAGTCCCCCTTTACATCAGGGTCCACAGAGTTCCCCTTTTACATCTGAATCCACATAGTTCCCCTTTTACATCTGAACTTGCAGAGTTCCCTTACACTGTAAGGAGGGACTCTACAGACTCTGATGTAAGGGAGAACACTGGGGATTCTAACATAAGGGATGCTCTGGGAACCCTGATTTAAGGGGGAACACTGAGAACTCTGATGCATGGAGAGGACTCTGATATAAGGGGGAACACTGTGGCCTCTGGTGTAAAGCGGAACTCTGATGTAAGGGGTGCTCTGAGAACCCTGATTTGCCTTAGTGTATTCACTCAAAGGCAGGAGAGAGAAGGGGAGAGAGGGGAGACTTCAGTCACAGACAGGGGTAGATGATGATCTCACACACCCCTTGGCAGTCAGCACCTCTCATCTAGATGTATCTGAGGCTGCTGAACTTCACATTTCCAGCCCCCACTTTTCTGAGGCACAGCACTGGGGATTGGAAAGTGGGCAGAATGGGAGGAAGAGGACCAGATCGAGCCCGCTCTCCTCTCGTGTGTGGGTGGAGGGCGGGGGGGGGGGCTATTAGGGCCGGACAGTGTGATAGAGAGTGTAACAGTCATTCTCAGCTTAGACAACTGCAACCAGCAACAGTGCTGGGAAGCCATAGTCCAGTCTGAATAATGTGTCCGGGTTTCAGGCAGTCTGAAACCTGGACGCAAGATTCCAAACCTGAACTGTCCGGGTGAATCCCGGACAGGTGGCAACCTGTCCAGGATTCACCTGGACAGTTCGGGTTTACGATCACGTGTCCGGGTTTTAGTCCGCCTGAAACCCAGACACAATATTCAGACAGGAATGTGGCTCAGGACAGGGCCTGATAGGAGGGTGAGGGGGCACTATGCAGGCCACATTAACATTTTTTTTGGAGCACCCAAAGGTGTCCCAGGTCTGCTACAATCCTATAGTGTATGCTAAAAAAATTTTTTTTTGCTGTGCGCCGCTAGAGTGTTCAGGTTTGGGTAGTGGCAACCCTAGGTGGAAGGTTTGCCTGGGCACACTCTAATCACCCTGTACTGTGCAGATTCCCCCTCCTGCCTGGCTGTAGAAAAAGGGACTGGGGTATCTCTGTCCTCAGTCACTTTCTCTATCTCTGTTTAGACCCCTGATATTTCACCAAAGCCCCCCCCCCTCCAGCAGAACTCCAAAATAAAATTGTAAAAAAACAAATAATAAAATATAATATTGTAAAAAAATATAAAAAAACAAAATTGTAAAAATAAATACATAAATACAATAAAAATAAACTACTGACACCTATCTCTGCCCTACTGACACCGATCTCTGCCCTTCTGACATATATACACACACTCATGTTTGTTGGCGCTTTGTGGTGCACGCCCTAATGCAATACGCTGCGCACACCTATGTAGAGGGCAAATCATGTGTGCGTGTTATACATTGATATTTCACCTGGGCTGTCTCGGAGATGAAGAGGGGGCGAGCGCCTCCAGATTACAGATTCGGGATCTCCTGCTTACTCAGCACTCGCAGTCCTGCCTCCTGGACCGGTTCGTAGGATAGACGTCACATGTCCCGGCATTGAACTGATGTTCTGTCTATCATAGGAGCCAGTCCAGGAGATGGGACTGCGTGTGACTGTGAGTGCCGAGTAAACAGGAGATCCCTCTGTGTAATCCGGCACTGGTGAGGCTGTGCAGCCATTACTTTGACAGACTGTAGGCTGTCACTGAAACCGGCCCACTGAGCCATCGGCCCACTGGAAAACTCCCTGTAGTCCCGATGGCCAGTACAGGCCTGCAGACTGACAATGCTGCTGTCTGCTTTCCCACTATGCTCCTTCATCCAGAGTCTAGGAACTCCAATACAGAAGGTGTTTTATGGACAGATCACCAGGAGAAAACAGAGGAAAAACACCTAAAAGAAAAATGAATGCAGCCACCATATCCAATGATTGGTAAGCTGCAATATATTACTTGTTGGCTTTGGGTTTAATACAGCTGTAATGATGATAAATTATTCCTAAAGACTCACAAGTTGCTGTTTAGGCCTCATACATACGGACATTTCTTAAAAAATAAAACATCGGGCCCGACGTCAAGAAAAAAAATCTGCGTTTTTCGGCGTTATGCATCGGCATTAGTGAGCGTCGGCGTCAATAGGCGTTTTTTTTT
The DNA here is from genome assembly GCA_018402905.1 of Glandirana rugosa. Classification (NCBI taxonomy): domain Eukaryota; kingdom Metazoa; phylum Chordata; class Amphibia; order Anura; family Ranidae; genus Glandirana; species Glandirana rugosa. The sequence goes on from BLSH010029916.1 coordinate 3,064,997, forward strand.
TAAAAATCATCCCTCGTTAGTGAGCGTTGGCGTCAAAAAACGCCGGTTAACGCCGGTACGGTGTTAGTGAGCGTTTTGCGGCGTCGGCGTCAAAAAACGGCAAAACATTACAGGCTCAGAACGCGCTGGCCATGGGTTCTAGTTTCAGCTCACTAACGCCGATGCCATCTACAGCTCAAAAACGTCGCCGTTTTTATGGGGCCATTGACTAACATGGAGAGCTGTAAAAAATGCCAGAAAATGCAGGCGTCAAATAACGTCCGTGTGCATGAGGCCTTAAAATTGGGAATGAAACATTTATGCATCAGCTTTAGCTGTGTTCACATGGTGGTCACCAAGGCAAGCATACATAATGCATTCCCCTCCTGGTAACCACTCTGTGCCTACAACTACCTATGTTGATGTGGTTACAGTGTGAAATTAGCTCAGAAACAGACATTAAAGCCCAACTCCAAGCTTTTTTTAAAACATTTTTACCCATACAGTGATTATAAAGAACAGCTTTGAGTACAATACTCACCTTACATCAGGAGATATCCCCATGCAGTATCTCTTCTTCACACGATGTCCTCACTCTTCTGCGTTGAATGACGCTCAGCATTTTTTAATCCAGAAGACTGAAGAAAGGCTGGAAATGCAGGGCATCATGGCCCTGTCTCCTGAGCATGGCACCCTGCGCTCACAGTGTATTGATGCAGACAGCATGAATCGAGAGTACCTAAGGAGGACAAAGGCCCAGCGATCCATTTGAACGGCCAGAAGACAACTTAAAAAGGGGGAAAAAAAGCAAATACTGGGACCTCAAGAAGTGAGAAAAGGGTCACTGAGGGACTGGGGGAGCATGGATTATAAAGTTAGGTTTTATACTAGGTCTTTAAAGTGGTTGTCGACCTGTGACAACCACTTTAACCTACAGGTAAGCCTAGAATAAGGCTTACCTGTAGGTGCACTGCATATCTCCCAAACCTGCACAGTTCAGGAGATATGCAGTGTTCTGCATGTGCCGACATCATTTCGGCACATGCGCAGTGGAGAAAACGGCCTCCCTGCCGTTTCTCCACTGACACTGTGCCGTGACTGGCGGCTCCCATGCGCATGCGCAGGAGGGACGTTACGCGACTCCGGACAGTCACAGAGCCGGAGTCGCGGCCCCGGAAGGAGGAGGGGCTGAAGTAGGGTTGCCACATCATCCCTTTAATCCAGGACACACATCAATTACACAGGTTCTGTGGCTGATTAAGGTGGTAATTAAACTGACTGGGTGCCTCATCTGCATTAAATTAGCCTCAGACCCTGTGTAATTCCTATGTGTCCTGGATTAAAGGGATGATGTGGCAACCCTAGGCTGAAGATGGACGCTGCCAGCACAGAGGACAGCGCTGGACGTCGCTGGCTTAGTTTGCAGGTAAGTGGCACATAATGGGTTACTATGCGATGCATAGTAGCCCATTATGCTTCTACATTACAGGTGTATGTAGAGAAAGTAAACCCCATCTGGTTTTACTTCCTTCTTTAAGGCTGTAGAGAGAGGTGGAGGCACAGCGGTGAGGTCATACTCTTCAGCTCATCCAATCAGAAAATTCTTTGCATTCATTGACAAAATCAGCCAACCTCCTGTGTTCACAATGCAGCAAGGCAGCTGCTCAGCACAGTACCCAGAAGCTGGTGGAGATAACTGGAGTAGTGGACTCTACTACAGTGGTTTCCAGCTTCTCGTGGGATACCGCAGGTACAGTATATACATAAATACATTGGTCCAAGCCAGTGGTGGAACTACCAGGGTCGCAAATGCCCCACTTGCCACCGCGCCCTGGCGTTCCGCTAAGGTGGGGGGGCCCCAAGAGGGACAGATGGTGCTTGGGTTCAGGCAGGCTTAGGGACCAGGGCGGGCACTCAGTGACATCTGTAGAAAGCAGGAGGGTAGGCCAGCACACAGTCACACTCCACACACACACCAGCTGCTGAAATAAGAATCCTCCACAATATTCACGGAACCGCACTCCAGACACTGGCTTGGATGGGAGATAAACATCACCAGGAGCTCACCCCCACCAGGGCCAGGCCAATGTCTCCCTTGCCAGTGACATTTTGTTGAAGTCTGCCCATATACACAGAGCAGAGTTGATCTTCACCCAAAGCCCCAAATATAGGATGAATATTACTTGTTTAGAAGCATCCCACTAAATGGCGCACTAGAGATGAGAAACTACACTGAACGGGAGGGGGATATGAAGAGGGGGAGTGGGAGCACTAGGAGGAGAAGAGGATTATGGATCAAAGCCAAGATCTGTCTGACTGAGCCTGCCCTGCACTCAAGCAATGACCGAGGTGAGGTCAGTGAGACATCTCCAGCCAGGAAACACAGTCTATGGGGGGGTCACAGTAGTTGCCAGAGTCCCCCCTCCACATCATCCCCTTTACATCAAAGTCTGCAGAATTCCCCCTTATGGTCTAAGGCAGAACTCTGCAGACCCTGATGTAAAGGGGAATTCTGATGCAAAGGATATTGCTGCAGACCCTGATGTACGTGGGAACACTGATCTAAAGGGGAATGCAGTGTGACCAGAGACCCCCTTACATCAGAGTTCCCATTTACATCAGAGTCCGCAACATTCCTCCTTACATCATGGTCCGCAACATTCCCCTTTACATCAGAGTTTCCCTTTACATCAGGGTCCGCAGTATTCTCCTTTCCATCAGAGTTCCCCTTTACATCTGGATCCACAGAGTTCTTCATTACACTGTAAGGGGGAACCCTTCAGACTCTGGTGTAAAGGGGAACTCTGTGGACTCTGATATAAGGGAGAACTTTGTAATGTAAGGGGGAATTTTGTGGACAATGATGTAAAAGGGAACTCTGATGTAAAGGGGAACTCTGTAGACTCTGAAATAACCGAGAACTTTGTGGACTGTGATATAAAGGGGGACTCTGTGGACTCTGATGTGCAGAGCAACTCTGTGGACTCTAATGTACAGGGCAACTCTGATGTAAAGGGGAATGCTACAGACCCGGTCTAGTTACACCTGTGGTCCAAGCTGTACCAAAGTAAATACTATATGTAAAAAATACCATACCTAGAATTAATCTTTGAGTATGAAAAACCGTAGGGGAAATGTATAACTAAAGGCTGTTTCCTAACATTTTGCAAACTACCATCAGTAAGGATGTAGGAAGTAGGAAACTCAGAAAAAAAGATCAGTAAGGGAAACATAGGAAATGTAACAGCCAGGAAGGAAAGTGATGGGTTCTGCTTTGTACAGCACAACTAACAAAAAAGCATGGCATCGATTCAGGCCTCATGCCCACCTTCTGGGGCAGACCACCCTACCACACAACCAGAGACATCAAAGGCTCACAATATCCATCTCCATGCTGTATCCAGAGTTCCCAAATATGTATACATTTCTTATACTTGTCTTCTAGGAGACATGATGGAAGCTTATTTACCATTATGTTATCTACCCTCTGCTTGAGCTCTGGAAACAGTATGAGCTGCTGCTTCCAGTTTGTAGCTAAAGTAAGTTGAACTGTGAAGAAAATATGATGTGTTTATGTGATTTGAATTTTGTGATTCAAAGGTCGTATGCAAGAGAGCTTGCCAATGGTTCTTAGGAATATCTTTGAAATATAGATCTAAGCAGACAGCAAATGCCATAAATGAGCTGAACCACCAAATATGTAACTTGCTGTATCTCCAACTGCATGCCAGCCACAGAATCATCTGTCAGAGCAGCTAGGGTTCAAGTGACATATTCGATAGGGGCATCTATGTGTATTTCAACTGTGTATTTAGTGGTTTGCTTGGAGCATGAAATTAATGTGCCTTAAGAGACTCTAACAGAGACAGACCCTGTCCTAGAGAGTGACAAGTAGAGTTGCCACTTTTTCTTCAAGCCAAACCCGAACACTTTAGCGGCGCACAATACAGATATTTTTGTTTCAGTATACACTATAGGATTTAATAGACCTGGGACACCTTTGGGCATTTCAAACAGAATAGTAATGTGGCGCACATAGTGCCCCATCAACCTTCTGTCAAGCCCTGTTGCGAGCCACATTCCTGTCTGAATCATGTGTCCGGGTTTCAGGACTGAAACCCGGACACATGATTCAAAACCTGGACTGTCCGGGGGAATCCCGGACAGGTGGCAACCCTAGTGACAAGATGGTCATACATGTGTGCTTTCAACTGTGTGACTTCTGCACTGGCACCACAAATCGTCAAAGTGGTTCACTTTAAGCAAAAAATCCCAAAAAACTGCCATTTAAAAAGTCATGGGTATCTTTTTTATGGGATCCTGAAATGGTTAGGTACAGTGGTAGGGCCTCTTTTATCCAGGTAAATATAACCATGATCTAAAGGCAAGGTCGTTGTTTTTCTTGTGTCTAGTTCTGGATAAATGCATAGGGGTCTATTTCTAAAACAGTACTTCCTATGACTGTCAGCTTGGTTTAGTGGATATAATGCAGTATTTTCCTGATAAGGGTATTATGGCCACTAGATGGAGCTGGTGACCATAGGAAGTAAAAATATTAAACAGATTACGGGCATTATTGGTGATGCCTGTGTGAATGCTTAAGACCTTTTCACAGCAATTAAAAAAAAATAAAAAATAGGTCCATCTAGTGTGGTGTTAGTTCCAAGAACAATTTCAGTAATTGTGCTAAAATGTCTTTAACCTGAACATTGAGGATAGAAACATGTCAACTGCCACAGAACTTGCTCCAGGACTGTCATTCTTATTTTTCCTGACTAGGACAAGAATGCAGGACAGGAGTTCAGATTTTTCAGATTTCACTGTCTGCATGTTTGTTCCATGTCACAAAGCAGTAAAGCCAAGACCAAAATGATAGCCACTGAGCTTGTGCCTTTAAAAACTCACCAAAGGCAGCTACCATGTTGCAGTTTTACACATACTGATACACCTTGAGGTATTTAAAAAAAATGTTTTAAACCAAGCATAGTCTAATTGAAGCAAGGTATCGCAAGCGTATCAATAAGACAAAAAAGTTACCCTGAGAGATATGGTAAAACATCTGCAGTATTTTATATTATATTGGAATCCTCACATTTTTTTTTTTGTCACTCTTTGCCCTGGGTATCCTAGAAGGTTTGGGTTATGGTGAAGAAGGGTGGTTGGTATGTATTTTAGGCCGAAAGGTTTTAAGGTGTGATAAGAATAGATCTGTATATGTATGTCATCAAGAGATTGCAAGGAAGTACTTTGTAAGTTTTGTATAGTGTTGTATCTTTTTTGGAATGAAGAAAAAAGAGAAAAAATGTCATAAAGATTATTAATAAAAAAAAAAAACACATCTGCAGTATTTTGCCTATCAGTAATTAACAGAATTCAATTGTTTTTTCCTAGCAACAATATACAGTGCCTTGCGAAAGTATTCGGCCCCCTTGAACTTTGCGACGTTTTGCCACATTTCAGGCTTCAAACATAAAGATATAAAACTGTAATTTTTTGTGAAGAATTAACAACAAGTGGGACACAATCATGAAGTGGAACGAAATTTATAGGATATTTCAAACTTTTTTAACAAATAAAAAACTGAAAAATTGGGCGTGCAAAATTATTCAGCCCCTTTACTTTCAGTGCAGCAAACTCTCTCCAGAAGTTCAGTGAGGGTCTCTGAATGATCCAATGTTGACCTCAATGACTAATGATGATAAATAGAATCCACCTGTGTGTAATCAAGTCTCCGTATAAATGCACCTGCACGGTGATAGTCTCAGAGATCCGTTTAAAGCGCAGAGAGCATCATGAAGAACAAGGAACACACCAGGCAGGTCCGAGATACTGTTGTGGAGAAGTTTAAAGCCGGATTTTGGATACAAAAAGATTTCCCAAGCTTTAAACATCCCAAGGAGCACTGTGCAAGCGATAATATTGAAATGGAAGGAGTATCAGACCACTGCAAATCTACCAAGACCTGGCCGTCCCTCTAAACTTTCAGCTCATATAAGGAGAAGACTGATCAGAGATGCAGCCAAGAGGCCCATGATCACTCTGGATGAACTGCAGAGATCTATAGCTGAGGTGGGAGACTCTGTCCATAGGACAACAATCAGTCGTATACTGCACAAATCTGCCCTTTATGGAAGAGTGGCAAGAAGAAAGCCATTTCTTAAAGATATCCATAAAAAGTGTCGTTTAAAGTTTGCCACAAGCCACCTGGGAGACACACCAAACATGTGGAAGAAGGTGCTCTGGTCAGATGAAACCAAAATCGAACTTTTTGGCAACAATGCAAAACGTTATGTTTGGCGTAAAAGCAACACAGCTCATCACCCTGAACACACCATCCCCACTGTCAAACATGGTGGTGGCAGCATCATGGTTTGGGCCTGCTTTTCTTCAGCAGAGACAGGGAAGATGGTTAAAATTGATGGGAAGATGGATGGAGCCAAATACAGAACCATTCTGGAAGGAAACCTGATGGAGTCTGCAAAAGACCTGAGACTGGGACAGAGATCTGTCTTCCAACAAGACAATGATCCAAAACATAAAGCAAAACCTACAATGGAATGGTTCACAAATAAACATATCCAGGTGTTAGAATGGCCAAGTCAAAGTCCAGACCTGAATCCAATCGAGAATCTGTGGAAAGAACTGAAAACTGCTGTTCACAAACGCTCTCCATCCAACCTCACTGAGCTCGAGCTGTTTTGCAAGGAGGAATGGGCAAAAATTTCAGTCTCTCCATGTGCAAAACTGATAGAGACTTCCCCAAGCGACTTACAGCTGTGAACGCAGCAAAAGTTGGCACTACAAAGTATTAACTTAAGGGGGCTGAATAATTTTGCACACCCAATTTTTCAGTTTTTTATTTGTTAAAAAAGTTTGAAATATCCAATAAATTTAGTTCCACTTCATGATTGTGTCCCACTTGTTGTTGATTCTTTACAAAAAATTAGTTTTATATCTTTATGTTTGAAGCCTGAAATGTGGCAAAAGGTCGCAAAGTTCAAAGGGGCCGAATACTTTCGTAAGGCACTGTATAAAGACAATCCTAACTTGCTATTACAGTCATGGTGTTATACCACTGGCCAGTGATTGATGAAGATAAAAGTGGGCCGGTAAAGTTGGGGCCCTTGCAGAAAGCACAACAATTCCCAGCAGACAATAGATTAACTTGTGCAATGTTAGTCTCTTACCAGACCCAGGGCTCCCTCTCCTGGGTCTTTGGACACGTGCTCTTATTCAGTTCAAGTTCTCAGACAGGGATAGGAGTTGCTGCGATGCCTCTCTTTCAATCCTGCTGAGACAGACCACCTTTTCCATGCTTACACATGGCAGGAGTGCTCGCTAATACAGTCTGATCTGACCAGGCATCCTAATCACACCTTACAACATCCCAGAGAGAAGGTTTCTGGTCTCTGAGGCAAACTCCTGTACAATGAGAAGTCTCTTTGCTTCTCTGAGGTCTCACTCAATTGCAATCATCTATGGCAGGGTTCCGTTTAACCAGCAGCACAGTCTTTTTTCTGACCCCTCTGCTAACTTTAAGACTATCTTCGCCTTTCTTCTCAGCAGCCTGGAGACACACTTCTCCTTGCTTTGTTGCTAATCACTGTCTTCCAGGATCGATCCTGACCCAGCCGAGATGGTAACGCCCTGCACTAGATACACTCCATAGACAAGCATTGGAAAGTGGTCTCCTTAAAGATGGCTTCTGCACATATGCATTAATGGTTATTCAGTTTAACCCTGTCCACACTGCAGAAGGATAATACAGCTGCAACAAAGGAAGGAGTTCTGCAGCAGTTATCAGCAACAGTCCAGGTTTCAATTAAATACTCTGAAATTCAGATGTATTCACCAGTAATACTTGCTTCAACAGCCCCCACTGCTTTTGTAAAAGCACCACTCTGGACAACAGGCAAAAATGACTCTTTCAGTGGAGCCTTCCCGCAAGGGTACACGCTTGTTAATAGATGATAAAGAAAAAAGAGTGAGCACTGGCCTTGGCATTATCCCAAGCAAAAATTTTTATCAAAAATCAAGATTAAAAATACTCACAAACACGTAAAGAATGTACACATATCTTAGCCTCCAAATCGAAGGCAAACAGTCCTGCGGTGGCAGCAGTCTCCAAACCGTGATGGAAAGGACATGGGGGCTGCAACAGCTTACATGTTTTGACAGCAAGCCTTCTTCCTCAGAGCTAAAGCAGCAGTAATTTTCAGTTCAATATATACATACTAGCATTAATGGCATTAGTAGGACACACTCCTCAAGAGCCCATGTTCTCCTCCCATTAGAGAGAGGGACTTGTCAGAAAGTACCTATAATGATCTAATCAATTGCTATAGTAATGTCGGACACACGTAGATGTATGTCTCCATGAATACACATGCTCTCATATACAACCTTTAGTGGTCATTGTATACACTGTACCTGTAAGGTGTCATTGTGTGTGGTGATCCCCTCCTTCTTGTTCATACTGTGTAAGTCTTTGTTCCGACAGCCATAGCGCTTGTTAAGTCTACAGGTGAAAGAATAAGTTGTAATACTTACCTTCAGTGGCGTATCATCCATATGTGCAGGGTGTTCACTGCACACGGGCCTCTGGGGGGGGGCATTGTGACCCACCCTGCACACATGGATGATTGTCCCTTGACAGCTGGGGATACGGTGCAGCGGGAGGACAGCTGTAAGCACTGATTTCCCTGCATGACAGCCGCTTCTCCTCTCCCTCCCGTAGCTATCAGTGTTTACAGCTGTCCCTCCCGCCGCACCGATCCTCCCGGGCTGTTTTCCGTGTCCTCCTCCTCCCATTCTCTTCCTCCGTTCCCTGTGTTCTCTCCCAGCCCACTGTGTCCTTCTTCCCGTTCGCCTTCTTTCCTCCGCTTCCCGTTCACCTCCTTCTCTGTTCCTCCGTTCTGCTCCGCTACCTCCTCCATTCTGCTCCGCTCCCGCCCCCGTTCTTCCCAGCCCACTGTGTCCTCCTTCTTTCCTCCGCTCCCCCTGTTCTTCTCCACTCCCCGTTCTCCTCCACTCCCCCCGTTCTCCTTCTCCACTCCCCGTTCTCCTCCAGTCCCCCCGTTCTCCTTCTCCACTCCCCGTTCTCCTCCGCTCCCCCCCTTCTGCCCCAGCCACCGTGTAACACCTACTTTATATTTGTTACATATTCAAATTAACATAGCAAAACTTATATTTTACAAATGCTGGCTACCTTTTTAAGTGTTTTTTACTTGCTTAAAAATTCTAACCCTGTCTGTGCTGTGTTCACAGTTTTTCAATATCAGCTGTCAACTAGATTTGAAAACTGTCTTTCCTAACACAGGGTTAAAATTTAGAAGCTGCTCTGATGTATTGTATGGTTTTAAGTAGGGGTGCATCTATACCGGTATCAGTATCGGTGCCAGAGGCGTAACTAGAACCTTCAGGGCCCCGGTGCAAGAAATTATGAAGGGCCCCCCGACCCCTGGCCAGGGCCCTTCCCTCTTCCCACTGATCCTGGGGCCCTTTACTCCTATTGTGGGTCCCTTTATTACGGTACTGCAGTGGGGCCCTTTCACAAGTTCTGCAGCAGGCCCCAGGGGGACCAGGGAAGCACACATGGGCCCTGGGAACAGCAGAAGACAAGTAAACTGGATAGAGGAAAATGGAGGAGATTGGGTCCTCTAAATGCCACCCCCCGCCATCCCTCCTATTCAGGTGTACAAGGGAGGCACATGGGCCCCCTGGACCATGGGGCCCGGTTGCAATTGCAACCCCTGCAACCCCTATCGTTACGCCCCTGATCGGTGCTGATGCTAAGCATTTGCACGGGTAATGGTACTAGTGCAAATGGACCAATACCTGAAACCGATACTTTCAAGCTCTGTTCTTTCAGCTGTCAGCAGGATTCCCCCATTGACAGCTGAAATGTAAAAAAAAAAAAAAAAAAGCCAACAACAGGACTGCTGCATCCTTAACAACTGATGACTCATTCAGCTGTCACTGTCAGTGGGATTCCCCTGTTGACAACTGAAAGCGGACCTTCAGTCATTTTTTCACCTTTCCGTCTATTAAATCTTGCCCTTGTTGTTTTAAAGCGTTACTAAACCCAGTAATATGTATTACTTCATCTGCCCA
>BLSH010029916.1:3100534-3113263 GCA_018402905.1 Glandirana rugosa
ATCTTTCCTCAAATCGTTGAAGCAGATATCGTCATCCAAACTTATTCCCCTCACAACTAACATGGCCAACTGTACCCCACAATTGACCCCTCTATGGACATCTCACCTCTAAAGTAGTGTTTAACGTAGTTAGAACCAAAACTTCACTAATCGTTAGAGGACCCGTCACTCAATCTCCCACCTTCTGCTTCATCTTTCAACTTCCATCTCTTCTCAACTGCCCCTGACCTACTCTTCCACAATTATTCTCACCATTTTACTCAAAACACGCAGCCGTGCTCTTGAGCATCTGTGGCACAAGACTAAGTCTCTCAAAGACTTCAACCAATACAAATCTGCCCTCCAAAAATACAATTATCGCCTCCACACTACCAAGCAGACCTATTTTACCACTCTTATTAACACCTTCTCATCCAGTCCCCGTCAACTCTTCTCTACCTTCAACTTTCTACTTCGTCTTCCACCCTCTAACTCACTGCCCAGGAGATTGCTAATCACTTCAAAACCAAGATTGATGCAATTTGTGATGAAATCTCCACTCTACAGGTATCTCCCCAGTTAACACCCCATGTCAACCGGTACAATCAACACTCCCCTTATTCAAACCTACTGCTATAGACGAAGTTGCTAAACTCCTTTCTAACGCCCACCTAACCACCTGTCCCCTGGACCCTATTCCCTCTCAAATACTACAGTTACTCTCTGACTCTATCCTACACTCTCTAACTCACATCTTCAATCTCTCCCTCTCTTATGGCATCTTCCCCTATGTTCTAAAACATGCATTGGTCACCCCCAGACTTAAAAAGCCATCCTTGGAAACTACCAATCTTAACAATCTATGTCCTATCTCCTTGCTCCCCTTTTCCTCTAAACTCCTTGAACACCTGGTCTACAACCAACTGAGTTATCACCTTATTAAGAATAACCTTCTTATTCCCCTACAATCTGGATTTTGCCCTCGACACACCACAGAAACTGCTCTTCTAAAATGCACAAATGACCTACTAACCGCTAAAACGAATGAACACTATTCTGTACTCCTACTTCTGGACCTTTCAGCTGCCTTTGATACAGTTGACCACCCCCTCCTCCTCAAAAAACTTTACTCCCTCGGTCTCTGTGACTGTGCTCTTCAGTGGCTCTCATCCTACCTATCCCAACGCACCTTCAGTGTCACTTACAATTCTACCTCCTCCTCTCCTCTTCCCTTCTCCGTCGGGGTCCCCCAAGGTTCTGTTCTTGGACCTCTCTTATTTTAAATCTACACCTCTTCCCTGGGTCAGCTGACTATATCATTTCTATGCTGACGACACCCAAATCTATTTCTCCACCCCTCAGCTCACTCCATCAGTCTCCTCCTCCTCACGCATCACTAACTTACTAACAGACAGATCTGTCTGGATGTCCACCACTTCCTCAAACTCAACTTGTCCAAAACCGAGCTCATAATAGTTCCTCCCCATGTGCCTTTTCCTCTGACTTCTCTGTCAAGAACAATGGCACAACCATCCACCCATCCCCACATGCCAGGTTGCTATGTGTTATCCTGGACTCCGAACTCTCCTTTAGGCCCCTCATCCAATCACTTTCCAAAGCTTCCCGCCTCAACCTACGCAACATCTCCAGGACTTCTCCCGAGCCTCTCCCATCCTCTGGAATTCCCTACCCCAATTTGTCAGGCTGTGGGGCAGAGGGCACTCTGGGGGCCACTATGGGGGCAGAGGACACTAGAAGGGGCTGTGTTGCTTCGAGCACGTAGCCCTGTTCCTGAGTCACGGGTCACCACCGTTGACGCAACTTCCGGTCCCGGAAACGATCCGCTGTCCGAGTCCCAGACTGGGGGAGACAGCGCTGATCACGGGCGATCCTCCAGACATAGTCCCGGATCCTCTACATCTCCCGTGGACCACCACCATCATCTACAATCAGATAGAGCCCGTCTGACTGCCTTACTGATGGACATGCTTTTTATCCACATCCTTTTGTAAGTGTGCATTTGTCTTATGAACTAAATAAACCTTTTAATACTACACTTAGGTGCGCCTTCCTCCTCTTCCTTGTTTTATGCTACAGAGCTTTGGACACACTCTGGGGACGGCTGTCACCTTCTATCTCCACTATCTCCACCTACTTATCCAACCACCCAGGAGCACTACAGATGATGTAAGTGGTTTTACCCCCCATAACAGCACCAGAGAACCACCTTACTACTATGGGGGCAGAAGGCACTATGGGGGCAGAGGGCACTATAGGGGCAGAGGGCACTGGACATTATGGGGGACGAGGGCACTATGGGGGCCATTACGGGGCAGAGGGCACTATGGTACAGAGGGCACTATGGGGACCACTATGGGGGCAGGGGGCACTATGGGGGCCAATATGGGGGCAGAGGGCACTATGCATCAGAGGGCACTATGGGGGCAAAAGACACTGGACACTATGGGGGCAGAGGGTACTATGGGGGCAGAGGGCACTATGATGGCAGAGGACACTGGACACTATGGGGGGCAGAGGACACTACAGTGGGGTGGGGTGCAGAGGACACTATCGGGGCAGAGGGCAGAGGACACGTTGGGGGCAGAGGACACTACGGTGGGGTGGGGTGGGGTGCAGGGGACAGAGGTCACTATGGGGCAGAGGACACTACAATGGGGTGGGGTGCACGGGGCAGTGGACACTATGGTGGCAGAGGACACTACAGTGGGTTGGGGTGCAGGGGGCAGAGGACACATTGATGGGCACAGCGAGGCTGCAATGGTGTGTTAGGGAGCAAATTACATTTGGGATAATTCCCTGGTTTTGTGTATTTGTGTTTTCTAATTAAACTAAAAAGCCATTCCCAATATGTAGCATTATTTAGCCACACTCACTCCTTCCCACTGCGCGCATAGCGCGCCGCAGGTCACCATCTCCCTGGTAGGGCCCCTAGTGCATTACTTTGCCCAGGGACCCATGATGTTATTAAGATGGCCCTGCTTTGGAGAACATATGCATATCTGAACCTGGGCCAGCAACTGCATGCCTCATTAGCAATATTACATGACAACTATAGGCAAAACTGGAGTGGATAGAGTAGAGAGGGATTAGACAGTTGTCAGGTTTTTTCTTTTAAACTACTGTCTATGTCATACTAGGGAAATGCACCCTCTTTATTTGCCATGTTTACAATTGTCCCCAAGAGTGAAAAAAAATCCCAAACTCTGGGTTGTCACCAGAACAGTAATAGAGGGGAAATCTTACAATGGGTGGGAGTCCTTGGGAGCCTGACGTTTGCCAGAAACAATAAGCAGGCTGGGGTGGATTACATCCACTGGGTGTTTGTCGTTTCTTCCCTCTTTCCCCTCTTGATTTCCCTCCTCCCTCTCCCTGTTTCTCCAGATGGGGAGAGTTGTGGATCATTGAGGAGGAGAAGTTATGTCTGTATACAGTTCTTTTGGTTTCATCTTGCGTTCACTGAAATTACAGGCGCCATCTAGCGATAAATCAAGCTCCCTACATCTATTGTACTGATGACATTAAAGTGGTTGTAAACCCAGTAAACAAAATAATAAAAACATTAACCTGCAAGATAAAGGCATAATGAGCTAGTATGCATCACATACTAGCTCATTATGAAATACTTACCTTAGAACAAAGCTGTTGCAGGGGTCCCCGCACACCGCTGTGACCGGCGACATGCTTCTTCCGGGTACGCGCTGTGATTGGGCGAGTCGCGATGACGTCACTCCCATGCATGCAGAGCCACCGGTCACGGCACAGTCACTTTAGAAACGGCACCCTCGGGCGGTTTCTTTAGTGCGCATGTGCGGATGACGTCGGCACATGCTATTACAGTGCTTATCTCCTAAACTATGCAAGTTTAGGAGATACGCACGGTACTTACAGGTAAGCCTTATTATAGGCTTACCTGTGGGTTAAATTGATTGTAAAGAGTTTACAACCACTTTAAAGCTTTTTCTTTTTGTCAAACCATATACCTCCCTACGGGTGTCAATTGTAGGCATTGTTTAACCACTTCAATACCAGGCACTTACCCCCCTTCCCGCCCAGACCAATATTCAGCTTTCATTGCTGTCGCATTTTGAATGACAATTGCACGGTCGTGCGACACTGTACCCAAACAACATTTTTATTATGTTAGAACTTTCTTTTGGAGGTATTTGATCGCCTCTGCGGTTTCTATTTTTTGCACTAGAAATAAAAAAAGACCGAAAATTTTGAAAAAAAAAAGTTTTTCTCTGTTTCTGTCACAAAGCTTTGTAAATAAGTAAGTTTTCTCCTTCACTGATGGGCACTGATGAGGCTACTTTGACGGCACTGATGAGGCAGTAATGATTGGCACTGATGAGGCGGCAGTGATGAGGTGGCACTGATGATGAGGCACTTATATGCAGCACTGATGGGCACTGATAAGCAGCACTGACAGGCACTGATAAGCGGCACTGATGGAAACTCATAGGCGGCACTGATGGTCACTGATAGGTGGCATTGGGCAATGATAGGTGGCACTGGTGGGCGACAATGACAGATTGCACTGTAAGATTGTCATTCCCTGGTGGTCCTGGGTGGCATCTGAAATTGGCACTTAGAGCCATCCATGTTGGGCATTGTGACCCTTACCTGGTGGTCTAGGGTGGGCTCCCTAGTGGTCAAGGTGGGCTCCCTGGTAGTCCTGGGTGGGCTCTCCCTGGTATTCCCTGTGCAGGCTCCTTGGTGGCGATCCTAGGGGGGGCTGCACTGATAAACAATCAGCGCACACCACGCCTGTCAGGAGAACCGCCGATCGGCTCTCCTCTACTCACGTCTGCAGATGCGAGTAGAGGAAAAGCCGATAAACGGCTCTTCCTATTTACACTATTATCAACTGTGATTGGTTATGGCTGATCGTATGGTAAAGAGCTTCCAATGGAAGCTCTTTACCGAGATCGGTAATGCGGTAGGTAAGACTGACACACCGCACCACTGATTGCGCAGGTGTGTGATCGTGGGTTATCCTGAAAGACGTAGAATAGACGTCTGGTCAGGATAACTGAACTACCGCCTGGTCCTCATTTGTCTATAGGCGGGGCAGGAAGTGGTTAAGCAAACATCTGGGCTATTTGAGTCAGTCGTATGGACTCTCTTTTTTATTCAATTTTACAATAACCGGAGTTCATTCTCTTTCAACGAGTAGCTACAATACCACGCCTGCTCCTGAGGAAGCCACGCAGTGAAACGCGTAGAACTATAAGCGTGGAAACAGCCACAGAAGCTACAAAATATTGTCCTGAATGATCAGGGGATACCCATGTATTGTACAGAATGGTTTTATACTCCTTTTTTCTATGTAATTTCAAATAAATTGTGTTTTTATTAAAATTATCTTATGCAGCGGTATTAATTGCACCTATAAAGTCCCATCTCTCCTACCTTGTATTTTCATATCTGTAACAGGGGTGTTGGTGCCATAACATGTAATTTGGTAAAATCTGGTCTTGACCACTTATTACAATAGAATTTGTTCAACACCATTCACTGCAAGGGCACACTTCTTTCTCTTCTTTTGTAGGGTTTCTGGGACAGATCAGGGTTATTCTGATTGGTCATGTGCTGGCATGTGACCACTTTGACTAATTGCAATCACTCTGACCTCCTGGAAGCCCTAAGGAAAGAAAGGGAAGAAAAGCGGGGCTTTCAAATCCCTGGACTGAAAAAGGTACTGACCGGACTGTTCTGACCGGGGGTCGTCCCTCTGTCAGAACACAATAGAACAGCAGGGGAGATCGCTGTACTAACATCGGATTGTTGGTTCAGTGGCTCTGACCTGAACTGTAGTGTGTACGAGGCTTTAGAGAACCCTTTGACCTACCTTTCTGATCAGGTCTGTCTGCTTTTCAGGAAATCAGAAGCGCTATTTAAGTTTATAAGCAGGAGGATGTAAATGAACTTGTGTTCATTTACTGTACCTCTGCCTACCTAAATTCAGGTCTGAAAAAAACCTGAAAAGGACTGCATCTTTTTCTATTTTTCAGGACTTAAACAAGATGTATCGGTGGTAGCCTTATGTAGATGAGCATAGATGGAAAAGCAATGCAGGTCTGCCACAGACTGCTGTCAAAGCTCAGAGAAATAACTGAGTGGGCACGTAATGACACATGTGCACTATCAGGGGGCAGTCTGTCTCTTCCTGGGTCTTGCAGCTGACCCCCTGATAACACATTGTGGTGCATGAAGAATAACAAGGGGAGGCTGCAGGATCCCTGAAGAGACAGCCGCCCCTCTGATTGTGTAAGTAAAAAATGGCGGTGTGGGACCCTGCATGCATTGACAGATTACAACAGATAAACACTGGATTCACTGGAAATGTGAGTATGTGTGCTTAGTATAACCCAGTGGTTCTCAACTCCGGTCCTCGGGACCCACCAACAGGCCAGATTTTAAGTATTACCTTGGGGAGATGCAGACTAGAACATTGCAATCACTGAGCAGCAAATTATATCACCTGTGATGTATTTCAGTTATCCTGCAAACCTAGCCTGTTGGGGGGTCCCGAGGACCGGAGTTGAGAACCACTGGTATAACCCAACAAACAAAGTAAGTGGGGATTGAATAAATATGACACAGCAGGGATGGAGTTCACCTTTAAATAACCAAAATGCAAAATGTAAATGGCAGTGATCTAGTGCGAATGTTAGTGATCTGTGAATGTCAGTGATCTAGTGTGAATGTCAGTGATCTGCGAATATCAATGATCTAGTGTGAATGTCAGTGATCTAATTTGAATGTTAGTGATCTGTGAAGATCAATGATCTAGTGTAAATGTCAGTGATCTAGTGTGAATGTTAGAGATCTAGTGTGAATGTCAGTGATCTGCGAATATCAATGATCTAGTGTAAATGTCAGTGATCTAGTGTGAATGTTAGAGATTTAGTGTGAATGTTAGTGATCTGTGAATATCAATGATCTAGTGTGAATGTCAGTGATCTAGTGTGAATGTTATTGATCTAGTGTGAATGTTAGTGATCTGTGAATATCAATGATCTAATGTGAATATCAGTGATCTAGTGTGAATGTTAGTGATCTATGAATATCAATGATCTAGTGTGAATGTCAGTGATGTAGTGTGAATGTTAGTTATCTACTGTGAATGTCAATGATCTAGTGTGAACAGCAATGATCTAGTGTGAATGTTAGTGAACTGTAAATATCAATGATCTAGGGTGAATGTCAGTGATCTAGTGTGAATGTTAGTGATCTGTAAGTATCAATGATCTAGTGTGAATGTCAGTGATCTAGTGTGAATGTTAGTGATCTGTGAATATCAATGATCTAGTGTAAATGTCAGTGATGTAGTGTGAATAGCAGTGATCTAGTGTGAATGTCAGTGATCTGTGAATATCAATGATCTAGTGTGAATGTCAGTGATCTAGTGTAAATATCAATGATGTAGTGTGAATGTTCAGCTAGGCTCAGATATGTGTATTGTGGGAACGTGTGCTGAAACAAGGGTCATGCACATCTTTTGTGTGATTTTCTCACATAGGACAGCCCATTGAAATGAGTTGGCTGACCTAAAAGATATCACACAAAAATGTGTGTGCATTGTTACACTTCCATGGGTATGAACATAGCCTAGTGATCTGGTGTGAATAGTAGTGATCTTGACTAAATGTCAGTGATCTGGTATGGATGTAAGGGGATCTAATGTGAATGTCAGTGATCCGGTGTGAATGTAATAGGATCTAGTATGAATCTCCATGATCTGGTGCAAATGAAATGGATCTGGTGTGGATGTAAGTGATCTGATGTGAATATTAGGGAATCTAGTGTGAATGTCAGTGATCTGCCTGGTGTGAATACAAGGGATCTGCTGTGGATGTCAATGTTCTGGTGTGAATGTCAGTGATCTGGTGGGAATACTATTGGATGGAGTATGAATGTTAGGGTATCTGGTGTGAATGTCAGTGATCTGGTGGGAACGTCAGTGATCTGGTGGGAATGTCAGAGATCTGGTGGGAATGTCAGTGATCTGATGTGAATGTCAGTGATCTGGTGGGAATGTCAGTGATCTGGTGGGAATGTCAGTGATCTGGTGGGAATGTTAGTGATCTGATGTGAATGTCAGAGATCTGGTGGGAATGTCAGTGATCTGATGTGAATGTCAGTGATCTGGTGGGAGTGTCAGTGATCTGATGGGAATGTAAGTGATCTGGTGGGAATGTCAGTGATCTGATGTGAATGTCAGAGATCTGGTGGGGATGTCAGTGATCTGATGTGAATGTCAGTGATCTGGTGGGAATGTCAGTGATCTGATGTGAATGTCAGTGATCTGGTGGGAATGTCAGTGATCTGGTGGGAATGTCAGTGATCTGATGTGAATGTCAGAGATCTGGTGGGAATGTCAGTGATCTGGTGGGAATGTCAGTGATCTGATGTGAATGTCAGAGATCTGGTGGGAATGTCAGTGTTCTGATGTGAATGTCAGTGATCTGGTGGGAATGTCAGTGATCTGATGTGAATGTCAGTGATCTGGTGGGAATGTCAGTGATCTGGTGGGAATATCAGTGATCTGATGTGAATGTCAGTGATCTGGTGGGAATGTCAGTGATCTGATGTGAATGTCAGTGATCTGGTGGGAATGTCAGTGATCTGATGTGAATGTCAGTGATCTGGTGTGAATGTCAGTGATCTGGTGTGAATGTCAGTGATCTGGTGGGGATGTCAGTGATCTGGTGGGAATGTCAGTGATCTGGTGTGAATGTCAGTGATCTGATGGGAATGTCAGTGATCTGATGGGAATGTCAGTGATCTGGTGTGAATGTCAGTGATCTGGTGTGAATGTCAGTGATCTGGTGGGAATGTCAGTGATCTGGTGGGAATGTCAGAGATCTGGTGGGAATGTCAGTGATCTGGTGGGAATGTCAGTGATCTGGTGTGAATGTCAGTGATCTGGTGGGAATGTTAGTGATCTGATGTGAATGTCAGAGATCTGGTGGGAATGTCAGTGATCTGATGTGAATGTCAGTGATCTGGTGGGAATGTCAGTGTTCTGATGTGAATGTCAGTGATCTGGTGGGAATGTCAGTGATCTGATGTGAATGTCAGTGATCTGGTGGGAATGTCAGTGATCTGGTGGGAATATCAGTGATCTGATGTGAATGTCAGTGATCTGGTGGGAATGTCAGTGATCGGATGTGAATGTCAGTGATCTGGTGGGAATGTCAGTGATCTGGTGGGAATGTCAGTGATCGGATGTGAATGTCAGTGATCTGGTGGGAATGTCAGTGATCTGATGTGAATGTCAGTGATCTGGTGGGAATGTCAGTGATCTGGTGGGAATGTCAGTGATCTGATGTGAATGTCAGAGATCTGGTGGGGATGTCAGTGATCTGATGTGAATGTCAGTGATCTGGTGGGAATGTGAGTGATCTGGTGGGAATGTGAGTGATCTGATGTGAATGTCAGTGATCTGGTGGGAATGTCAGTGATCTGATGTGAATGTCAGAGATCTGGTGGGAATGTCAGTGATCTGGTGGGAATGTCAGTGATCTGATAGGAATGTCAGAGATCTGGTGGGAATGTCAGTGTTCTGATGTGAATGTCAGTGATCTGGTGGGAATGTCAGTGATCTGATGTGAATGTCAGTGATCTGGTGGGAATGTCAGTGATCTGGTGGGAATATCAGTGATCTGATGTGAATGTCAGTGATCTGGTGGGAATGTCAGTGATCGGATGTGAATGTCAGTGATCTGGTGGGAATGTCAGTGATCTGGTGTGAATGTCAGTGATCTGGTGGGAATGTCAGTGATCTGGTGTGAATGTCAGTGATCTGGTGTGAATGTCAGTGATCTGGTGGGGATGTCAGTGATCTGGTGGGAATGTCAGTGATCTGGTGGGGATGTCAGTGATCTGATGTGAATGTCAGTGATCTGGTGGGAATGTCAGAGATCTGCTGTGAATGTCAGTGATCTGGTGGGAATGTCAGTGATCTGGTGGGAATGCCAGTGATCTGGTGGGAATGTCAGAGATCTGCTGTGAATGTCAGTGATCTGGTGGGAATGTCAGTGTTCTGATGTGAATGTCAGTGATCTAGTGGGAATGTCAGTGATCTGATGTGAATGTCAGTGATCTGGTGGGAATGTCAGTGATCTGGTGGGAATATCAGTGATCTGATGTGAATGTCAGTGATCTGGTGGGAATGTCAGTGATCGGATGTGAATGTCAGTGATCTGGTGGGAATGTCAGTGATCTTATGTGAATGTCAGTGATCTGGTGGGAATGTCAGTGATCTGGTGTGAATGTCAGTGATCTGGTGTGAATGTCAGTGATCTGGTGGGGATGTCAGTGACCTGGTGGGAATGTCAGTGATCTGGTGGGGATGTCAGTGATCTGATGTGAATGTCAGTGATCTGGTGGGAATGTCAGAGATCTGCTGTGAATGTCAGTGATCTGGTGGGAATGTCAGTGATCTGGTGGGAATGCCAGTGATCTGGTGGGAATGTCAGAGATCTGCTGTGAATGTCAGTGATCTGGTGGGAATGTGAGAGATCTGCTGGGAATGTCAGAGATCTGGTGTGAATGTCAGTGATCTGGTGGGAATGTCAGTGATCTGGTGGAAATGTCAGTGATCTGGTGTGAATGTAGGTGATCTGGTGGGGATGTCAGTGATCTGGTGGGAATGTCAGTGATCTGGTGGGAATGTCAGTAATCTGTTGTGAATGTCAGTGATCTGGTGGGAATGTCAGTGATCTGGTGGGAATGTCAGTGATTTGGTGGGAATGTCAGAGATCTGGTGGGAATGTCAGTGATCTGGTGGGAATGTCAGTGATCTGCTGTGAATGTCAGTGATCTGGTGGGGATGTCAGTGATCTGGTGTGAATGTCAGAGATCTGCTGTGAATGTCAGAGATCTGGTGTGAATGTCAGTGATCTGGTGGGGATGTCAGTGATCTGGTGGGAATGTCAGTGATCTCGTGGGGATGTCAGTGATCTGGTGGGAATGTCAGTGATCTAATGTTAATGTCAGTGATCTGGTGGGAATGTCAGAGATCTACTGTGAATGTCAGTGATCTGGTGCGAATGTCAGGGATCTGGTGGGGATGTCAGAGATCTGGTGTGAATGTCAGTGATCTGGTGGGAATGTCAGAGATCTGCTGTGAATGTCAGTGATCTGGTGGGAATGTCAGAGATCTGCTGTGAATGTCAGTGATCTCGTGGGGATGTCAGTGATCTGGTGGGAATGTCAGTGATCTAATGTGAATGTCAGTGATCTGGTGGGAATGTCAGAGATCTACTGTGAATGTCAGTGATCTGGTGCGAATGTCAGTGATCTGGTGGGAATGTCAGATATCTGGTGTGAATGTCAGTGATCTGGTGGGAATGTAAGAGATCTGGTGTGAATGTCAGGGATCTGGTGGGGATGTCAGAGATCTGGTGTGAATGTCAGTGATCTGGTGGGAATGTCAGAGATCTGCTGTGAATGTCAGTGATCTGGTGGGAATGTCAAAGATCTGGCGTGAATGTCAGTGATCTGGTGGGGATGTCAGTGATCTGGTGGGAATGTCAGAGATCTGGTGTGAATGTCAGAGATTTGGTGTGAATGTCAGTGATCTGGTGTGAATGTCAGTGATCTGGTAGGAATGTCAGTGATCTGGTGGGAATGTCAGAGATCTGCTGTGAATGTCAGTGATCTGGTGGGAATGTCAGAGATCTGCTGTGAATGTCAGTGATCTGGCGGGAATGTCAGAGATCTGGCGTGAATGTCAGTGATCTGATGGGGATGTCAGTGATCTGGTGGGAATGTCAGAGATCTGGTGTGAATGTCAGTAATATGGTGTGAATGTCAGTGATCTGGTGGGAATGTCAGAGATCTGGTGTGAATGTCAGTGATCTGGTGGGAATGTCAGTGATCTGGTGGGAATGTCAGTGATCTGTGGGAATGTCAGAGATCTGGTGTGAATGTCAGTGATCTGGTGGGAATGTCAAAGATCTAGTGGGAATGTCAGAGATCTGGTGTGAATGTCAGTGATCTGGTGGGAATGTCAGTGATCTGGTGTGAATGTCAGAGATCTGGTGTGAATGTCAGTGATCTGGTGGGAATGTCAGTGATCGGGTGGGAATGTCAGCGATCTGGTGTGAATGTAAGTGATCTGGTGGGAATGTCAGAGATCTGGTGTGAATGTCAGTGATCTGGTGTGAATGTCAGTGATCTGGTGGGAATGTCAGAGATCTGGTGTGAATGTCAGAGATCTGGTGGGAATGTCAGTGATCTGGTGGGAATGTCAGAGATCTGGTGTGAATGTCAGTGATCTGGTGGGAATGTCAGAGATCTGGTGTGAATGTCAGAGATCTTGTGTGAATGTCAGTGATCTGGTGGCAATGTCAGAGATCTAGTGTGAATGTCAGTGATCTGGTGGGAATGTCAGTGATCTGCTGTAAATGTCAGAGAGCTGGTGTGAATGTCAGTGATCTGGTGGGGATGTCAGTGATCTGGTGGGAATGTCAGAGATCTGGTGTGAATGTCAGTGATCTGGTGTGAATGTCAGTGATCTGGTGGGAATGTCAGAGATCTGGTGTGAATGTCAGAGATCTTGTGTGAATGTCAGTGATCTGGTGGCAATGTCAGAGATCTAGTGTGTAGAGACTGTAAGTGTGGTCTAGAGACTGTAAGGGTGGTCTAGTGACTGTAAGTGTGGTCTAGTGACTGTAAGTGTGGTCTAGAGACTGTAAGGGTGGTCTAGTGACTGTA